>CAXKVX010000693.1:0-528258 GCA_964058865.1 Eleocharis quinqueflora
CCAAACAGTGTAAGTGATGAAGATAAACACAAAAGACAAATGATGAAGTTTAAAATATTATATATCTTCCATACAAGATACTAGAGGGACATTCTCCCCGATAACAAAGATAGAAGACGGGAAACAATCCAAACATGTTTAAACATATCTAAAGTATTATAGTGAATGTGAAGTGCATATTATTTTTTTCAAATCAAGTTATACATATTATACAATTCTAAATTCTAATACAAGATTAGAATGAGATATCAGATATATGATATGATTTGATATCATGAAAATTAATAAAAATAAAATATAAAATCATTAAATATTATCAGACATCATTCTAAAACAATTGCTAATATAATATGCATATGATAGAGAATGGATATTACAAGTCCTTCAAAAAAATTAAAAGACTCAAAAATACATAAGACGTCCCATGCATATTAAATTAGCAATTAACAATGCTCTATATTTTGCACAATTTCTACAATTAAATCTGTAGCTAACAATCAAAGTTTTATAATTAATCTTCAATAAAAATATCAATTCGATTTCTATTGACAAACCAAGTTGATATTGTGACTTTTCCTTTATATAGAAAGAAAAGACGAATTGCTATATTCCTTTTGGTCTGAACATTTTGTGGTCCATCGGCTACTATTTTTTGAATTTTTTAGTTATTTTTATTGAACCGGACCGGAGACGGCCGCCGAAAAACCACGTTACCTTGCACATAAAAGCAAGAAGTTTTCCTGAGGCAGTTACTTTGATGATAACGATGTAACAATTCATTGGCAAGCGGGACCCACACAACACAATTCTCTAGAAGACGCGGCACTAACTATCCTCTTTGGTCCACGAGCAACACAGACACCTAGAAATTGTGGTTTCCTTCTCTCTATACGTTACAGCTACAGGTGTTTTCCACGTCACCAAATTTTAAAATAAACAGCTTCTGCTTCGCGACTCCTCTTTTCTCGCATAATCGCATTCCTTCCCTCCAGCATCCGCGCCGTGCGTTGATAATTAAATTTCAATTCCGTACTCTCTTTAGCCCCGGATACATGCTACTTTCTTTGCTTCATCATTAAGTTCAATACTTGTATGATTTGAATGTGATCTTTAGGAAAGTTTCAATCTGACGTCGGATCGAGAAAATAGGAAAAAAAAAAGAAAAATAGGATGAGTTTGTTAGAGGTTTCCATTGTGCATCACATCGCACTGGTTCTAGCTGCTATCTGCGCTTTGGTGTCTCTAGGCTGGTCCCACCCGGTGGTGTACTTCTGCGCGCTGATATATCTCTATGCAGTACAAGTTCTCCTCAGTTTTCAATATTTTATTTGAATTTCGAGTGCTCAATTTTCTTTGTCGAAATTAGAAATTCGATAGCTTTTTCCAGTTTACAAATTCGACAGCAATTGTTTTCTACTGTGTCATTGATTTGGTTCGAAATTTTGATTGGTTTGTTTAAAATTGATTTTGTTCAATTAGTACATATCTGATTATATAGTTATATATTTTAGGTTAATGAACGGTATTCAGAGAGACTGAGGAGGAGATTACAATATGAAGAAAGGAAAAACGCAAATCAAAGAAGGGTACGTTTCTCATTAGAAATTTTGATTGATATGAGGATTATTTGTTTCCAATGACCATACTGGTACTGATATTTACGGTGACCAGCACAATTGCTGCAATCGTCATATCTGGCTCTCAAATTTGTGTATATATTACTTGTTAATTATTTGAGACATTCTATTCCTCGCATCAAAAGAGCAAACAACCATGCAGACAAGCACTATAATGACATCAATTCATCTGGCACACATGTACAATGGTGCCTGTGCACATGGCCAATTTGTTTTAAGCATCAGTGCCGCTGTGCAGGCATGCATGGCAGATTTTGTTGGGTCCTGGTGTGAAGTGTCTGATGCCAAAATGATATATCTGGTACTGAAGTGAACTGACCGGTACGGTAATCCCCAAGTAAAAAGCACTTCCTTGTTCATTAGTACTTTGTGCTCTGACGCTGATGCATGAAAAAGTAAATTAATTTCTCTCTAAATTTTACTTCCAGCTTCTATCTGATGCAGAGACTGTTAGGTGGCTCAACCATGCTATTGAGAAAATTTGGCCTATATGCATGGAAAGGATTGCTTCTCAGCAGTTTCTCATGCCCATCATACCTTGGTTCTTAGACAAGTTCAAACCCTGGACAGCAGTTCGTCTCTCCTTCTTTTTCTCTCTCCTGTGTCTCTTTTACGTGTGAGTTTTTATGAATGAAATTGAATTTTAACTTATTTACAGAAAAAAGCGGTCCTTCAAAATCTTCACCTTGGAAGGAATCCACCTATATTTACAGATATAAGGGTTCTACGCCAATCAACAGACGATGATCATCTGGTAACTTACAGAAACAGTGCCATTTTGTTTATAGCTAGTCAAATTTCAGTAATTAAATGGCCAGTGGCTGATAATGCACTGTAGGTTCTTGAAATGGGAATGAACTTCCTATCCGGGGAAGACATGAATGCTATGCTTTCAGTGCAGCTAAGGAAGAGATTAGGATTAGGCATTACAGCAAATCTACATGTTACTGCAATGCATGTTGAAGGAAAGGTAAAGATCTTGATTTTTCCGAGGTGTATTTTTGTACAAGAAAATTCCAAATTCAGTCAAGTTTTTTAGTTGTATACACTTAAATGGAATAAAGAAACTCGCCTGTTTCTTTAACAGTGAAATATTGTACTATGCAGATTCTTGTGGGAGTAAAATTTCTCAGGCAGTGGCCATTTCTTGAACGTGTCAGAGTGTGCTTTGTCGAACCACCATATTTTCAGATGACAGTAAAACCAATATTTAGCCACGGACTTGATGTAGCCGAACTTCCAGGGATTTCAGGATGGCTGGTATTTCCACCTTTATTCAATTGATGCTCAAGTAGTAGTAGTAGTATGATTGCCGGCTCTGTCTTACTCCCTTTTTCTGGCATGTTCGTAGGACAAACTGTTGGATGTAGCATTTAGACAGACACTGGTGGAGGTTTGTTACTCTTCACTGTTTTATCCCAGTAAATGCTTAGCGCAATTGATTGGCTTTTTTTTTCATTTTTTTTTCAATTTTTAAGTAACTTCCGAATATTCATGCAGCCCAACATGCTTGTTGTCGATGTGGAGAAGTTTGTTAAAGCACCGACAGGTAAATGAGTAGTTCTTTTTCTTTTGTAAAATTACCTCAGTTATAACTTCGGAAAGCGTACTTTCGCACCATTGAATGGGGCATTTGGGTTGTTTTAAGTTGTGATCGGTTCAGTTTCTTCGACTGAGGTGAGAGTTAGTATTAGAAAATATACATACTTTGTTGTTATTATTTGATTGTTTCTTTGGGACCATCATTTTGGTAACTCACAATAGGTGCAAAATTTCCCTGTAATCATTATTCTGGAGCTTATGGATTATTTCAATTGAATTTTTGTTTTCAATCTGTCAGAAGGCTGGTTCACAGTTGATGAGAAACATCCTATTGCACTTGTCAAGTTGGAAATTTTGGAAGGAGCTGATATGAAACCTTCAGATCCAAATGGTATATTACTCTCCAAAAGTTGTATATATGTTAATTCTAATTTTCTTATGCATTATTGCTGGTGTTGATAAGAAATTTGGATACATATAACAAAGAGGTCATATCTTTATCTGTATCTAATTCAATTACCAAAACCCAAACCTGATGCAAAAATAGGAAGTATGTACATCATTTTAGCAAGATAGCTGGTAAAAATGTTGTTAACAAAATTTACAATTTACTCTTGCTATGGGTCATATAGCAATGGTCTGATATTTTTCTCCTCTGTTTACCCCTGAGATAAGTAGCAACTATGATTGGTTTTAATTTATCACAAAGTGAAAGCTATGTTTTTAACCCATGCCAGTTCCTACTATACTGAAACAAGAACTGCCGAGAAAAAAAACATCTATTGAATTTATACAACAACAAAGCCTTTATTCCCAAATAAATTGGGATAGGCTAGAAATTAAACCCAATTTGAAATGAAAATCAATATAAATAATAATTATATAATAAATAGTAAAATAATAGTAAAAATAAAGTATAGAAATGATAATAATAATGCTAATAATAATAATAATAATACATTAATCTACCAATCATAAGTTTAGACTAGTATTCTATGTCGTTAATTTTAGACTAAAGTCGTACAATTATAACGTTACTTCTAAAATTTAGTTTGTCACGGTTCTGGTACGTGAATCGTTGTCTTTGGAGACATTCTATGCCTTTAAGTTTCTTTTTACAGCTTCATTCCATGTTAGTTTCGATCGACCCCTACCTCTTCTCGTGTTTTCTATGCGGCTTAAAATTCCACAACGTACCGGTGCATCAGAAGGCCTCTGCTGGATATGCCCATACATCTATTGAATTTATGCTTGAAACAAATTAAAACAATCATAGATCCACCTAGTTCATAGCTTGTAATCAAGCATTGGGAAGAGTTGTGCAATGCGTGTATAATATCCTAACTTCATAATTGATGCTTCATGTTAGGACTTGCGGATCCATATGTGAAAGGCAGGCTTGGTGCTTACAGATTTCAAACAAAGATCCACAAGAAAACTCTATCTCCAAAGTGGCTGGAGGAGTTTTGCATTCCCATCACATCCTGGGATGCACAGAATTTGCTATTTCTACAAGTTCGTGACAAAGACCCAATTTTCGATGACTCGCTTGGGTTTGTTCTTATTTTCTATTTACTAAAAATATTTAGAATTATGGGATTAAGTTTCCTTTGAGCTATGCATTGCAGGATAAATGGGTATAATGACAGTGCAATATCAGTCAGTTAATGACAAATATCTTTTGAAGGGTCTTCTTTTGGAGTCTACACATGATATTCTGTCAAATGGGAATTGTGCCAGACTTAATTGTCAACACAATAGTCAAGTCGCAAAACAATTACTCTTTTGTTTTCAAATTAAAAAACCAGACCTTTCTTTACCTACTTTGTATAAATTTCAAACAAAACTTGCAAATCAAGTTGTTAGAAGGAAAGTTTGTGAATATATGACAGTTCCGATAAACTGACCTAAAAGGTGGTAACTGAATTTATCAATGGACTAGGTGCAGGTGTATCTTATTTATAATATAATATTAAAAATAAAACAAGCTGAATGTTTCTTATTCTGGCTAGTGATTGATTTATGTTGAAGAAGTCATTGCTTGCCTAACATTCAATTGGATTAAATTGCAGAGATTGTTCCATAAATATTAGCGAATTAAGGGGAGGACAGAGACACGACAAATGGATATCATTGAAGAATATTAAAATGGGACGGATTAACATTGCAATTACTGTGCTTGAACAGGAGGTATCATTTAACTAAATAAGATATTAGAAGTGTCGCTCATTAACAAGTTTTGGCTTTTGGAACTAAAAATATTGTATAGTATGTTAGGTTCAAATCTCACCAGGCTGATTTTATTATCAGAATTTCAGATGATATTAGTTGGGGGCAGAATCAGTTATTGTTAGAGTTGGTCTATTATAATCTAAGAATGGTTTTATTTGCGGACTTAAGGAACAACCAGTAGATTGACAAGTCCATGTCATGGAACAACTTTAAGTTACCAGGAGTTTAGCGATAGCTTATCATTGAAAGCATAAGCTCAGTTTTTTTGTACAATAGAAATTTTATTCAACTCCCTAATCATTTCATATTCTAAAGGGCATATTATAGTGGATCTCTGTGAGCGATCTTCATATATAGGTGCAGAAAATGAAGAGCTTTTCTGTTGAACCAACATAATTCATATAAACGTAACAAAAGAAGTATCAAAATGTTCCTCTTTGCTCCTAGCTCAAGTCAGACACGTTACTCTAGTTTCTGGTTTTTCAATAAAGCTTAAAGAAGTTTTATCTGAAATATAACAAAACTTTGTAGGGGAAGTTGCAAGTGGGCAGTACCACAGAAGAAGAATCAGGTAGCCCCTCTGAAACCACGAGACCGTCTAGCGATACTACAGAAGACCTGAAGACTGTCGATGAAAAAATTAAGATGAAAGACGAGTTTGAGCCAATCAACATAGAAGGACAGGAAAAGACAGGAATTTGGGTGCATCGTCCAGGCAGTGAGGTCTGTCAAACATGGGAGCCCCGTAAAGGGCGGATCCAGAACAGAATTCCGGAGACTCAAATCCACAAAGAAATTAGGTATATAGTTTTGTATTCTCAGTTCTGATTCATCTCAAAAACATCAGAGAAGCATAACATAAAAATTGAGGTTATTTTTTGATAATTTTTTTTATTTCAGGCAAAGCTCAAGATCACTTTCATCAGAATCATATCGAAGTGATAGCAGTAATGAGGATTTAGCTGAAGTGGGAAGAAAAAACAAGCATGGTAAAATTAAGAGAGGGCTTGGCAAACTAGCTAATGTGTTTAACAGAAGCCCAAAAGAGAATCCAAGTTCAGAGACTTGGAGTGAAGAGCTGTTCACCACTCCACGTCCAAACCTTCGTCCACTTGGAGAGAAGATAGTATCAGTTAACATTGTGCTTGATCAAGATGAGAAAGGTGAAATCAAAGAAACTGGTAAAAATAACAACCCAGATTTTGAGGAGTCTGAAGTGGAGATATCTATTAAGAGTGAACCAGATAGCATAGCTAAAGGCCATTTGGGACAGAAGGCCAAAGAAATTGTGAAGAATGCTGGCAGACATGCTTTGAGAAAATTAAGTGACAAAAAGTTGGACAAAGTTAGCGAAGAAGAACTGTTAGGAGATGATTACGAAAAGGATGCATTGAGCAGAAAGTAATGTCTCAGAGGGATCAAAAGAGAATACTCGTGTAGTTCAAAGCTCCCCAATTTCTGTTCAAGAGCTGACTTATCAAGAGATAAATTGTTGAATAATTTATAGGTTTAATAGTTTGATGTTAGAGTTAGGTGACTTAGGTCACATGTATTACAAAATCCGACCGGATCCAACCCGGTCCAAAAAATCCGAGACCGCTGTTCGGACCGGCCGATCTGAGGACAAATCCATGTAAAAAAAAGGGAGCCTAAGATGGATATCAATCATGATTGTTGCAAAAAATTCATGTTAAATGTCTTGAAAAAGAATTGGTCCGATCCGTTCTGTCATAGCCGCCTTAAAATTCGCTTTAACCTGCCCAAATTTGCGCAAATCCATCCAAATTGATGCAAAATTCTTTGCAAGATTCGACCAAATCTAAAAATAATCTGGATATAATTTGAGAATAATCTGAGTATCATTCGAGAATAAGCTTTTAAATTTAAAAAAAATTAAAAAAGAATTTTTAAAAAATAAAAAAACTCAGCCAATCCAGATCGGACCTCTCTAACCCACCCGTTGGTCTGCCAAAACATGGTACTCAGATAGGTTGCGATCGACCTAAAAAAATTGACCCATCCAAATTCAATCCTTCCAACCCATTGGATTGGCAAACTCATGAACCAACCAACCCGTTGACCCAGCCGTATCAATTTCAATACATCAAAGTGATTGTAGAATAGAAATTACCGCTTTTGTATAAAATAATGTGTTATCTATGTCTGACCATGTGAAGTCCTGCTGAAATGTTTCCCGGTTGTAGACCAGATGTACTTTTTGTATAATAGATGGCAGATTTTGTGGCTTGGTTAATATAGAATTATAGATAGCAGTCAAATTTTTGCTATGCGTAATGTAGTTGTACATTTGGCGCAACTGTTAGTAGTCAAAATAGTTCCGCGGCCTGAACAATACAATACTTTCTTTTTGACAGAAGACGATGTACTACTTGACCAGAAAATCCTACAAAATATTAAATATTGTACTGCCATCAGAAATCATGTATTTCCCAACGCAGACTTGATTATGAGCTGTGCTAACTAACTTCCTGAAATCCAATTGTCAGATTCAGTAATCAGAATTCTGAGATGACACCGTAGCTTTTAAGCATGGTAAAAGCATCGCAATACTTGAAAGCACAGAAAGGAAATGGACCCCAATCACTAACTAGGTCAAAATCTTCAACGAACTGAAACTGTTAAATTACATGATACCTGTAGCAACTCTACAAGCTAGTTCCCGCACTCCGTTATCATAAATTTAACAAAATGACAGTGATCCTGATGCAAGCTAGAGACATTTAATCCAAGTCCAACTCAATTTCCAGATCTTCATCTAACCAAACACTAGAAGAATCTAAAAAGGAACCTTCAAATCATGATATCAACATGCTTTTCAATTTGACAATTTTAACGGTGGTAACCTCGGCCTCTTCCCCTGCCACCCCATCCTCTACCTCTGCCACGACCACCACCACGAGAAATCCCTTCAAATGCTTTGTTCATGAGCTGACTTTGGCCTCCATCAAATCTACCCTTCTTTACAGTGCTGTTACCATTGGTTGAAGGTTGAGGTCTCTTAACACTGAAAAACACAAAAGAAAATGAGGTGTTATCAGTATATACCTCAAATTATAGATAGAAACAGTGATTTCAGTATCGTACGATTCACGATACGAATCGTACGATACGGTACGATTCTAAGGGTTAGCGATGCGTACCGTACGTCTGTATCGAACTCTGAGAGAATCACCGGAATCGCCACGATTCGGTTGTGTGATACGCGTATCGTATCGTATCGTATCACACAAGTCAGCAAGTCGGTAATAAATAATAGAAAATCGCGTCGTCGTCTGTCTCTTCTCCTCCGTCGCTTTGATTCTGTTGCTTCTGACACGAGGCAGATAGAGACGGAGATATTTAGCTTTGCTTTGGAATACGAATTCTGTTGCTTCTCCCTCCTCCGTCGTCAGCATCCCCAAACTTCTTTCCATCTTCCGTCGCGAGGTTTGAATGATTCTCTCCATCGTCAATTCTTTTCTATTTTCAATTTTATTTGTGAGGCCTTGCAAATTTCTTTGATTTGGGGAGAAAAAAATGGTGCTCTTCGCAGAGATTATGTTCATACGCACATGGTGCTTAATTCTGATTTGGGGAAAAATATGCTAATTTATTAGCAATGTCACTATTCACATATGGCCCACTAGTCCCACTAGTACAACACTACAACATTTGCTTTGTTCAGCTTATTTTCTAGCAGATAATACCTTAAATGCAATATTATACAAATAATACTTCAAACCTTTTATGTTCAACCTTACTAATAAATAGTCGAGGATCATCACAAATAATATCAGATTTTGTTAATTATTAATTTATAATTTATTTTTTATTTATAGTTTAGTTGCTATTAAATGAAAAAGAGGAAGGAAAATAGTCTATTTTGTTAATGTTTAAAATTAGTAAATATATTTTGATGATTTGCAATGTCAACATGTCCATGAATTAATTTAAGTACTATCAAATGGTCAAATAACACTCGACTTGCTGTTACACCATGAAAATATGCAACAATTTGCTGTTGGAACCTTTTTTAGTGAAATTTTTCGTAACTAGTTTTATTATTTGATTTCTAGAACAATTTAGCGTATCTTAAACGATTCGATACGATACACGATACACGATACGATACTAAATACTACGATTCACGATACATTGTACGATTCTAAATCTATGGATAGAAATAATCTGTCGGTATTTACCTTGAACCAGCATTTGAAGTTTGGGGCTTCTTTGGAGGCTCCATCCATGAGAGGTTAATTTTGTCATCACCAATGAAGGAAGGTGTTTTCATGTGCAAGGGCTGAAAAGAAATTACAATCACCATCTATAGAACAGTTGATCACTTCATAATACAGGAAATAACACGAATTTTAGAAACATAAAAGGATACATTAAAGAAAGAACTTATATAATAATATGGCACTAATTCAAACTACCTTTGTCATGGCCAAAATGTTGTTACAGATCCGAAGTTTTGTCGTTGTTTTCTGTTGTTCAGCTTTCTGCAAAGATGCAAGCATTGTAAAACATAGTAGGCTTCAAAACCCAGATTGATAGAAATAATTTCCATCTCTAGCATGGTACTAGTTCCTAACAAGGATTTCCATCTCTGGAATGGCACTAATTCTATAAATACATATTCAGCTCTTTGCAATTACATAAAAGTTTACAAATTGCTAGAAGCTTGAAAAGTAAATCTGTAGACTCACAATATTAGCCTTTGCTTCATCAGTTTTAGCTGCTGACAGAGCCTTGTTCTGCTCAGACATTCCTTGCGTTAATTTCTTCATAGTCTGTCGAACTGTTTCATCAGTTGCAGTCAACCTACCTCATTTAAAGAACTTTTGGCAATTAGTACAAAAAAGGGGACACACAAAAGCACAATAACAGAATGAGCATCTTCACCTTGCAGTAAAATCTTTGTACTGTTCTGAGAAGTCCTCTCCAAGCCTATCTGACGGTTGGCCAGTAACAATCTTGTACCCGCAAAGACTATTTGTTGTGTTGGGTGTCTGAATTTTAAAATCAAATAACTTAATAACACAATAAAGGAAAAGAGACCATACCCCCATAAAAACTATTTGTACATGCAAAATAACATTTAAGGTTCAAGGAGTTGCTAGTTGTCCCAAAGAAATAGTAGCAAGATAGTTTTGAATTACCTTATGAGCTAGATGGTGAAATGTGTAGAGCAGGCATTCGACATAATCATAATTCATATCTTCAACTTTCTTTCCAGGCATGTTTTTCTGTTAATTCAACGCAAAATATTGTAAGCTCGTAAATCAGTTCAAAAGCAAGCCATCTGACAAAAAAAACCTCATCAGATACATCTATGGTTAATTTATTAAGATATAATTATAGCATCACTTTAATGGGACTATCATCTGAAAGTAACTTTGCACAGATGCTTATAAAAATAACACAACCTGAGAAAAGAAATATGTATAAAGACAAGTACAAATGAAATGTACCGTAAGTAGTTGAACAACAGAGGGAAGAAGCTGACGTGAATCCTGAGCTGAAGCATATTTTGAGCTTGCAGCAACTGTCCTGAGCAAACCTATTCTCTTCTCTTCAGGTAGCTGTGACAAGAATATGAGAAACAGAGCAATAGTTAGTATATGAATTATGGAACTTTCAATTCAAGAGTTTTGGGTAGTATCTGGTCCTTAGTATTGAACTTTTATTATAATAATAATATATTAGGAGAACTATTCAATGGTGCACCATGTACAGGCTTGAAAATGCCACCTATATAAAATAAAGACTCAAAAGCAATGATACCTTATCAAGAACAGGCATAATGTGCTTGTTGCAATAACTCACAAACTTGCTACTTGAAGCACCTTTCTGAAAAAAAAAAATATATATTTGGTTGAAACAGAAGTAAATATATTTCCTTTAGAGAAAAAGGAACATAAAAAACAAACTATTGGAACTGTCCTGCATACCTTGTAGAAAGGAAGAGCCATGTACATGCATGAACTCAATCTGTCAATGTGATCAATATCTGCAACCTAAAAAAGGACTCATGTAAATTATAGATTAATTGCATAAAACCAAGACTGAAGTATCATAACAATTATTAATAAATTGTGCACTAAGGTAACAATACTTACATCGAACTGTGCATCAAGGTCAGCTTGTGCTTCTATAATTTCAATCAGTTCTCGAATATTCTCTGGGGAAGCACTGTCCCCAAACATTTTGAAGCTCTTTAGAAAGTCCATGAATAATTTAAACTCAGCACCAGTTACATCTTGTAAGCTCTGAACAAGACAGACACTCATGAGATAAAACAAACTTCAAGTCAAAGCTTACCACTTTCTAAGAGTGATGTACATACCTTCTTCACCAAATCAGTAACAAATCTTTCCATTTCATCTTGGGGCTTGAGTAGCTCAGCTTTTATAGGGAATACCTAAGAGAGAGTTACTTGGTTTAATTACTTTGAAGTTTAAACTAGTCAATGAACTAATCAAGTTCCATACAAGTATGAAAATAATACAATTAATATACCTTGTCTTTCAAAAAGCAGATAACCTTTTCACGGACATTCTCTAATCCAAGTTCGATATGATTAAACAAAGTAGTCAAGGAAGCTGCAATTTTTAAAATCAATGGATAAACTTTATCAATATATCCTATACCATCGAAACTGAAATTAAACAAGGCTAAACTGCAAGATAAGTATATATCAACTCTTCTCTCCCTAAAATAGCACAACTTGACATTGCAAAATGTATGGTAATGACTGCATAGCAGTTTATAAAGGTGAAAAAAAGAATGTGGGGCCAACAAAGTTATGATGAGTAAAGCAAAGATATACTGGCAACAGTTTGCAAAGATATGCATTCTCAAATATTTCCTAAACATGCTTTACCACCCATTACTAAGACAATTTTTGGGATCTACCAATGTTCTTCAGTTACCCCTTAATGCTTAACCACCCATTTGCAAAACACTTGGCTTTGTCCTGAAACATAATGGTGACAGTTTATGGAATCAACAACAGTTGGATAGTACAGACATAAATTGCACAACAACCATAATGATGAGAAATATCTCACAAAGCTCAACTCAATAGTAGCCGCTATGGTAATATTTCATGTAGATGAAACTTCTTACAATTGAAATCAGAAAATAAAGCTACCTACCTTTCACGTCTTGCCTTAAGAGGGACATAAGGGCCTTGTTTACTGCATCACGTTCCACATTTTCCTCTGCAAAAGAAATAAAATATATATGTGATAAAAAATTTGGACCAACAATAAATATGAAGAACAACAACCAGAACACCTACCACTGCCAAGGAGCTGTCCCAAGACATCAACAATTTTGGGAACATACCCCGGTGTATCTTTGCACAATAGAGGGAGACCACGGATAGCTTGTACCCTAATCTGTAGCTCACAAAGAGGGTAACTTATATGAGAAATACATTAGAACAAAATAAAGATTAAAACATCCTCTAAAATCAGTCAGATAAGCTTAAGCATACAACTACTAAATCAGGCAGCACTTTTAGTTGGCCCACATTAACTAGTGAAGCACATGAAGAAATGACCATGGTAAAGTCTAATATCAACAAAGAGCTATTTCCCATTTTTTCATTTTGAGTGCATTTGTTTAGTTGTATTTTCTTCCCTTTTCGGTGTATCAATTAATACATGTGTCGTCAGTGCCATTACAGATGTCACACTTTGTTGAGCTATGTGCAGAATAGCCAATTGCCTTAGTTCATTATAGGAAATTTTTAGAAGAATGAAAAATTTCTTTGGAACTCACCGCAAGCTCCTCCTCCTCCACTAGATCAAATTGTGCTGACATGGCATCGGTGGCGAGGCTAGGGAAGTGCTTGAAGAACCTTGGAATTAGCTGTGCTGCCAACTGTTTTGCTTTGACACTTTGCCCCTTAACAGCTGCGATGATACCCTCATAGTCTCTTAGATGCTGCTTCGATTAAATAAAAAAAAAACAACCATCATTATTGGATACAGAATAGATTCAAACAATGAAGAAATTATTAGCTTTCACTAAGAAAAATACAAAGAGTGACACATTGAAAAACAGTTTTATAGCAAATATAGTATCATTCTTATCTGTTAATCTGAGGTTCTAAAACTAAAAAATGGCTAAACTTCAGTCAGTATAAGGGCCATAAATTTTTCTGCTCAGCTCTGAACAGTACAATTCAATAACATTACTGGTTTTCAATAGTTAGAAGTACGCACTACTCTAGTCAAAGAGTAATCTATATAAGAAAAAACATCAAATATCCACTTCTGCTTACATTCCCTTACTATGTTATGAAATGTAAGCATCTATTGTAGCCTAGTTCAATTTGAGAAACTGAACAGTTGCTACTGAAAGTGAAAGGGAACGAAGCAAAAACCTCGCTTCTGTTCAAAACTGCTATAATTTCCCCGAAAACTAAGAACCTGAACCTAAATAGAGCACACAGCAATCACGGAGTACGAGAGAGAGAGAAGGACGCACCTCAGACTTGTCCTTGGCCTCGTTGAGGCGCTCGCCGTACTCGTAGAGCTTCTCGACCTCCGCCGCGTCAGCTGGATCGACGGCCATCACACCGACTTGCGAAATTTTTAGGGTTTTGGAAAGCGCGAAAATAGGGAATGAGAAAATGGAGTAAACGGATAGACAGAGAGAGAAGAGAAGCGAGAAGTCTCTCAGGTCGCTGCTAGCCGGTAGATTGGTAGCAGAGCAAGGGTAAATATCAAAAGTGAAAAAAAAAACCGTGGGATTAATCGTGGTTAGTGGACGGCCAATGCGCTCAGATAAAAAAAAAAGCAACGTGAAGACTGAAGAGTGTGAATGTGTGGAGTCCAAATCTGGTGCTCCTAAAAACTGTTCTTGTTTTTCTGCTTGTCTCGATCCGACCACTCGACCGTCACGAACGGCTGTGATTTGATTCGGAGACAGATGTTTTGGCCGTTAGATGAGTTTTGAACGGTCTAAATCGAAACAAGCAGAGAAACAAGCAGGAATTTACGAGCACCAGATCTCGTTCCGAATGTGTGTGATGAAAGCTTTCGAGGTAAGATTCTAGAAAGTTGGTTTTATTTTCGAATTTCATGTACATTCTTAAATTTTTTAATATTAGATATTTTCATTTCTAAATTTTAATATTACGCACTTGTCTCTCTAAATTTTATAATTACTCAAATTTATTCATTTTATTATCTTTTATATTAAAAGTAATTTTAAATATATAAAATATTCATTTTTCTCTTAATTATAAGCATAAAAAATATGTAGTTTATTTAACAAAAATATCACATTTTTTAGGACAAAATGTTCACTCATAAGTCATGATGTATATACGATGAAATTTAGGTGTATCTTTGTATTTGCATCAAAAGTAAATAAATGAAAATTTTGCTCTTAAAACCGATCAAACGTAAAAGTGATTAAGTTACATTTTTTTTTATGTTTTTAAGGGCAAAATGAGTTTTTTACACATGTAAAATAAGTTTTAATACAAAAATAATAAACTGAGTAAATTTAAGAGTTTTTGAAGTTTTGGAGGAAAAATACGTGATATCAGAATTTTGAGGGAAAACTATGTAATCTTGAAGTTTTTGAAGGGTAATTATATGAAATTTTGTCTTAATTATTTTTTGAAAAAATAGTTGTTTTGTCACTGAAATCCTTGTCCCTTTCAAAATGCCACAAAAAACATCAAATTAATTATTTGTCATTAATTGAATTAAAAAATAAATAAAATTTTAAACCCTTGAACTACCCCTCGCCTCCCATCTGCTCGTCTCTAAACCTCCACCATGGCCACCGCCAAGTCTCCCACCACCTCCCCCCCCACCATGACCACTGCCAAGTACCCCCACCAAGACCACTTGCACCGCATCCTACACCACCACCATGGCCACCGCCAAGTCCACCACCCCTCCACCATCAAAACCACCACCACCACCACCTCTACACCGTTCGAACCGACAATCATGTCTGAATTTGGCAACGAGGCATTTGGGGTGGAGGAGCGACAAAGGAGGTGGCGATCGAAAGGGCATTTTTGAAATTTAGAAATTTATTTATTTTTTAATTCAGTTCTAATAAAATTTATGGCAAAAAAATCAAAATTGAAATTTTAGTGGCAAATAAATAATTTGATGTTTTTTTGTGACATTCTGAAGAGTGGCCAGAAGTTTAGTGGCAAAAAAAAAATTCCCTAAACATTTTGAAGGCCGGAAAACTAGGACTTATTTGTATAAACTATTTTCAAATTGTTCCATTAAAAACGTTAAATACATGGTTTAAACCAAATTCATGCGACGATTATTAATAAACTTCCAGGTCTAATAAATTTCCTAAAACATCACATTTCATGGACTAAATGAGATACTACATATATTTAACCAGCAACTAAAATGAAAAAAAATAGGAGGATAAAGATCTGGTCACTGTATTACTCCTATAGGTCATGTTTGATTGTGGAGTAAGAGGTTGATTAACTCTCTTACTTCACACTTAATCCACCAAACGTGAAGTAAAATTGATAGAGTAAGTTGGATCCGTATTTGCTGCTCTTATTGAGCAAGAGCAGGACCCTGCTCTTCTGATCTGGGCCGTCAAATTTTGATCGGACTGCTCGTGGATGGAAATCAGAGGGCTGTATATTTTATAAGTTTTAGATCTGAAATTTGAACGGTCCAGATCAGAAGAGCATGATCTTGCTCTTGCTCAATAAGAGCAGCAGATACGATTCCGAGTAAGTTAGAGTAAAATTTAAATTAATCCGAATTAACTTACTCCACCTCTTTAGGTGAATTAGCTTAATCCACCAAACATGATTAACTTATTCTACCTTAACTTGAAATAAGAAATTTAATCTGAATTAAAATTACTCTACAATCTAACATTGCCATATATAGTAGCATGTTACAGCACTGTAAATTCTGCATGCAAATTTAAGATTAGCTCTTTAAGAACTGCCAGCATAAAAATCACTTTATTAAAGCTATCTAATTGAATTGAAATACATCCTATGATAAAACCAATCCCCAATTCCTATCTGCCTGAACCTCTTGGGGAAGAACAACAAAAAGCAAGCGTTAGTAAAATTAACCAGAGAGACCAATAAGGGGAGTACAAAAACCAAATATCTCGCACTTATTGGCATGTACCTACTTCTCTAGCCAAAAACATTGAAAATTTGCAAAGATTTGGCATCTCGAGCGCCTGAAGCACATCCTTGAACTCAAACTCGCGAGCTTGCTTATTGAACTGCTCGACAACTTTGTATCGTGAATCATTCAGATAGAAAGACTGAGCAGTTTCTAGAAGCCATTTGGCTTCATCATCACTCAATTTGCTAGTAAACACAACATCTCCTCGAACAAGCACTGCCTCTTTTGTTTCTGCAAACTCCGTGTGGTAGGTCACTGTAAAGTAAGGGCTTGCTTGAATGCCTCTTGCCTTGTAATCTTCAAATCCTGTAAAGATAATATGCGGTGCCTGTACTGCAGCCATTAACAACAAAAAAACAATGAGAAGACTTTTTTCATTATATAAATTCCAAGGTTTTGTTATATGTATGATTATAACCCCCCTTCCTCTACTAACCCTCGTAATAAGCACATATATACATCATAACATCATCATATTGAAGACATCTTAATGTGTATCTGTGTGACTTCTGGTGTTTTCTGTTTTTTAATTCCGATACTTGGTAGTTGTTGTTTGTTGGTAGTTGATGTTTTGATAGATAAATCTTGGTTTGTAATTGTTGTGTCTAAAAATGTTTTTTATTTGTCGATTTGCAAAACAATATGAAATTTTATCATGTTCGTGTGTCTTGAGTTTGTTGCAGGAACTATATAGCAAAAATGAATATTCGGAAAATTGTAGAATGCAACATAAGCATATGGAGCAAATACAAAGAAGATTTAAATAGGTTTAAAGTTAATTCATATGTAAATCAAATTTGGTTAATTTGGGTATGATCAAGCTTGAGAAAATACAAATCTTAATGCAACCGTTATAACCCTTTCAAACTGTTATAACGGTTAGTTCAATCGAATTAAAATACCAAAATGTACACTTTTCTTCCAGAACCAACCGTTACATAACTGTTACAAACCGTTATAACGGTTAGGTTCATCCCAGACCTGAACCTTGTGATTCTGGCTCAACCGTTATAACGGTTAGATCAGATAATTTAATTTGAGATATGCTTTGTTTTCTTCCAGAGACAATCGTTACATAACGCTTGCTTAGCGTTATAACGGTTTGATTAATTCAACCTAGAAACTGCGAGATTTTGTACTAACCGCTATAACGGTTCGGGACGAAATCCCCTATTTTGGAAAGTTATTTGCTGCTGCTATATATATATCTTCTTTCTTCTTTCTCAATTAATCTTTTGCAAAATAAAAAATTCTAGCAGCCTCCATTGCTAAACCTTCAAAAGCTCTCTAATAACTCTCAAAATACTCAAGCTTAATTGACTTAAATTAGCTAAATAATTGTGAGATTTGAGAGATCATTGTCATTCTCCTTGCTTGTGCTATTGTGCATGTTTTACGAGTCTAGTCTCTAATCTTCGTGTGTAAAGAGCTAGATCTCGGCCTTTGTAAAGAATTCTATTTGGTGATAGTGCATATGGCTCGATCTCGTTACCAAGTCGGAGGATCGGGAGTTTCGGAGAGTAGGCTCGTCAATAGCCGAACTTCGTTAACATATCGGTGTCACGCATTCTTCGATTTGTTTGATCTTTTTAAACTCTATCTATTTTTAATTTCTGTAATTTAATTATCTTGAGTAAGTTGGATGATTTGGTTTTGATTGAAATTGAATTTGAATTATGCAAATTTGCAAAAAGAATTCTAAAAATTGTATTGTGTACCTATTCACCCCTCTAGGTAAATCAGTAATAACTTCTACTTTTTTGTTGTGATGGATGCTTGCTAATTAGGATTAGTATCAACAAGCTAAATTGTTTAGATACAGACCAGCTGGTCTCTTGTTTTCTCCTTGAAAACATGATCTCAGCCTATTATGTAGTTTTATCCCACTTTTAGGCTAAAAAACATCACATGCAAGGTGCATCAAATTTTTGGGTAAAAGGGAATTTTAGGTGAACTAATAATCATTTGAACCAAAATACAAGCACATTTGCAAAAACCTAAAAAACCACTTTTGTTTCTCTTAAAATCAAACAAGAATCATACAGCTATACTAAAAATTTATGAGGCAGTGGAAAATTTGCTCAATAAACAACCGACCTTGCACAAACATGGTAGTATAACCACTTCCTCTCCACAAAGGAATAACAAAATGCTGACTAAAAAGAAAAGTAACGAGCTATGTTAATGTATGCACTCAAAGGAAGAAAGGTAAAACAAAGGCTGCACATAAAGAGAATTAGAGAAGTACCAAGTTGTTGATCTTTGCTCAAGCAAACGATACTGATCTGCCTTCATGTATGCACCGATGTGGCCTCTTCCCAAATGATACTACCATGTAAAACAGACATGAATTGCAAGAGAATATATTATCTTTTTTTCCAAAGGGTTAGGATATGCTGATAATACTTTTAACTTAACAATTATAAACTCCAAATTCCAGGTTCATGTTAATGCACTAGAGATGTGATCTAATGTTCTAAATGTATCTATATGACGCACACAAAATAGAAAAAAATTGTGAATCTTTTACTGTTTCTCAGACGATTTGAAACTTGGCAGTAATTCGTATTTACCAAGTTATGATTAATTATTCAAAGGGTAGCCAACTTGCATGAAATTTGATAGGTAGGCTACATATTACAGAACATGATGTTGATAAAACTATCAGTATTACATTTTGGCTTGATTTGAGAAATACAATCGAGATTTTTAACACATTGTTAACGGATGCTAACCCTTCTATAAATCAGGTAATGAACACTGGCCCACTAGTAGAATCTTTCCAAGCCAGTAAATGAGCTCAACCCAATGCCCGAGTGAGTCGCTACTATATAGTGGAAGTTGAAATGAGCAACAAATGTGAAATGACTCAATTTGTAGAAAGCCATAGAACATAAACATAAACAGAATAGAGAGAAAGATGAATTCTGGAAAACGTATTTTTGATTTTCATATGAATTAGTAGTTATAGTTCTATATTTATAGAGGAATGTACAATTATTGTAATGATCTTGAGAATCTAGAAACATCTTTGTAACTAACTAATGATCATTAAGAGTAACTAATCAGCTATATAACTAATCATGTCTGATGTAATTAATTGGAGACTGATCTTCTGTGGCGAGCTGTTGTGCTGTGACTGAATTCTTGTGCCTCATTACGACCCCTCAAGCGCCAACAACATTGAGCTTGCTCCTCAAGTGTTGGAAAGCGAGGTAATGGCAAAGATTTCGTCATGATATCAGCTAGTTGATCGGAAATGCACAAGAACTTCACTTGTAAATTTTTCAATGCCACTTTCTCTCTTACGAAGTGATAGTCAATCTCAATATGTTTGGTACAAGTATGAAACATAGGGTTGCCAACAAGAAAAGTTGCCTCGATATTATCATACCAAAGAGTTGGAATCGGGTGAGGTGTTTGTTGAATTTCAAGAAGGTATTGAAGCCATAGGATTTCGGTACATGTTAAGGCTAGACTACGGTATTCGACCTTTGTACTCGATCTGGATATGGTCGGTTGTTTCTTTGCGCACCAAGAAACAATATTGGTGCCTAGAAAAATACAAAACCCTAAGGTTGATCTTGTGTCATCAACATTTCCAGCCTAATTCGCATCACTGTACACATGGATTTGAGAGGAAGAATGTTTGTTAATTTGAATTTCCATGTCTAATGTTCCTGCCACGTACCGTAGAACTCTCTTTCTGCACACGAGTGCTCCTCTGTTAGATTGTGCATAAATTGTGAGAGTTTGTTAACCGTAAAGGCAATATCTGGATGGGTTAGAGATGCGTATTGTAAAGCCCTCAGTACACTCATGTATAAGGTTGGATCTTCATAAAGAGGACTTTCCTGTTGAGACAAGACGTGCTTGATGTCATAGGGGAGCTAACTGGTTTGCAATTGGACATATTATTCCTTTGTAACAGATCTTTGAGATACTTTGTTTGTGATAGGAATAAATTGACCTTCGTTTGTTTTGGCTCTATACCAAGAAAATAATGTATGTACCCCAAATCTCGAATTGCAAAGTGAATTTTGAGCTGATTGATAACTTGTTGAATCTAATCAGGGCTATAACCAGTCACCACAATATCATCCACATAGATAAGGACTATTAGTGTATGGCCGTGAGTGTGGAGAATAAAAAGAGAAGGATCATAACTGGATGCTTGAAAACTGAGGTGTAACAATGTTGAGCTCAATTTCTTGAACCATGCTTGTGGGGCTTGTTTGAGACCGTATAGTGATATTCATAGTTCACACACATAATCTGGATGATTTGAATCAATAAACCATTATGGTTGGCTCATATAAACCTTTTCAACTAAATTTTCTTTCAAAAGAGCGCTAGAAACATCAAGTTGTTTAATAGTCCAATTTGAAGATGTAGCGAGGGCAAGCTTTTAAAAAACGGAGTTTAAACTTCAGTTAAACCGGTTTAACGGGAAAAACTTGTCATGGCGTTAAGTTTTCAGGAAAAAACGTTTTTAACTGGTTTTCTGCAGTTTAACGATTTTAACTCCGTTTAAACCGTGTAAATCCGTTAAAATCCGTTAAAATCAGGCCGTTTTAACGCCATTTTTTATTTTTTTTATTTTTTATTTTTTTATTTTTTTTATTTTTTTATTTTTTCTTTGTGGTTTTGCTGGATGCTTACTGTAATGTACTTGGTGATTTGTCAACTTGTTGAATTAATTTAGTTTTTCAATTTTTGTATTTTATTAACTTGGGATTAGTTATTGTGAGCTTAGTCGGGTAGTTACTAGTGTTATGATGATGTGTTGATTGTTTGGGTACACTGGTCTTGTGTGTTATATTGATGCTGGCATGAGATATTATTATGTTGGTACAACTTACGCAATTGGATAGTGGAGGTTATAAAAAATACACATTTCAAAATAAAATACATTCTAAATTCTAATTATTAAACATATCATATAACATCATTTATATTTTTAAACAATGAAAAAGGCAGCAATGCTAATAATAATGTTAAATATATTATATAATATATAGTTACATAGAGTCATACATATGACAAAAGTGTGTATGTTTGCATCATAATTTGGTCTAAAATAAATAAATAATAGACAAAAAATGGTTGGCCGTTTTTTAATTTAACTTCCGTATAATTCCGTTTTAACGTTAAACCGTTAAGCGACCACCTCACCGTTAAGGGTCGTTAAACGTTTTTTAAAAGCTTGAGCGAGGGAGATAATGACTCTAATGGTTGTAGCACAAACCACTGAGCTATAGGTTTCGTTGTAGTCCACTCCAGCTTGTTGATTGTACCCTTTTGCTACTAAACGAGCCTTGTAACGTTCAATTTGCCCGCCAACCCTTCTCTTTATTTTGTAAACCCATTTTGAACTGATAACTTTCTGATCAATAGGTGGAGGTACAAGAGTCCAGGTGTTGTTGTTAGCAAGAGCATTGATTTTTGTAGCCATTGCATCTCTCCAATTTGAAGACTTAGCAGCTTTATTGAATGTTGTAGGTTCAATTTCAGTGCACACAATATGAGCTACATATTCTGGAAATTTGCGAGGTTTTCTTGTGTTATTTTTAGTTCTTGTTACCATGATGTGGCTATTGAGAAGATGAGAGGTGTTTGTTAGTTGGAGAGAGGAGTGTCTAGAAGGTGTTTGTGGATTTGTCTGTGTGAGGAGTTGTTCAGATGGAGAAGAAGGTTGTTTTGATTTGTTTTGACTGTTGGGATCGTGAGATCTTTGTTGAGCTGGAATTGAGCCGTTACCATTTTCCTGAAATAGTATAGGATCGGCTACATTTTCCTGAGAAGAAGTTGGGTCGTCAGGAATTTTTCAGTTGCTGTGGAAATGTATTAATCGACAAAGGCATTGGTGCAGTGTTTGAAATTACGAGCTGTAGAGGTGTAATGCCAAGTAGTTGATCTTCCAGCTCCTGTTGATGGTTAGAAATTTCCTTGAAAGGAAAGTGATTTTCATCGAATTTACCGGATACAAATATTCTATTTGAAGAAAGTTGTAAACACCAATATCCTTTTTGAGAAACTTCATAGCCAATGAAAACACAAGATTGGGACCTCAATTCTAGCTTGTGCTTATTATATGGACGAGTCAAGGGAAAGCAAAGGCAACCCAAGACTTCTAAAAAATTATAATCTGGTTCCTTGTCAAATAGAACTTCGTATGAGATATTGTTTTGAGAGGGAAGTCTATTTATGAGATGGACTATGCTAGAAAAAATTTCATCCCAATATTGGCTAGGTATAGAAGCATGAGACATGGTTGTAACTCGTCGGAGATGAAGAAGATACTCAGTGCATGAAGATTCTCCCTTTGAGGTTGTTTGAATCTGTCGTTTGAGGTCATGGAGCTTTGCTCGAGAGGTGGAAGAGTAGAAATCTTCGATTGATGTCTAGAATTCTTTAGAGGTGGTGGAAGAAACGACCTGAGCCAACCTAAAAGGAGTTGATCCTGCCTATTCCACGTCAGATAAGTAGGGTTTATTTCAATTTCACCACTATATTTTTGGATTGTTGTGTTAGGCGGAGGAGAATCAAGGTACCGACCAAGGGCATAGCCATGGATGAGAGGTAAGATTTGCGATTTCCATGTGAGGAAGTTGTTCTCAGTCAATTTTATGGCAATTGGAAGATTAAGAGAAACAATTGACCCTCACTAGATTAAGAGAAACAATTGGCTCCATGGAAGTGAGAGTAGTGATGTTGTTCTCTCTGTAGATGTAGAGTGGATTAGAGAATAAGGTGGAGAGGAGTTGAGATTAGGCGAATTCTCCATTAATGGCAAAATCTATGGCTCTAATATTATGTAGAAAGCCACTATACATAAACAGAAACAAAGAGAGAGAGATGAATTTTGGAAAATGTATTTTTTATTTTCATCTCTTCAATCAGTAGTTAACAGTTCTATATTTATAGAGGAATGCTCTGTACAATTATTGTAATGATCCTGAGAATCTAGAAATATCTTTATAACTAACTAACGATCATTAAGAGTAACTAATCAGCTAACTTATCCTGTCTGATGTAACTAACTGGAGACTAATCTTCTGTGACGAGCTGTTATGCTCTAACTGGATTCCTGTGCCTCATTACAATTCATACACATTCGGGAAATGCACTCAGTAGAATTTGTATCTTACTACATTCTTGTTGATTATTCTCCCTCTAAGCTGACTTCTCCCTTGCCAAATCTCCAATCCACATGTTAAATTGCGCCTTCATCTCTGATTTCCATAATCCTGACCAGTACAGCAAAATCATATTTACTTTGACACAAAAATTTGGATATTGTTTACCATCATTAATTGAGCATCTGTTTCGTTCCAACCATCTATTCCATATTATGGCAGTACTCAAAATTAATATTACATTAACCTTTCCAGTTGCATTTAGTATTTTAACCAGATCTTCTAGCTTTCTTGGTATAGAATACCATTGCAAATCTCTTGGGAATAATTCCCAAACCTGAGGCATATATGAACAATGAAATATGAGATGGTTTACATCTTCAACCTGTTGACAAAAATTACAGTTAATCTCACCCTCCCAACCTTTAATTTTTAGATTAGCCCTTACCAAAATTTTCCTATTGCTTACCAACCATAGGAACATTTTGATTTTTAATGGTAATTTCAAATCCCATATGACTCTTCTAGATTTATCTACAACCCCTCCAAATGTGAGCCATCTGTATAACTCTTGATTTTTCAAAGTGAGTGTACTATCCTGCCATGCAATCCTATCTTTTACATTCTTCAATAGTAGAAAATTAACCACTACTTTCAGCATATCTCCAAAATTTTCTCTTTGGCACATTGACAATTGTATTTTGAAGGATAGAGCTCTTAGGTTTGAGTGGAATGCTTCTGCCACAGTAATCTTTTGATTATCACATATGTTATATAATGATGCAAATGTAATTTGTAAAGGCACCTCTCCACACCATTTATCTGACCAAAACTTGGTATCTTTTCCATCACCTATGATAACCTGTTTATTCAGGTCTATTATGTGTTCATGGTCTTTCAAAAACTTCCATAAAGGTGACCACTATTTTCTATTGCATTTCTTTTCATATTTGCTAACCAAAATCATTTTCCACCATCCTGTAATTTCTGGTTCCTTGTCAAATAGAACTTTGTATGAGATATTATTTTGGGAGGGAAGTCTATTTATGTACTATGCTAGAAAAAAATTCATTCTAATATTGGCTAGGTATAGAAGCATGAGACATGGTTGTAACTCGTCAGAGACGAAGAAGATACTCAGTACACGAAGATTCTCCCTTTGAGGTTGTTTGAATATGTCGTTTGAGGTCATGGAGCTTTGCTTGAGAGGTGGAAGAGTAGAAATCCTCGATTGATGTCTAGAATTCTTTAGAGGTGGTGGAAGAAATGACCTGAGCTAGAATCGACTCAGTCAGAGAGGACATGAGCCAACCTAAAAGGAGTTGATCCTGCCTATTCCACGTCAGATAAGTAGGGTTTATTTCAATTTCACCACTATATTTTTGGATTGTTGTGTTAGGCGGAGGAAAATCAAGGTACCGACCAAGGGCATAGCCATGGATGAGAGGTAAGATATGCGATTTCCATGTGAGGAAGTTGTTCTCAGTCAATTTTATGGCAATTGGAAGATTAAGAGAAACAATTGACCCTCACTAGATTAAGAGAAACAATTGACTCCATGGAAGTGAGAGTAGTGATGTTGTTCTCTGTAGATATAGAGTGGATTGGAGAATAAGGTGGAGAGGAGTTGAGATTAGGCGAATTCTCCATTAATGGCAGAATCTATGGCTCTGATATTATGTAAAAAGCCACCGAACTTAAACAGAAACAAAGAGAGAGAGATGAATTCTGGAAAATGTATTTTTTATTTTCATCTCTTCAATCAGTAGTTACAGTTCTATATTTATAGAGGAATGCTATGTACAATTATTGTAATGATCCTGAGAATCTAGAAATATCTTTATAACTAACTAATGATCATTAAGAGTAACTAATCAACTAACTTATCATGTCTGATGTAACTAACTGGAGACTAATCTTCTGTGACGAGCTGTTATGCTCTGACTGGATTCCTGTGCCTCATTACAATTCATACACATTCGAGAAATGCACTCAGTAGAATTTGTATCTTTTGGTTGGAATAAAATATTTCAAATTTGTTTAGCACAGCAAGTTGTGAGCTTTGTCCTGAATAATTACCTATTCTAGAGCAAACAGAATGATTAGTAAGTAAACTCATTTCGCCATTAAACGATAGAAGGTTCCCATTTTTTCGAAACTTCCATTTATCGCCGTGAAACGAAATGAGTAGTAAACTCATCTCGCCATTAAACAAAATTAGTCTCAGTAAGTATTGAGTTAGAGCTTACGTCATCCCAGGCGGAGACGAGGTGCTCCGACAATAGGTTCTTCGCCCGATCAAGGTTGAGGATTGAATCTAGCGGCTTCGACTTGAGAGGGGTGAATCATAGGGTTGAAGGCTTGAGGAGTGTAGTACGAAGGATCTTGAGGAAATTGATATGTGTGGTATGAGGGATGTGGCACATATGAAGAGGCTTCGGTAATTGCATGCTTGGCAGGGATTTTTCATCCATAGGTTGAGGAGCATCCGGATTGGTGTATTGGTTTGGTTTTGCTCCCTCTCTCCTAATACATTCATTGATTTGCTTGGGTTTCGGTTCCCAAATTAAATTGTTCTTGGTCCAACCCTTTTTCCCAAGGAATGTAATTAGGTTGGCCGGGTAATAGATGACAGGATTGGGCTCCTTTAGGTTTATTAGTACGTGGATGTTCTTGTGTAGAAGGATTCAGGTCAAAAGGTGAGGATATGGTAAGTTCATGGTTTTGTTGTGTAGAGCGGTCCTCATGTGGTTTAGGATGATGAAGGGTATGCCCACTATCATATCCTTGGCAATGAGATGCCTAAGTAGAAACTCGTTTGTGTGCTCAATGTTTGTCTTTAGACCTTTTTCGAGAATTAGAATGTTGTTTATAAGAAGAAACAACAATACATGAAGAGCGAGTAGTTTGAAATCGGAATGGTCTTTGTGCGGGTCTTTGGCTCCTAACCTCTTCTTGTATTCGGTGAAGGGTTCCTCATGTTGAGTCCATTTGTGGTACACATCAATTTCTTCACTGTTCTCTACCATACCAAGAACTTCGATTTAAGTTTCGGTGGTGATTGGTATTTCTTGACCATAGAAATAAGTGGTTACACCGAAGGATTCTTTGGTTGGTCTCATATTGGCATGCAATACCCTAATTGGTGCCAAGGAAAATGGATGGTTCAATTCAATTAAAGGCCTCCATGCCTAAAAATCAATCGATTGCACCAAGTAATTGCATTCCCAATTGCTCATTTGGTTATCTGCGTTAATTAGGAACACAAAGGTATCGAAGATTGGCCTATTTTTGAAAGAGCTATGGAAGTTGGAAAACTCAATGGTCGACCGGTATAGGATTCGATTTTAGGAAGAGTTGGCCCAAGCGTTAAAGATCCTTTGTCTTTCCGGTTGGGAATTGGTAGGGTTTTGTGTAGGTTGAGAGGCGAATGGAGTTGGTTTCGAATTTTGTTCTTGAGTTGGAGGTGGAGCATTAGGGTTGGTTTCCGGATGAGAGCTTGTACCAATACAAATCTCAAAACCAAGGGATGGTATTTTTTTCCTTTGGACCATGGCACGAAGGTTCCGTTCTTTCTCCAATTATTTTTCCACTTCTTTCCTTTTCTTATTGTATACAAATTGGAAGCTTGGGTGGTGCCATTAGGGTTGTGAGAACAAGGAGAAAACTTACAGTAAACATGATGAAATCTCTGGTGAAGCTTGGGACTTTTGCTAGATTGAAGAGTTTCTTGAGAAAATTCTGAGAATTGGAAAGGTTTTATAGCTAGGGTTGCAGCAGAATTGGAGATGGAGAGGCTAATTTCAGTTAAGGCAAGAATAGAGGTTTTGAATAGGTGGTGTGCCTTAAATAGCTGCAAAAAATACCCAACTCATTATAACGAGTTGCTGAGGCGTTATAACGGGTTCCCAGCCGTTATAACGCTTCTCTCTCATGTTCTGTAATGCTTCACCCATTTAATTCCTCCAACGGCTAGTTTTTGG
Organism: Eleocharis quinqueflora; assembly: GCA_964058865.1. NCBI lineage: Eukaryota > Viridiplantae > Streptophyta > Magnoliopsida > Poales > Cyperaceae > Eleocharis > Eleocharis quinqueflora. Next base: position 27,705 of record CAXKVX010000693.1, read on the forward strand.
GTCTAACTTAGCTTGAGCCATTTTCTTCAACATTCGAATCTTCTCCGAATTCGTTATCTCTTGTTCTTGGATGATTTCAAGCGCGATCTCCAAACATGTTCTTGGTTTCTTTCCAATGAGAGCAAGCTTGTTGTTTATATCTCCTCATCCTAGATTTACTTCTTCTTCATCTTCATCTTCACTTTCTTCGGATTCGCTTATCCAAGTTGCTTGCGTAGCTTTCTTGTTAGATTTCCTAAATCACCCTTCTTGTGGTCTTGTTCTTTGAGGAAAGATCACATATCAATTTTGAATGCTATGACCCTCCTTGTTGCAAGATGGGCATACGACCTTATTGCCTTGAGCTAGTCTCTCTTCAATCACATTTCTTTCGAATTTCATCCCTCATTTCACTAGTTTGGTAAGGATGTCCTTGTCTTTTGATAGAACTTGGTGAAGGTTTTGGTATATGATCTCGCTTGACTCGAACTTGTAGGATGTTGGATTAAACAAAGATTGAGCCGGTAATGCCAATGTCTTGGTCGAGGTCGAGGTTGAGGTTGTGCTCTTGACTTCTGTGATTCTCCTCATGTGAACAAAGTTGAGCATACACCTCTTCGGGTTGATAAGTGAGACATTTGGCTTGTAGGGCTTCAATAGAGCTCACGACGCCATCCCAACCCGGATTTGTGGACACCATCCTTAAGAGCTTACCTATGAAATCTTCATCACAAATGTTAGATCTTACTTCAACGGATACATTTCTTAAAGATACGAGTCTATGGTAGAGACTTTCAAATGACTCGTTATCTTCGAACTTCATGCTTTCTAACTTTGTGGCTAAACCTACTTTTCGAGTCTTTTTCATGTGCTCATTCCCTTCATATCTAAGGACTAGTGCATTCCAAATCTCCTTACCGTTTGAGGAATAAGTGAGAGACAAGGCAATTGTTTCATGTATTGAACTTAAGATGATATTCATAACATTATCATTAGTGTACTTAAGTTCTTTTGACTCTTTGGTAAGGATAATGCCATCTAGCTCATACTTAGGTAGATAACCATCCTCAACTATTTTCTAAAGTTCTAGCAAGGTAAAATAATTCACCATACACCTTTTCCAATAAGAAAAGTTCTTGCAACTAACTCCAAAGACCGGAGGTTCTTTTATAAATTTCAATTGGGCCATTTTTAAAAATCAAGAACTAACAAGAATTTGGTGCTTAGCTAGATCTGAACATTTGGGCTCTGATCCCAATTGTTAAAATTGGGGCTTATGTGAATTCACTAAAGAAGGCGCAATTCAAAGGTCAAGAATTAGTGCGGGAAGTGTTTATAATTCATTTCAGATTTTCAAGACCTTAATCACCTAGCCAATTCAATTTAGCAAGCAAGTCTAAGAGCAAATTACAAAATAGAGATAAAAAGCTTAAAGAGAGAGAGAGAGTGAGTGAAGAGAGAGTAATCAAGCACAAAGTGACACGATATGTAATGTGGTTCGGCCTATCAAAAGAAACTTAGGCCTATGTCCACGGGTCTCCCGGAATAAAACGTCTTCCGAACCGTTACACTATAACCAAATATTTTTACAAAGGGGCGGAGACGATCTTTAGCTTCTTCTAACACAAGATAGCTAATCTTCTTCTCCTAACTCGATGCAAGGGGCAACACCACTCTACACCGTAACAAAAGGTCCAATTGACTAAACAATTAAGGACATGGATGCACCACTTGACAACACAAAGATGGTGCACCAAAAGGCTAAAGAATAGCAAGGTTTGATCTAGGATAGACAATTAGACAATATGTAGCTAGCCTAAGTGCTCTCAAGTTTAGGTAGCTTGAGGAGACTTGAAAGAGGCTCTCTGTTGTGCTCAAATAAAGATTGGAAGCTTTTCTGAATGTTTGGATGACCTTCTGGGTCGAATCTGACATCTTTATATAGGCTGAGCACTTCTTGGAGTCTTGATCTGTGAAGAATAGCCTCTAGCATTACAACAAGATCCATAACGCCTTGGATCTTTTCCCTACTTACCCTTCTGCAGCTCACAACTGGGCCACAAAACTCCTAACTTGTTATAATGCATGAGTATAGATTTATAGCGGATGGCCATGCGTTGTGACGCCTTGCTGGAGAGTTACAGTAACGCTTGCCTCAGACTTTTCCAGCAGTTTGGCCTTCTCTCTCCTTCTAAGGCGTTGTGACGCCTTGATGACCCGCTATAACGAGTTACAGACTCGTTATAACGCCTGAGCAAGCGTTATGGTAACGCATGGCTCAGTCTTCTGCCTTGAAGCCTTTCCTTGATGCTTAGACCATGTCTTGACTTGTCTAGGGCATGTATGAGCATGTTTGACATTGGGTTGTACTCGTTTTAAGCTGCATATCACCAAAACTCAATTGTGCAAGGTTAGTACTTTATGTGTTTTGCAAATTGACAAACAAGAGATGAGTTGATGAATTAATATCAAATTAATTCTAACAACGTCTTTAAGTGTGACGACCCAAATAAGACAGCCTAATACTCATTCTAGCACTTGAGATGTTCTCGAACAAATAAGTATACACCTACAACTTCACAATTCACAAGGGACGTAAAGTTCACTAAGCACCTGCACACTACTCCACGACGCGCACAAGATATCAATATTGGTGCTCGCGGATGAATAATTAAGGAATCATCAATACAAAGGCAGAAACATCAATCATAACAAAAATAACCTAAAAACTTCGAAGAAAATCGAAAGCCAAAAGGCTCCCGAGTAGGACAAAATGCGAGAGTAAACCCAACTTGTCCAAGAACCAAACGGAAAAACTGTTGAGATTTATGGCATTTTGTATTAGTTTTAGTATGTTTCAGTTTTTAGGTCTTCTGTAGGGTCTTTAGTGTAATAGTGTCATTATGAGTACTTTGAGGGACTATAGTGCAAAAGAGTCTGTAACTCTATATATATCCAGCCGGGGTCATTAATGAAATACTTTTTTGCTCATATTTCTACTTGTTTTCAGAGCTGAAACTTTCTGTTAGGGTTAGCTATAACAGCCACCAGCCTCCCTACTGTAAATAGTAATAAAAAAAATAAAAAAACTTGTCGCTGCTCGTCGTTGCCTGACCCAGCGCCAGCATAGCTTCGCCAGATCTCATCTCTGGTTGCTGCGCGGTCGCCAGTCAGAGGGTGCGCCAGCGTCGCAGTCGCCAGAACTCGCGCCGCCAGCGTTGATCCGCCAGGAGCTCTGCCGCCAGGACAGCTAGATCTCGTGCCGCCAACCCCTGGTATCGCCAGATCGTGCGTAGTCAGGCTATCCGCTCCGTCGCCAGGTCGCCTTCGCGTCGCTGCTATCACTGCTTTGTCGTGTGGGTAAAGTCGTTGTGGCTGTGTCGTGAGGGGGAGGACAAGATCGTCACACGCCTCAGCCATTTAGGTTCTGGACAACCTAGGCTGATTGTTTAGATCAACCATCTAGGTTTCTGACCTGTTCCGAGTTTCTGATCTGTTTCGGGTTTCTGAGCTGATTTCAGTCTTATCGCTCGTCGGGAAGGAGTTGAGGTGAGGGAGGCGCGTGCGAGAAGAACCTGAGTAGGCCGGCGTGGGGGCTAATACCCCCACGATACTTGAGGAAGGGTGGATAAGGACAGATCCCGAGTTTGGATGATTGATTAGAGAATAGGGATCGAGTTCGGAAAAAAAAAGGAAAAAAAATACATGTGTTAGACTTAGATCTCGAAGGTGCGAGATCATGGGTTCTTGATAAGAAGGAAGAAAATGAATAGCTCGATTGAGATCGATGGCATATGAAACATCGGACAAAGGCAAGTACCCTATGGAGGGTATCTTGGGAAAGCTGAGTGCGTTCGAGATCTCAATCTTGATGCGAGCATTCAGTGTGGCTGTAAGCGAGAGTGCAGCGAAGCTTACTTCTACAGTAGAGCTCCCACCTGTGGATATGAAACTAGACGGGCCAGCATCGTATCTGAGCTGGTCTCGTCGGGTGAAATACATACTAGAAGGAAAGAACTTGGAAGGGTTTCTTTCTGGAGAAAAAATCGAACCAACTGAGGGTTCATTAGAGAAAAGTGAGTGGAAGTCTACTCACATGGTGATATACATTTGGCTTCTGAATTCTATGGCTCCGTCTATCGCATCCATTGTGGATGGCATAGAACGGGTCAAGGATGTCTGGGAGAAGCTAAAGAGGACTTATGATGGTGTGGGAAATAACCTGAGCGTTTATCAGATCAAGAGGGAGATCGTTGCAATGGTTCAAGGAGAGAGAACTGTACAGGAATATGCCACAGAGTTGGAACGCTTGTGGTTGGATCACGATCACCTCAAAGCTCACATAGGCTGTAGTGATTCTATGTGTAAGATGCTTGTTTTGTAAGCAGGATAGGACTATGAGGTTTCTTCAGGGTCTTGCGCCAGGATATGAGCAAAGGGTTGCAATGTTACTGGGCCAGCCGAAGATTTCCCCATGAGAAGAGGCGGTTTCCGCCATGATTCAGGAGGAGACTAGGATCTTACTACATACTGGGACAGGCGTTGTTCCCAAAGCCCTAGCGGTCTCCAATACAGGTAACACCGCATCTAGAGGAGAGACCCGCGAGTGTTACAACTGTGGCGAGATAGGTCACTTAAGGGTCACATGCCCTAAACTACAAAGGAACAGGAACTCAGGTGGTCGAGGTCAGCCTAGAGGTCGTGGTAGAGGGCATGAAGGCCGCAGAGGCGGTGGAAGAGGAGGTTACTGGGCAAATCTGATAGTAGATGATAATGATGAAGGGGGAGTAACGAGTGATACTCTCTCTGAAGAGGAAAATGTAATGCTTGATTTGCTAATGAAAAAGAAAGCAATAAGCGATGAAAAGAGAGTGGTAGATGACACAGTGGAATGTGGATCTACCACATCTTCTGGAAAGGACAAGGCTGCTCATTTAACTTATGGTGCACGAGCATATGCCGTCATTCCATCCACTAGATCAAGTGAGTGGATAGTGGATTCTAGTGCGTCCAAACACGTGACAGGAGATGCCAGAGAATTCTCCTCTTATACTCGCCTGATAGTTCCAGGGAGTATTCAGAAGGCAGATGGAACAGCTCAGCTAGTGGTTGGCAAGGGTACGGTTGGATGTACCAGCTCTCTAACTATGAGCGATGTTTTGCATGTTCCCTCCTTTCCTGTGAGCCTCTTATCTATAAGTGCCATTATTCTCCAACTAAACTGTGTCATTACTTTTGATATTCCCAAGGTAGTATTTCAAGATAAACGAACAGGGAAGAAACTTGGGACTGACACGTGGTATAAGGGGCTATGGTATTTGGATAGGAAAGGGATAGACTCAGCTCTCTCATCCATTATGGAGAAGACGGGATGAATGGAGAGTAGTGTGGAGGATATGTTGCTACTTCATCATAGGCGTTTAGGTCATCCTTCCTTTAGCCTTTTGAGTCACTTATATCCCACACTATCTGAAAAAGCCAATAAGGATAGGCTGGTATGTGATGCTTGTGAGCTGGGCAAACATACTAGAAGTTCATATGCTAGTTCTGGGAATAGGAGTTCGCATGTGTTTGACCTAATACACTCTGATGTAAGGGGATCGTGTCCCACAATTACTATGAATGGATATAGATATTTTGTGACATTCATTGATTGTTGCTCTCGTGTAACTTGGATTTATCTGATGAAAAACAAGAGTGATGTGTTCGCCTGTTTTAAGGATTTTCACAAAGGAATTCAGACTCAATATGGGGGAGTTTGAAAGCATTGAGATATGATAATGGGACAGAGTACACCAACAAGGCGTTTGGGGAGTACCTGTCAGCTCAGGGAATACATCATCAAACTACTTGTCCGTATACACCAGAGCAGAATGGAGTAGCGGAACGGAAAAACAAACATCTTCTCGAGACAGCTCGGAGTATGATGATTTCAATGAATGTTCCCAACTATTTGTGGGGACAAGCAGTCTTGACGGCTGTCCAGTTAATTAATAGGATGCCCTCAAGGGTGTTGGATTGAAAGACACCTTTTGAGGCATGGCAAGGAACAAATGGAGACATTCTTCCATTGAGAACCTTTGGTTGCACATGTTTTGTACAAAACAATCGACCAAATGTGGGAAAACTGGATCCAAGAGCGATAAAATGTGTATTTGTTGGATACTCATGCACTCAGAAAGGATATATGTGTTGGAGTCCAGTTGAAAGGAAGTTGCTTGTGAGTATGGACGTCACGTTTAGTGAGACGGAACCATACTACTCTTCCGAGATGACCTTCCCATTTGGAGATATGTTTGGGACTGAAAGGGCAAACCACGAGGAGAGTTGTGACAATGGAAGTACGAGCAGGACAGTGAGTGTAGGTGGCATCTCATGTCCTCTGACTATTGAGGAATCGATAAGGACACCACATCGTGAGGAACCTGAGGAAAGAAGTTCTCAAGAAACCCAAGGGGATGGGACTCAAGCTCAGGGGGAGCAAAGATCCCAAGAAACCCAAGAGGGTGAAACTCAAGCTCAGGGGGAGCAATTGAGGGTGTATGAGAGGAAAAGAAAGGAGAATGAGATTACAGGACAATCGATGGCAACTACGTCAAATGCCCTGAGTGTGCCATGTCATTTGTCCTTGTCTTCTCCGCCTCGTGAGATATCGACACCATTCAACTCAGATTCAGCTGTGAGACGAACAGCCCACAGCAATGCGGGGGTTCCCCCTTATCGTTGGGGTTTTCCACGTATTACTCATGACATTGCTCAGTTTGTCTCTTATTCTAAAATCTTTCCTGAGCATAGAGCATTTATCGCATCCTTGGATAATGTCTCTATTCCTGAGTGTTGGCAGGATGCCACGTAGGATCCAAAGTGGAAACATGCCATGCTGGAAGAACTTGAGGCACTGGATAAAAACAAGACGTGGGAGCTTGTGCCCTTACTGCCGGGAAAGAAGGCGATTGGATGTAAATGGGTCTTCACTGTGAAGCAAACCCCATAGGGCCGAGTTAAGCGTTACAAGGCCCGACTAGTGGCAAATGGGTACAGTCAGACCTATGGTATAGACTATGATGAGACGTTCGCACCTGTGGCAAAGATGAGTACGGTGCGGACATTGGTTTCTTTGGCTGCCAATGGAGGGTGGAATTTACACCAACTGGACGTGAAGAATGCCTTTCTTCATGGTGAACTGAAAGAAGAGGTTTACATGGAGGTACCACCAGGATTTGGTACAAAACAGACAGCTGGCAAGGTGTGTAGGCTTAAGAAGTCGCTTTATGGACTGAAGTAATCACCTCGAACTTGGTTTGACAGGTTTAGGAAAGCTATGGTAGGTATGGGGTATCAACAAACCAATGCAGACCATACGGTCTTCTTTAGGTGGAAGGGAGACCACATCACTGTGCTAGCAGTGTACGTGGATGACATGATCATCATGAGTGATGATGAGAGCGAGATAGCTCGGCTGAAGGTGAGATTGGAAAGGAATTTGAGGTGAAGGATCTGGGGCAATTGAGATATTTTCTCGGGATTGAGATAGCACTTGGTGCGAAGGAGATTGTTCTATTCCAGCGAAATGCGCTAGACCTACTCAAGGAGACGGGCATGCTAGGATGCAAGCCCGCAGTTACTCCCATTGATCAGAAATGCAAGTTGAGTGCAGAGGCCGGAGAGCCTGTTGACAAAGAACGGTACCAGAGATTGGTGGGCCGTTTGATCTATTTGAGTCACACGCGTCCAGATATATCATTTGCAGTAAGCGTGGTAAGCCGCTACATGCATGATCTTAGGAAAGGACATATGGACGCAGTGTATCACATTTTGAGGTACTTGAAGAGTGCACCTGGAAAAGGGATAGTTTTCCAAAGGAATGGACACTCAAGCATTGAGGGCTATTGCGATTCAGATTGGGCTAGTTTTGCTGATGACAGGGAGTCCACATCTGGATATTGCATGTTCGTGGGAGGTAACTTGGTCTCCTGGAAGAGCAAGAAGCAACCAGTGGTCGCGAGGTCCACTGCAGAGGCAGAGTACAGGGCCATGGCTTTGAGCGTTGCAGAGATGTTATGGCTAAAAGCCTTGTTGACAGAGCTCGGTTTGAACCGAAGAGCCCCGATGAAGCTGTGGTGCGACAGTAAAGCCGCAATTAGTATTGCGAACAACCCCGTGCAACACGATCGAACCAAGCATGTGGAGATTGATAGATTCTTCATCAAAGAGAAGTTGAATAGTGGAGTGATAGAGTTGAGGCATGTAGTCACTAAAGAGCAAATAGCTGACTGTCTCACTAAAGGATTGAGTTCACTAGATTTAGCTAGGTGTTGTGACAAGATTGGCTTGAAGGATATCTTTCGTCCATCTTGAGGGGGAGTGTTGAGATTTATGGCATTTTGTATTAATTTTAGTATGTTTCAGTTTTTAGGTCTTCTGTAGGGTCTTTAGTGTAATAGTGTCATTATGAATACTTTGAGGGACTAAAGTGCAAAAGAGTCTGTAACTCTATATATACTCACCTGGGGTCATTAATGAAATACTTTTTTGCTCATATTTCTACTAAAACACTTTCCGAACAAGAAATAATACGGAGACAATCCTTGAATCATTTTAAGGAGACACCTCCCGATTATAAAACATTTTTTTAGGGGGACACATCTGCTCAAATTAGTACAACAACAAAATAAAATTATCAACTCAGAATCTGAAGGATAGCCTACCTACCAAGCAACTGCCTCCATCATTCTTCCTTAGTATCAGCAAGATCAACAAAAAGAGAAATGATGTTACCCACATACTAAAGTATCTGAATATTACAAAAACGACCCAAACAAAGACTATGGATTATATAATCAATCTAAGTCATACAATTTGTTCTTGTATACTATGTATCCTCATATTCAGGTACTCTAGATCAAAATGCATTAATGTTTCAAAACATACCATACATATGCATTCGGACGATTGTTCGTAGCCGAATGAGTAAAATTCATTCGACTACCAAATATCTACTCGAGTAACTCTAAATAAATTCATGGAATTGTCAAATAAAATTGGTACCCGAAAGTACTTATCACCATTAAACCACTCGAGTTGCGAGACCTAGAAGCTGAAAGGAACCTGGCAAGATGAAACATCTGAATTTCACTAACTCAAGTTTTTACAACTACCCGGGACATACTAATTGATGAATGTACTTCACCATAAGCACATAATGTTATCCGACCAAGATAGGATTGTCATTCCCTTAAGCCTTCAATGCATCCATAGATGACATCGCAGGCTTGGGGGCAAATAATACGCCAAACCAACTCGAGAACAAAGCACTATCCGGAGGAGGGAGACAGTCCAAACTTGATGCCATAAAGTACCGAAGTAGTAAGCATTCCCTTAAGCCTTCAATGCATCCATAGATGACATCGCAGGGTTGAGGGCAAATGATATGCCATTTAAACCACTGGAAATAACCTCCCTAATGGATTCTCCACACCACCGGAAATAACTGCATGAATAACTACCCACAATCAAAGCACATACCAAACCCTATAAATACCACCCCCTGAAAATAGAAGGGACATTCACTTTCGACCAACACAGAGAAACCTTTCATCTTCTCCATGAGAGTACTACACAACCATCTCTCTCCATGAGAGCAGAACAAAACCACCATCAAATAAGAAATCGATCTGTCCTCTAAGTTAGATTGTATCAGCATTTAATGCCACATTGAGCCCGTAGTTAGTCCAATTCAGTTTTAGCAACTGGACGTGAACTGAACTTCAACCAAGACCAAGAAATAGTCCATTCCATAAATGTTCAATAGTGTCCAGCCTATTTTGTCCATGAACCATCATGTTCATTAGCAGCTCAATATGAGATTAAATGAAAATATATTACAAAAAAATTGTTCATGATTCTCTATTTTGTTTCTCAAATTTTACTGGTTAGGTTAACATTACTATCATTTAGTTCTTTGTATACAGTGCATCCCCTTTGTTATTTGTTTCTTTTGTCTAACTGACAAATTTGTTGTCTTTCTTTCAGGCGAGCTTGCTGTGATTTGGAAACATGTAAAATGGCGCGTGTCAGATAATTAAAAATCATACCCTTTTGTAATTGATACATCATACATGATACATTGAAGTATGGAAGTAATTTTCGACAGTCAGCAGAGGAATTTGTGATTATATTAAATGCATATTTATTTTTTCATTTTTCTCCTTGTCTTTTTTCTTTTGTGAGAAAGATAACAACCATGATGAATACGAAGAAAGTCAGAGGTTGTCTCAAGGTTGTTCGTTACCTTTCGTCTTCTTCTCAGATCTGTCATCATTTCCTAGTTCTCAAATCTGTCATAACTTTAAACATTATTTATGCCTTTGACATATTTCTTGTCATTTCTAACAATCTCTCGTCGAAGAGAATGTAGGAAAAAGAAAGAACGATAAAAAAAAGAAAAAAAAAGAATAAAGATGCAGTTGGAAGAGAAAGAAAGAAGTATGAAAAAAAAAGACAAAATAAGAAAGAGATTAAGGGACGAGAGCGAGGGATAGAAGGTTGGAGATTAGAATATTTTCTCTTTTGTCATTACTGGATTGTATGACTATTGTTTATTTAGTAATTGCGAGAAAGAGTTGATTATTTAGCAATTATGGCTATTCTTTTTCTAAAGATGAGTTGGCTAAATGTTAATCTTTTATTGGTCAAGTGTTTAATTCTCAATTATTTGCTTAATTATACGAATTAATTGCTTAATTTCTAAAAAAATTATAATTATTATTTAGCAACTAATTTCAATTGCTAGATTGAAGATGTTGTAAGCTCATTTCGTTATTCATTTTGTTTTAAAATAATTTTATATGTTTTAGTTCGTCAATGTTGATATATTTTATTACTTATAATTGTTATGAAATATTTGTACAACAAATTATTTACTAATATTATGGTTATTATTTGTTTCTAAATTTTTAGTTTCATAAAAATATTGTTCAAGTAAAGAGCATTATTTTTATGTATAAGCATTTTTATTATGTATTTTTCATAATTTTTTTAAAGCAAGGTATTCTTATTTTTTATTTGATATTGACCAGAATAGTTTCGAAAATGAGTTAACAACATAACTTTTTTTATAATTATGAATTGCATTTTTTTCAAAAAAAAAAGGAGGATTCTTGTTAAAATTGTAGTCTTAAATGAAAATTGTCCAATTTTACATTGTAAAAAGAACAAGTATTATGTTTTTCTTGTTAAACTAATATTGTCGATTTTATATGATAATCCAATACTTTGTAGGCGTTCTTCATATCATTTCAATCACTTTTTGAGCATTTAAAAGAAAGGAGTGGTGAATTGTAAAAAAATGAAATTAACATTGAAATTAACAACAAGAACTAGTAGTAGTAGTAGTTGAAACAATGATGCTTCTATTTCCTATTTCATATGATGTTTCATATGTTGTGTAAAAAAGTAAATAAAATGAGGGTGACTCGTTGATTACGGACTTTTCATGACTTTTTTATTTTATATTTTTATTGATTTACTTACTTTCTTTTATTTTAGAGAAAAAATATTTCATGAAAATGTGTTTTGCTTCATGAAAGGAGGGGGAACTTTATATGAAATATCACATTTTTATGATTTTATGATTTTGTTTGACTAATGAAAATTATGCAATTTCACATTTACTTACTTCCGAGGAAGGGCATGCATATGTATATGTATTTCTTTTACTAAAATATACATTTATTTTATAACAAAGTATTTATTTTATTTGTTTTTTCAAAAAGAATGTGCATCAAAATAGGAACTCCAAATTTATATTTAATTTGTAGAATATATATGATTTATTTATACTTTTATGATTTTTATTAATAAAAGACTTTTTAGCACCTTTTTATTTATTTGTTCTTCTTCTTCTTTTATAGAGAGAAAAGTAAGTTTTTTTTTTCTCTTTATGGAAATATATCGTTATTCTGTGATAAAAGATGCTTTAATGCATAAAAAGCATTTATTTTTTCTCAAAAGAATGTGTATGAAAAAAGGAGTTTTGAATTTATATTTGAGTAATAAAATTTGTTTTATTTTATTTACATTTTAATTTTTTTTATGATGTAAAAAATGTTGTTTTTAAAAGATTTGTGTATGCATAGAAGGAATTTTTGGCATCTTTATTTATTTCATTTATATAAAAAGAAGTTCATTTTCATTTATAAAAGAGACAAATCCTATATCTATTTTTCAATGCAATATATTTCTATAATCCTTTATTTATGCTAAAGAATATTTTTAATGCATAAAAATATTTATTTTGTTTTCTTTTATAATTTGTAGAAATATATGATAAATAAAATGAAATTTTATATGTATAAGAGGAAATTTTAATGCCCTTTTATTTATTTTACAAACTTTCAGGCGTAATACTTTTACAATTTTTCAAAATATATATATATATATATATATATATATATATATATATATATATATATACATACAATCAAGTACAAATCAATACAAACTACATCAGAACTGCGACTGTCAAAAAATTCTTGTGACAACAAAAAAGGTGAAAATTTTGTCGACTGAGATTGTTGACTCTAGAAAAAGTCTTGCGGCTGCAAAGAATGTGGTTGCGACCGCAATGAAGCTTTTTAGAATTACTGAGCAGAGCATCTGTCGTGAATGACTTTCTTGCTATGTTACTCGAATACTTCAAATATCTTAACGCATCCGTATCCGATACTTGCCACACTCGTATCCGATACGAATCTCGTGCGATATTTCACGTGATAATCAGAATGTATTTTTTAGTTGTTGTTTCCTCACATTGTCGTAAGATTGAAGTCACTTCTCATCAAAAGACATATTACCCATGCATCTTATTCTCTCTCATGTATAATAATAGTTTTTATTATAAATATTCACTTATATATTATTTTTCAATGCATTCAATTACTTTTTTAACTAAAATTTAATATATATTTAGCCGCACCCGTATCTAAGATTTTTTTAAAATTGCCGTATCGCCGCACCCGTATCGTATCGGATACGATACCCGCACCCGCACTCGTGCAACATAGCTTTCTTGCAACCGCAAAGAGGAAAGGTGACAAAAACTTTCTTTTATTATTATTTTTTTTTTTTGAATTAGTACAAGTTACTTTTGTGATCTTGCCCCATCATTTCTACCGATCACACTTTCTTGTTTCACACACTTAACCAACCAGCACTTAAATTTTAAAGGATTTATTGGTGGCTTCTCCTGGACTTGTACTCAAAGCAACAACAAAAAGGGAAATCAGCTGTTGTGCCACTCATCATAATTGCCAGGTAAAAAAGAGAGCAAAAATGCAGGATCCGAATCTGCTGCTCGTAAAATTTCTGCTTGTTTTCTGCTTGTTCCGATCTGATCGTCACAAATCGATCGATCGTTACGGACGGCTGTGATTTGATTCAGGAGGCAGATGTTTTGACCGTTAGATGAGTTTTGAACGGTCCAGATCGAAACAAGCAAGAAACAAACAGAAATTTTACGAGCAGCAGATCCGGTTCCAAAAATGCACCGGATGTAATTTTATTCAAGGCAAAATGTTGGTTTTCCGAGTCCAAATTTCCAAACAGAAACCGGGTGTATGCAACTAGTATTGCAATTGAAGTTTATTTATAATAATGTTGCTTGTATTCTAAGGAAATAAAAATGAAAATTACAACTTATGGATACTTTTTTGTTGTCATTATCGTAAAGATTAATGACTTCATTTGGACAATTCTAAAGTTAACTCTCCATAAAAGGTGAAATTGACCATATATTATTCCAAAAAATGTATAAAAAAAAATGATACAGTATCTATAGCAGGTTATAATTAAAATAATTAACGGGTGTGGATTCAAACCCGATAGTACCAGTACCCATATCCAAAAAGATGCATATCAAATTCAAGTCCAGAAAATAGAATTAGATCATGGCGCATAACAAAAAAGAACCACTATCATTAGCTGGTCCTTTTGCTCTATTTTCCTTGAGTGCATTTGCTTTTAAGTTGATAGAGTAGTTAAGACCCTTTTAAGTGAGATAAATACCACTAGCGTGAGACATAGAGAAGTACAAGCACAAAAATAAAAGGCTGGAAAGGAAACATTCAATGAGCGCAGCAAGGTTCATCAAGTGCGTGACGGTCGGCGATGGAGCCATCGGCAAGACATGCATGCTAATTTCATACACTAGCAACACCTTCCCTACGGTAAACTTAAAAAAGCTTTTCGATCTTTTTCGACCTTCTTTTATGATCATATATAGAAAGATTGATGATCTTTAGTAATTCAAATTGTTTTCTTTTTGTTGGTCTAGGATTATGTTCCTACGGTTTTTGATAATTTTAGTGCCAATGTGATCGTTGATGGGAGTACGGTGAATCTCGGCCTATGGGATACTGCAGGTATTCATATTGCATTATTGCCTTTCTATCTTTTTTCTGTCTCTAGATGTAAATTTATCAAACAAGACAATAGATTCTGATTTCTGAAGATGTTTTTGCTACTTTTCCTAATTCTTTTTTTATTTGAAAATGTGACTATGAAATTTGAATTTTGAATTCATATCATTACAACAAATTTTGTTGAATTTCAAGAAGCTCATTAATTGTTGCCATGATTTTCTTTGAGATCGATTAACTTACATAATTTATACATCTTTGAATGAATATATGCCTTTTACGAAACCTGTTTAAGTAGCTAAACTATAAATTTAATTATATCATTCAAAACTCTGGATAAATTTTTTTATAGGTCAAGAAGATTATAACAGACTAAGGCCTCTCAGTTATCGAGGAGCTGATGTGTTCTTGCTAGCCTTCTCGCTCATTAGTAAAGCAAGCTATGAAAACATCTACAAAAAGGTTAAACTCTAACATACAACCTGTTCATCTCCAAACTATTGTATTTGGTGAAGTGAAATGATCTTAGTTTAAGTATTTTGTTATTCACAGTGGATACCAGAGCTGAGGCATTATGCTCCAAATGTACCGATTATACTAGTTGGGACTAAGCTTGGTGAGTTGAGTGCACCAATTATTTTTTTTAAGAGAATAACTGGCGATCTTCCTTTAAAAAAGAAGTATTTTCTGATTGCTAGCTTTCTCAACTAAGTTTACGTTATAGTATTGCCATCTAAATAGCTTTTTCATGAAAGATGGTGTACCAGAAGCCTTCTGCTAAATTAATATCGAAATTAAGCAAATTCCATATGCAGATTTACGCGACGACAAGCAATTCTTCATTGACCATCCTGGTTTAACTCCAATAACAGCAATGCAGGCATGACATTTGGTTAATATAACTAAGTACATTTTAGTTTAATCAATTGAACCAATATTATATTACTTTCATTAATTCTTTTCTTATTCTGCTCCATACTACAAACTGATATATTAATCCATTTCTGGATCTAGGGTGAAGAGCTGAAGAGGATGATAGGTGCAGCTGCTTATGTAGAATGCAGCTCTAAAACACAACAGGTACTACTTATGTACTGTTCAACATAGGAAATACTTCAATTCTAATTGTTTAGCAAAATTAGGATCACAAGTTACAAATTATTCATACCATTCTGCATCGTCTCCAGTACAGTACCAAACTGAATTGAGCTGACATATATAGTATAAGGTTTATAATCAATGGATGGATGGGGTTAATCTCTAGGAAAGTCTAATCATTTCAAGTTCTGATGGAAATAAGATCACTATGGAAGTGGCTGTACCAGATGTGTGGTGAACTGGTACCATAGTTCCTGATGATACTAATGCCAGTACATGAAAAGGAATTGGTATGAGTTAGTACTGAAAAATCTAACATAAAACTCATAAATTAGCACCAGTTTGACTGAACAAAAAAAATTATAAAAATGTTGTTAGGTACTTGATTTATTTTATATACAAACATCACATGCACATGATCAATTAGAGCATTTGTTTCACAACTGAAAAGTTCATGTCGTTAACATGTGCAATCTCAATTCCTTTTAATGAAAATGAACAAAGTTATTTTGAACTTCAAATCTACTTCTACCTCATTAATAAACTGATTAATAGTACAAATTCTTTCATCTTAATTTCAACAGAATGTGAAAGCAGTGTTTGATGCGGCAATTAAGGTTGTTTTATGTCCACCAAAGACTAAGAAGAAAAAGAGCAAAAAACCGACAGGTTGCTGGTTTTTTTGAGCGCTAATATCAGGAGGAACTCATGACTTGTTTTTATGATTTTCCTTTTTGAGAAAAAGATACACAATTCACAAGTTCCTCGTGATATTGTGTCAATCAGAGTATGAATTTACGGCTTCTTAAAAGTCATTCTAATATAGCATACTATTTGAGCTACTAGTTTGTTTTTTTTATATATATCATTTTGATGATTTAGTTTATTGATACATGTATATTGTTCTATAATTTTTAGCTTAATTATCCATGTATTGTGTTTGTTAAATGTGTGTATTTGATTTGTCTTATTTTGAAAGCACACGGCCGCTTGTATATTTTAGTTTGTTTGTTTCGTCTATGCATATAAATTTAAATGTGACTTGCTAACTATCACTCAGAAAAAACTTGTCAGATTTTCATCCATCATAAAATTGACACTTCTTATATTTTTTGGAATACAATTATGTTTGGCTGACATTTTTTTTACAGAGTTGGTTTTTTTTTTGTTGATGGATCGACATTTTTAATTTTATTTCTACCAACATGATATTTTCTTATTAAATTGTAAAAAAATTGTGATTTTTATTTTTTATTTTTTATTTTTTCTCGATTTAAATGGATGAATATATATATAATCGTGGAACTTATTGTAGAAATACAATTTAGCCAGTTCTTTTCTATATTTGGACTATGCATATCTATTTCAATTAAGTAAATGTATCAGTTGCCTCGTGTTTTTGTTTCTGAAATGTCTCAAAACACGTCTCTCTATAGTCAACGCGCGGTCAAAACGTGCGACCCGCGCGTCAGTGCCAGCGAGGAAGATGCGGAGGCAAAACACGAGACACAGTATCAACATCCTTCAATTAAATAGTTCGGAAAAGATACATTGTATCCATTATTTCGTAGTCTACTATTATTGAATGTCCACAACTCACTAAATGAACAACTGAAGTCTAATAGTAATGAATTTTCTCCAGTAAGCATTCACTAAATCTGAACAACTATCGATTTGATATATACTTTGTTTTTAACTTCACACTACAAGTCTACAACGTTTTATTAGATTTCAATTATTAACAAGAGAATCAACTTGCTATAAACTCAGTAGCAATAATGCAATCTTACAATGACATACATTTGGTTTTTCTATTTATAAATTGAACAAACTAATAATAAGTTATTTGTATTGCAAAAAGGAGGAATCTATTATACGCTTAATGTTCTAAGTGTTTGCTTTCATTTTCTGAGTAATGAAAGAAAAAAAAAATGATACATATTGTATAATTTGTGAATATCTGCTATATATTAAGCACGTTGGAGGACATAAAATGTAACGGTCGTGATTAACAGATTTTTTTTGTCGAAGCTGTTATCGTTCGTGGATTTCATTCGCGTGATTGAACAGACACTACCATAAAAAGAGATCAGTCAACGGTTAAAATCGCCTTCTCCAACGGTTATGCAACTGTTGTTGTCTAAGGAGTTGCTGAATTGTATAAAGAACTATTGACAAATAGGTATCTCAGAAGAGAATTTAGTAATTTAATATTCGAGATAAGATAACGGTTATTACTAAATAACTGTTGCCATAGAGCTCCTAAGGCAACGGTTATTACTATATAATTGTTGTCATAGATATCTGAGACAACAGTTATTAAATTAATAAAAGTTGCATTAGGTCTTTAATTTTTTTAAACACTTATAAATTGTGGCTAGCCGCAGATTTGCTAACCAATAATATACCATTAAATTGATTATACCATCACAAATATTCCAAATTAAATATACAAACATACAACAAAAAAGTATCATTACAAACTTTTTAATATCACAATGAAGGAAAAAAGAAACAAAATGAAAATAAAGCACCTAACTAGAAAAAAAAAACTAGAAGAGCTATAACAAGACAAAACAGATAGCTGAATTCTTGTCATTTGTTTCATCAAAGAAGAAGCATCCATCTTCCTACCTCTCTCGATCATTCATGTCTAGAATTGGTTTATTTGCACTAAGGAGAACTTAGACAACTTGGTGGAAAATAACATACTTCTTAGGATTTCAAATAAGAAAGTAGCGCAAATACGTGCATTTGTTATCTTAGAAAACAAAAGATTTACAACGATATAAATGCGAGATCTCCTATTAGTTTTTTACCAGGAAATTCTAACAGAAGGGGTCCAATTTCTTGCTCAAAAATCTAACAGACGATTTGACCTTATTCGATTCCTTGTATGTTGTTAGCTAAGACATCAAATGCATGCATTGAGCTACTCATTTCTTGAAACCCTAAGCAACATGCTATCCAATAGCTCTCGTCAGACGCTACCTACGAAAACACATAAATACAAACAAAATATTTTACAATGATACAAAAAATCAGGATCTCATAAAAGGATTTATACCAAGAAATTGAGTCCATCTTTTGCAATATACGAGAGACCTAACTTCAGACTCAGTTATGTAACTATGTAGGAGTTCAATTTTCTGGTAAAAAATCTAACATGAGATGTCATTTTGATTGCATCAAAGAAAAAGAATGCATTTTCTATACTTCTTGCAATCTCTCTCGTATTTAAATATCATGAAGGAGTTGACCCAGTCATAGAGGTAGGCACATGTAATAATTTGGCGAGATTTTGCTTGCAAACTAAATAGAATCAAAAAGCAAGTAGCAAACTAGACAAATCATGTATTCATCTCTAGAGTTTGTTCATTTGCATTCATTTTCATATTAGCTAAAGGTGAAACACAAGTGGCATGTATGTTTTTTATGTACTTTGAAGGGTCCTTAAACTAAAAAGCTCACAAAAATACAAACAAGTTAGTACAATACTCTATGTAGGTGAAGCATGATGAAAATCCAACAATAGAAATTAAAAAAAATCTGATTTCATCCTAAAGAGCTCATGTGTTTCACTCTAAAGAAGAGGTTATTTAATCTATTTTCACTTAGATAGCATATTTTCTTCATACGTAGAGGTTTTTGTTCATGTAAGATCCTTAGAAATAAAAGTTTCTAAAGATTTATAACGATATAAAAAGCGTGATCTACTATTAGAATGTTTATCAAGAAAGTGCCACCAAATAAAGGAGGTCAGTTTCAATGGAAAGAACCTAACAGGAGAGGACGTATTTGTATCGAAGTAAATATTTTATTTCTAAAAGCCTCCACCTATGAAGATGAGTCTACTATCTAAAGAAAAATATATTAAATATCTATTCCTTGGGGGTGAATCACAAAAGCTCTTTAGAGTGAAATCGGAATTTTTAATTTCTATTGTTGGATTTAGATCACGTTTCACCTACATCAAGTATTGTTACTAACTTAATTATTTTTTCTGTGTGTTTTGTAATTTAAGGATCCTTTAAAGTAAATAGAAAGCATTCAGGCAACTTGTGTTTTACCTCTAGCTATCAGAAAAATGAATGCAAATGAAAACTAAATAGTTAGTGTGCTGCTCGACACAAATGTTCCTCGTAACTTCGCCACAATATATCATACAAACAACTTGTGTTTCACCGACATCAACTTGTGTTTTACCTCTAGCTAGAGGTAAAACAATACTATTTAGTTTTCGCCCCTCGCCAAAATGTAACATACAGACAACTTGTGTTTCACCAACATCAACTTGTATTTTACATCTAGCTATCATAAAAAGGAATGCACGATCTGTCTAGTACAATACTCTAGTCCTGAATAGATTTTTCCCCTCGAAACAAATGTTCCTCGTAACTTTGCCACAATATATCACTCTTCCTCTACCACACTAATGTGCACATTCTTTCCAAATCATGAGTTTCTCCCTCCCTCTTTGTCTCGATGCACACCTCCCACCCTCTTGCCTTGATTGAGATTGAGAGGGTTTCCCTCTACCTCTTCGTCTTCGTTCCCTTCATGTTCCTACTCTCTCACGAATCTTCATCCCCGTATGTGCCTCTCATCTTCTACCACCAATAGCATGAGCACCTACCTCGCTCTGTCGTCGCTCTCCCCATTGTCAATCACAGCATGGTCGCTCACCACGTCGTGGCTCACTTTTTTGTGCTCGCCTCTCGTTATCATCTCCTTACTCGCAACACAAACAACTATGACAACAAGGCACATATCTCGATCTCACTCACTCACTGTCAATTTCTCTCCCCACACTTGATATGCTCCTCGCCTCGAATGGAGGTGGATCTGAGCTCTCATCCGATATGAGTTTTAAGGTTTATTTGCTCCTATCCTGGTAAGAGTTTTAAGGTCACAAAAGGTATTGGTACAATAACAAAGGCCTAATGCCACCTTCTTACCAGCAACACACCAGTGTTGCTAACACTACTACTAATAAGTAATAACCTCACATAATGTCTTGGCGCATCACATGAAGTCTACTGTTAACCTCAAAACATTATTGAAATCAGAGAAAAATCTATTTAGTCACATGAAATTGTTTGTTTATGTGAGGCTTAATTAGTTCATTTGCTTGGTCACGTGAAATTCCCAAAGTTCATTATGTTAGAATGGGGTTCTAAGGTCAAGTGCTAGTTGTTGGCACCTGAAAAGATTTTAATTACCAACCTATAAAAAGAAGAAAATAAAGCAAGCATCAAAATATGATTCAAGCAAACATAGGCATCAAGCAAATGTTAGTTCAATTTTGAAAGAAACTATGGTCTTATGTGCAAAATTGCCAAAATCTCACCAAACTCTAACCAAGCTCAAAGAGAGGCTCAAGAATGTTTTTGAAAGAATTAGCAAGGTGTTTATGTGATTGAAATGGTCATTTGGAGCATAATATGCGCAATTAACATGATTGACATATTATTAAATAATCACATATAGCATTTTGGATTTAATCAAAGGTCAAAAGCTCAAGAAATTGGTCAAGCCATCGATAAATTTTACAAAAAATTTGTGAATTCTTAGGCTTTATTTCACTCAAAAGTTCGACCATTTGAGCCTTCAAACAATTCAAAACTAATTTGTTTGAATTAAATTCGAATTTTAAAGCATAAAACAATATTTTGGTACAAGTTGGGCCTCAATATCATTTCCTAATCTTTATTGGGCTTTGAATAAGCTGGGCTCACACTAGCGTTATACGACTCAATGGATCTATCAGTCTCTCGGCTCACACAGACCAGACTCATCCAAATACCACAAAACATGTCAAAGCTTTGTGTCTCATTAAATCTTACAAGTGGGACCCACCATGTCAGCAGTCATTAGAGCGATGCCCAAACCTTTGATCCATGATCTTGTCATTGACTCATCAATGCCTAAACCTCTCTACTCGAGTCTAAAACCCCTGACCTAAACTAATTAACAAAAAAAGAGAGAGGCGATGAACTCGAGCTACTTGATTAAGACACGTGTCTAGATCTAATGGTTCTCCTTCATCTTCTTCGTTGATCTGAGCTTCTTCGACTTTTTGAACTCGACAGATCTGACCAAATCCAAATTTCCTTGTTTCTTCGAGATTCCCTGCCAGTATCATATCGATTGAAAGAGGAAAGTGAGGAGAACTGTTAGAATTAGGGTGGGGCTTAAAGCGCAAAACTGAGGTCAAATTGCTAGGCGAAAGCGTTTTCAATCAACAATTTCAAATTAAACCTTTTATACCTTAATCAGCTAGCCAAGAGTTAAAGCAAGTAAGTTTTAGAAGCAATAGAGCTAATCACAAATCAACAAAGAGCAAAGTAATAAAGAGAAAGAGAAGGAGTGAAGAGTAAGCGATCGAGAACAAAAGAACACGCTATGTAATGTGGTTCGGCCTATCAATAAACTAGGCCTACATCCACGGGTCTCCCAAAACCAAATCTTCTTTCTGGGCCGATTTCACTATAAAATGAGTGTTCTTTACAAAGTGCGGAGTCGATCTTTGACTTCTTCTAAACAAGCAAATCAATCTTTGTCTCCTAGACCAATGTATGGGGTAACACCACACTACATGGTTAAAGGTCTGATTGACAAAATAATCTAGGACAAAAGGATGCACCACTTGATAACACAAATATGATGCACCAAAGGGTAAATTTTAGCTAAGGATTTATTCTCAGATTGACAATAAGACAATAGATGCTATCCTAATGGATCTCTAGGTTAGGTAGATGGAGGAGAATTGAATTAGGCCCTTTGCTATGCTCAATTTGATGCTTGTAAGCTTATGGGTGTTTGATATCCTGATGATTCGTTTCTGCATCAGTTATATAGGCTGGACACTTCTTGGGATCTTGAAACCTCCAAAATAGCATGTAGCATTACAAGATCTCCATAACGCATTGTGGAGTCTGTTATAACGGGTTAGAACCTTTCCAGAAATGCCCTTCTTCTCTTGTGCAGCTGTCCTGTGGGCCAACTTCAACAGGAACTCGTTATAACGTCAGGGAACCCGTTATAACGGATCGGAAGGTATTGTAACGCCTTGGACAAGCGATACAGTAACGATGTGCTCGGCCATTTCCCATGTTTTGCACTACCTCTCTCATCCTGACCCGTTGTGACGGGTTGGGTACCCGTTATGACGAGTTGCTGACCCGTTGTGACGAGTTGTGAAGCATTACGGTAACATTGTGCTCTATTTGGCACTGTGAAGTCATCCCTCGATGTCTTGACTTGTCTAGGACATGTTTGAGCATTGCTTGAGCATATGTGACATTAATTTGTACATGGTTTAACCTGCATCTTCACCAAAACTCATGTGCAAGGTTAGTACTTATTTGTTTTACAAATTGTCAAATAAGAGATGAGTTTAATCCAACAAACTCCTCCTTTTGACAATTTACAAAACCATTTGAGATGTGCATATCAAGTGATGCACACACATTTCTCCCCTTTTTGCAAATAATGACAAAAGGCTCAAACAAACAAGCTCCTCCTGAATTTAGTGCATATTATCATACAAGTCAAGTTATTATCATACCATTACTCTCCCTTAATGAGATAAAGTTTTCAAATGTAGCACAATTCATTAAGTTCAAACAAGATATTCCAATTAAGAGTAAGGGTAAAAGAGTAAATCATCAAGAGGCATATTAACTTGCTATCTCAATCATCTCTAATTTAAATCTTAACTCAATGTGTTGGTTAGTATCAAGAGGTTTGTGAAAATATCCGTGATTTGATTTTTAGTGTCAATATACACAAGTTCTATACTTCCCTTTTCCACATGGTCTTTGAGAAATTAGTGCCTAATGTCTATGTGCTTGGTTCTAGCATGGACTATTGGATTTTCAGACACCATTATGGTGCTAGTATTGTCACACTTTATTGGTACCTTGGTAAAATGCAAATCATAATCCTTAAGAGTTTGAATCATCCATAGAATTTGGGTGCAACAACTACCCGCAACTATATACTCTGCCTCGACCGTAGAGAGAGCAACCAAGGTTTACTTTTTACTAAACCAAAATACTAAAAACTCACCTAAGAATTGGCAAGTTCCACTAGTACTCTTCCTATCTACTCGGTCACCGACAAAATCTACATCGATGTATCCTATCAAGTCAAGTTTGGTGGTTCTATCGTACCATATACCCAAATTTATTGTACCCTTAACGTATTGTAAGATTCTCTTAACAGTCGTCATGTGTGACTTTTTTGGAGATGCTTGAAATCGTGCGCATAAACATGCGGCGAACATGATGTCCGGTCTACTTGCGGTGAGATAAAGGAGGCTTTCGATGATTGCTCGATAAAGTGAGATATCTACTAGTTTTCCACACTCATCAACCCCAAGTCAAATATTGGTTGCTATGGGCATTTTCATCGACTTGCTTTCTTCCACACCAAATCGTTTAACCAATTCTTTAGCATACTTGGATTGGTTGATGAAGATTCCTTCTCCGTTTTGCTTGATTTGTAGTCCAAGAAAGAAATTAAGCTCTTTCATCATAGACATTTCGAACTCCTCACTCATAAGTTTAGAAAAATCCTCCGCAAGGGAAGAGTTAGTAGACCCAAAGATAATGTCATCTACATAAATTTGTACTAGAAGAATATTCTTGACATTTCTTTTTGTGAAAAGGATTGTATCTTTTAAACCTTTTTGAAACCATTATCAATTATGAATGTACTTAACCTAAAGTACCAAGCTCTAGGAGCTTGGTTTGGACCATATAAAACTTTGTGTAGCTTATAAACATGGTTGATAAATGAAGTGTGCTCAAATCCCTTAGGTTGGAAAACATATACCTCTTCGTTTATGAAACCATTCAAAAATGCACTTTTAACATCCATTTGGTATAGTACAAATTTCATGTAAGAAGCATAAGCAAGAAGCATTCTAATGGATTCTAATCGTGCTACGAGTGAAAATGTCTCATCATAATCAACTCCCTCTTGTTGAGTATACCCTTTTGCAATAAGTTGTGCCTTGTTTCTAACAGTATTTCCAAATTCATCATTTTTGTTCCTATAAACTCACTTGGTTCTATTATGGTCCGGTTTGGAGGTTTTGGTACCAATGTCCATACCTTGTTTCGTTCAAATTGGATAAGTTCTTCTTGCATAACAAGAATCCAATTTGGATCTTGATTTCCCTCCTTAAAATGTGTGGGCTCAAGTTGTAACACAAAAGCACAATGAGATACCATACGATTTAACCTAGAATGAGTTGTAACTCCAACTCTATGATCACCTATGACATTATCTAAAGGATGAAATTAACCTCCTGAAGCATTTCAGGTATTTGATATTCGATGGAGCTTGATGAGACGTCCTCCCCTTGAAAATCTTCATTTAGTATGTTTCTTTCTCCTTCAATGATATCTAGCTCTCTAGAAGATTCTTCATTCAATGCATTGTGCTTCCCCTCAATTTCTTCACCATTAATTTCTTCAACATCTTCTTTATTGAGAATAATTCTTACTTGTGTCAATTCTTCATTTGTTGCACCTTCTTGTGTGGAGCTTCCATCTTCAAGTGAATTCATTGTACCTACAACATCCTTGTCCTTTTTTGTCATGTTAGTGATGTTTTCATCAAATTTAACATGAATAAACTCAACAATGATTTTTGAATTGAGTAAGTATACCCTATAAGCTCTACTTGTTGATGAGTATCCTACAAAAATTTCTTCCAATGACTTTGAATTAAACTTATCCAATCCCAAGGATTGATCAAGTACAAAACATTTTGATCCAAAAATCCTGAAGTAAGAAATATTTGGCTTATAGCCCTTCCAAATTTCATAATGGATCTTATTTGTCAAAGGCCTAATATAAACTCGGTTTATTATTTTGCATGCAGTATTGACTGCTTCGGCCTAAAGAAACTTAGGATTCGTATACTCATTTAGCATTGATCTTGCAAGCTCTTACAAATTTCTATTTTTACGTTCAACTACTCCATTTTCTATCTTTGACTTCTTCTAAACAAGCAAATCAATCTTCGTCTCTAGACCAATATATGGGGCAACACCACACTACAAGATTAAAGATCCGATTGACAAAACAATCTAGGACAAAAGGATGCACCACTTAACAATACAAATGTGGTGCACCAAAGTCTAAAATCTAGCTAAGGGTTTGTTCTCGGATTGACAATAAGACAATATATGCTATCCTAATGCTCTCTAGGTTAAGTAGATGGAGAAGAATTGAATTAGGCTCTTTGTTGTGCTCAATTTGATGCTTGGAAGCTTAAGGGGAATGTTTAATATCCTGCTGGTTCGTCTCTACATCAATTATATAGGCTGGACACTTCTTGAGATCTTGAAACCTCCAAAATAGCATGTAGCGTTACAGGATCTCAATGACACATTATAGAATTCGTTATAACAAGTTAGAACATTTCCAGAAATGCCCTTCTTCTCTTGTGCAGCTGTCATGTGGGCCAACTTTAGCAGGATCCCGTTATAACACAAGGGAACCAATTATAACGGGTCGAGCGTTGTAACGCCTTGGGCAAGCATTATTGTAATGTTGTGCTCAGCCATTTCCCATGTTCTACACTGCCTATCTCCTCCTGACCCGTTGTGACGGGTTGGGCACCCGTTATGATGGGTTGCTGACCTGTTGTGACGGGTTGTGAAGCGTTACAGTAACGTTGTGCTCTGTTTGGCACAATGAAGCTATCCCTCGATGTCTTGAGGATGTCTTGACCTGTCTAGGACATGTTTGAGCATTGCTTGAGCATATGTGACATTAATTTGTACTTGTTTTAACCTGCATCTTCACCAAAACTCATGTGAAAGATTAGTACTTATTTGTTTTGCAAATTGTCAAACAAGAGATGAGTTTAATTCAATAAGAACATGATGGTAATCATCGATGAATCTGAAACTCAAAGGAAAATAAGAAAAAATGAGTTAAAAGATGTCGGTACCAAGCTGATTTGAGCTATATATGCCACCTCAAATCGAGAGAAGATGCTTGGTATGCTCTCTAGACTCTTACGATGTCAGGGGTGCCCTTGATTTGGCTTGGGGACAACTGAAATGGAAATTCACTCTTGACTTATTCGAGACAAAAATGAGAATTAAAATGGGTTAGTTGGGGATGTCTCAAATCAAATGGAGATTTCAAGTGTCCTTACAACACTCAATTAAAGAGGTTCAAAGCTTAATTGAAATTAAAATCAATATCATATACAAAAGCCCATCTTTGGTTCAGTGAAAGGGCAAAACAGTCAAAATAATTGGCTCAAGTGACTATTAGGAGCTTCTAATGCCTGCATAAATTTGCTGACCTCACTCTTGTATCAGCAAAGGACACAAGAAGTTATTAAGCTGGCCAATAAGATGAGAGCACATGGATCAGTGTCTAGGTGTCCTAATCTGCATTATTGATGATCAAAATAAAGAGCCGAGATTGAAGATGCTCCATGCAGCTTCTAGAAGATTAATTGACGCCTAAATAACAGAATGGGACCACTTGGAGCCAATGATGCAACATACAAGACCACACAAGACCAAATGAAGCAAAAATCAGGAAATTGGCATAGAAAATCATAAAATAGGAATCTTTTGTAAAACCTCAGCTAGATAGCCTATAAATACTCATGTAATCCTCAAAGAAAAGAGCATTTCTTTCTTTGTTCAAATTGTGAGAGTGGTAGAACCTGCATTGCATTTCTCAAGCCTTCTTGCTCTCATCCTGACATATCATCTGAAAATTCAGGTGAGTAGTGTCGAATTTGTAGAGTAGAGGCCTTTTTTATATGCTTTGCTTTATGAATTTTGTTATTTGTGAAATGAAAATCAAATTTGAAGTCTTTTGATCTTTTTGTTTTGATGTTGTAGATCTAAATTTAAAATCTTTATGCATGAAGTCTTTTGATGATTAACTGATGTTGCAAATGATTCAAATAAGCTTTCAAAATATAAATTTGAGTTCATTTGATCTATTCTCTCTTTTGAATTCATCGCAAACCAGATCTGGCTCAAAATATCTTTTCTAATTTCAAAACCTTCTCCTCTGAGTTGAAATCCTTTCTTGATCCAGTGATGTGCTATAAGAAAAGCATTGAGCTATATGCAAGCTCTAAAAGCCATAAAGCAGACACTAAGATCAAATCAAATCAAAACAGTGTCCTATTTACCCTCAAATATCTCTCATGTGTTCAAATCCTTCAAACACTTGAGTTGAATTCCTTTCTATACTTTCCCTAAGTTCCACTTGTTGTACCAAGCAATTTCATCATATTTGTCGATTTGCAAAACAAACTTGAATTTTATAGGTTTGTATGTTATTGAGATTCATATAGATGCAAGATTGAAGAAGCAAAATTAGGAGAAAGCAAAATGATAGAGAACAAGCTAAAGAAATTGAGTGCAAGCCTCGAGAATCTTTAAGTGGAGTTTTGAGACTTCAAACGACCTCTGATGGGCCTGAAAGTATTCCAGTACAAGCAAGCTCGATACTGAATGTAGATCTTGTCATGATCTTTCCAATGCCACAAAGAACGCCGAAATCGTAGTTACGAGTCAAGAGATATGGCCAATGGAAGAATAAGTTATTTCAAGATCAAGCTGAAGAATTAATTAGGTTGTTTGTAACTCAGAATATTTAATTTGAGATGCAAAAGAGCAAAGAAATAAAAAATCTGCCTCTGACGTTATAACGCTATCTTTGACATTACTACGCTTGACTGTTTCAACCCTCGAATCAAGCACACAATGAAATCTAGTGACATCTGTTATGTCATGCCAGACAAAACAAACTAGAAAATTGGCTAAATACCAAATTGCTAGTGACATCCGTTAGGTAATGGTAAGATAGCATTATAACGGTAACCTTGGGTAAGTACTGAACTGCGAGAGATAATTGTTATCTAAAGCCAAGATAGAGTTATAACGATATCCTGTCATTTCTGAAAATTTGAAAATAAAATGAGAAATAATCTGTCAGAATTTTAATATAGCATTATAACGATAAATTTTGTACACAGATGGCGCTATAATACTAGAATTATTTTTTCTCTAATTGTGCCCGATTTGGAAACTATAATTACATGGTATTGATGCCTTCTTCTCCATGATTTTTAATAGCCTTATTTCTCTATGTTAGCAGCAGCCAAAACCTCCATTGATAAACCTTTGAGCCTTAATCCATATTGTTAAAAGCTTTGCTCTACTTCTCAAATTTATAATTCAAACTAGATCAATTTAATTGTGTGAGATTTGAGAGATATTTTTTCTTCTCTTTTGTTTATTTAGCCCTTGTGCTACCGTGTTTTTGGTATTGTCTCATCTTTTGTGTGTAAGAGGGCAAGGTTCAACTTTGTACAAGACTTTGATATTTAGTGCATACGGCTCGACCTTGTTACCGTGTCGGGGGGTCGAGAGTCCTGGAGATGTAAGCTTGTCAATAGCTGAACTTTGTTATCATATATGTGTCACGCATTATATGCTTTGTTTGCTATCTCTTGACTCATTTCTTTAAATATATTAATCTCTAGTTAGTTAAGAAGATTGCTATTGAATTACTTGAATTGCAATAACATGTTTGTCATCAAGTTATAATTATTTTGAATTGTTTAGAATCATATTGCTAGAATTGAATTGCTTACAACTTTTTACGCTTATGCAACTTAGAATAACATTAAGTCAAATCGATTGTTTGTGAAAATTGAATTGATGTAAATTGTTGAGACTTAGGAATTATCAATAGATATTGAATTATGCATTAAAATTGCAAAAAGAATCCTAGATTTTATAAATTACCCTATTCACTCCATCTAGATTTCAACACCACTGTGTATAATAAGTCTTATGCTAGTGTAAAATCAAGTTTTCAAGCTTTAAAACTCAATCCAAATCAAGTTCTCCTCTTTAGTCTTTTGATCCAAAGCTGTTAGAAATTTGTGATTTTTATACAAGTATCTTTCATCTCCAAATCTGAATTCCTTTTGCAAGCATGTACATTATGTTTGCATAAATATTCATAATTAATTCATAATTTTTGGATAATCAGTTTTCAATCTCAGATTTTTTAAAAATCACAAAAAATAGGGTTTAAATGCAATAAATAGCTCACTTTGTCCAAATCTGAAATTTCAAAAATAGAAATTCTAATTTTCATATGCCAAATCAAAATCCAAGCTCAAACATCCATAACAACCACCTAAACTTTAATTTGCATCCATAAAACCTAAATTAGCCACAAACAGCATGTTGATTCTGCACTTGCTTGGCACCCAAATTGAAATCTCTCTAAATCCTATGACACTTTGAGTTAGATCTAGGTCTTTGTACCTATTTGTAGCTTGATATCTATACTTTCAAGCTATGAACTTAGATTGATTTGCTTTTTGTGTAAATTTTTAGAAAATTAAATCTCAAAATCAAAGAAAAGTTGCAGAAACTGCCTTTCTTTTCCTCTTTGAATCCAAGTTTTACATAAAAAATTGAAAGCTTTCTGGATTTTTTTCAAGTTTCAAGCATTTCCAGTCTCTGAAAAAAAAATTAACTATCTCAAATCAATCAACAAATTTAATTCCATGCATTTGAAAGTGTCAAGAACTGATTAGGTCTGGTTCTCAGCTGAACCCTAAATTGAACTGAATTGAACCAAAATTAGGAAATTTATGCTGATCTGGACTTGAATTGCTCTTGTGATGATTGCATGATGTTTATGCATATAATTGTGGACTTGCTTGATGATTAAGAGGTCAGATTTGCCACTGAAACCCAAACCAGCACTCAAATTGACCAAATTGTGCTGAAATTGAACCAAATTAAAAATTGAAGCAGTGGCAAATGAAATTTCATGTTTATTCGATGGTGTTGATGCTTGCAAATGCTTATGGTGCTTTAAAGAATTTAATTGAGCACTTGAAATTCAAATTCAAAGCAAAACTTTGATATTTTGGCCCCAAATGCCCTTAATAATGAATCCAACTCAATCAAACTCAAATTCAAATTGTGCCAAGTTAAATATATGCTTGCTAGATGTTGCCTGATAATCTGGGAACCTCTTTGAATAAAGGGAAATCAAATTGAACTAAAAGAACTCAAACTGAAACTCCAATTTTACTATTTTGATTCAAAATGCCCCTGATTGTGGAATAAATCAAATTAGATTCAAATTATGATGTTGCAAACTAAATTGAAGCATGCTGGATGTTGCTTCATGTTTGGATGGCATCCGAACCAAAAGAAATTGAACTAATCCTTTAAAATTCAAAGTTGGGTTCAAATTGTGATTGTTTGATACCAAATCAACCCAAACAAAACCCAAATTGTCGAAATTGAATATGCAAATGAAATTGAAACTAAAAAAAACACTTTAAACATGTTCTCGAAGCTCAAAATAATCAAATTCAAGCTTCAAAACTATTTAATAGCTTTAAAAATCAAAATTAAATCAATTTTATCCCGTGGAAAGTGGCAGAGCTCCACCACCTTGGGTGATCTCTGGACATCGACGATGGGCCCATTCACTCCTGCCACCCACACTATGCTCGAGATACGCTCCAATCAAGTGCCATGGTCTGGAGCTCACTTGACATTGAAGTCAAACAAGGGTCAAACTGTCAAGAGGAAGAAGAAGAGAAGGAAAAGAGAGAGGTGACTGTTGTGATCCAACGACCCAAATTCAAAATTCTTGATTAAATCAAACAGCTCAAATGAAATCTCTATGTATTTCATGTTGTATAATTTTGTAAATATAACAAATAAAGTCCAAAAATTCTGAAATAAATTTGTATATTCTTTTAAATTCATGCTCTATATTTTAATAATTTTGATATATTTCGAGCATTTTACTTTGCTGACAAATTAAAAAATCAAATAAACTCTATTTTTTATCTTTTAATAAAAAAATAAAATTGATAAATCCTAAATAAAAATGGCCAAAAATAATTTTCGGTATCCAAAATTCATGAAATCAAATATAAAATTTCTTTTCTTATAAAAATGCTACAAGTACAAATGAATAAATTTCATGAAATGTATAAAAATGCTACAAGTAAAAATGCCCAACTAAATACTTTCACAAATGAATAAATTTCATATATCAAATTTCGATAAATTAATAAAAAAATAAATACCTTTTGTACATAAAATATAAAAACTTTAAATTTACCTTAAACATAAATAAAAGAATATTTCAAAAATATATTTTCAAACTATAAATAAAACAAAACTCCCTTTCTTTGAAATAATAAAGAAAATAAAACTTTTATATGCATAAAAATATTGCATTAAGCAAAAAATCTCTTTTCAAATTAAGTTTCATAAACAAGCTTCTTAACCAAAAACATTAAAAAGAAATTATATAAAATGCATAAAAAAGAAATAAATAAAAATGCTTAGAAGTCTCTATTTTACACAAAAATCCTTTTGCCAAAAATGAAAAAGAAATGTAAATTGCATAAAATCACGAATTTCTCTCTTTCATGCATACAGAAAATCCACCAAATGTCTTGGAATGAAATGCATTTTCCAAAGACCTTTCTTATGCATGAAATAACTGTTGTACCAAACAATGTATTGTATTTGTTGATTTGCAAAACGATCTTGAATTTTACAAAGCTTTGTCTTTTGAGAACTTTTGTAGGAAATCTTCAAGAAAAGTTTTGAGGCTTCAAACGATCTCTAATGGGCCTAAAAGTGATCCAATACTGGCAAGCCCAGTATCGACTGTAGATTTCATCGTGAGCTTTCCAACGCCACGAAGAACGCTGAAATCAGAGTTGCGAGTCAAAAGTTATGGTCATTTGAAGCTCAAGACAATCAAGCATGACCTAAGAATAAGATTAGAAGATCAAGATCAAGATTAAGACTTACTTAGGTTAATTGGATCTTATGTTAGTTGGAAGTCACAATGTGTTCCTAGATACCGCTTGTGATTATTAGAATTAGGTATACTAATTTAATTATATGGCCAACATGACATAAATCCTCCAGGCTTAAACAAGCTCTTAAGCATAGTTACATTTATTTAGTTTGTTGAATTAATTAATTATAAATGTCATTATAATTAATTATTTCAAATAATCTTATGAAACTAAAATAAATGTCTAATCAAGAAATAATTTTATTATATGATAAATAAAATTTATTTCAACTCAACATACTTAATATAATTATGGAATTATATTAATTTGATGTACAATTAATTGGTGCAACAATTGGGCCAACTAATTATGCATTAGGAGAAAGAATTATGATGGAACAAAATAGTTTAAAAGCCCATAAATGTTCAGCCAAAACTGATGAGAAAAGAGGCCCGTTTTGATGCTTATATGTGGATTATTTGCCTTAGACTTTATCTATATAAAGGGGGACAAATTGAATAAGAGAGAACATGTTTGCAGATATTTTTTCCGAATTAAAGGGTTGAAATTTTTGTTTATTTATATTTATAAAGATCATGGCCATGTTGAGATAAATAAGACTAATACATGTCATATGATTATTGTATTGTTTGACGTTTGTTGATTGATCATCGAAATTCACAAGGTTAGGAACAATTTTCAACTCCATCTTTTTTAATTCAAAATATTCTCTATTTTAACGTAGAGTTTTTCTTGTAATGAAATTGTTTATTGATTGATTTGATCTTTCATTGTTGTGTATGGACACGATTACTAGTATGAAATTACTAAGATTTGAACCTATGACCTATTCAGTATACGATGGTGTTACAGACTATCTGTAGAGACATCACATCTCAAATTCTATTTATTTAGAAAATATAAAATAAAAAATAAGATGAAAGTAATTTTCATTGCTTATCTTTCCACGATCACACACTAGAGAGGCTCTTAAGAATCTAACATATGAATTTGTGTCACATATGTGTAGGAGCGGATTCAGAATTTTCATTATGAATAAGGCAAGATTTATCAGTTTTTTCAGGAAGGGACGAAATGATGTACATTTTTAAGTATATGTGGTTATTTTACAAAACAAATTGATAAATCGTACAAATACACAAAATTATTTTGCTTAAAAAAATTTCAGGAGAGGCGACTGCCCCTCTCAGGCCTCATGTAGCTCTGCCCCTGCATATGTGAAACTTATGTGAGTATAAATATTTTTTTCTATGAGAAAGATAATTTGCTTCACCCAAATAGTTAATTTTGTCCCGTTTGTTAAATTATTATAGCCATTAATATTTTCATAATTATAAATTAAAATTGATTTAAATCCAACATTTACTTTAAAAATTGATTTAACTTCAACATTTACTTCTCAAATTCAATATGAAACTAGAGATGTTTTCGGGCTTTCGCACAGGACAAAAAATACGTAATAAAAAAGATGAATATTTTCGATGATAAGTTTGTATTTAATTTTTTTATTTAGATAAGTTTACTTTCTGTGTATAATAATAATAATTCATGTAAAAAAAACAAACAATGCGGACTTACTGAAGAGTTAATTGTCTCTTAGATATATCAAATACATTTTCTTAACGAGAAATCGAGGATAGATAAGTATGAAATATGAACCATCCGGTCAATATAAATGGAAAGATAAAAAATAAATCTAAGAAATTATAGAGTACATGATATGACATTTGTAAGAAAGCTTGAAAAGTTGAAATCCAATCATTTTACAGTGTATCGATTCTAAATTAGAAAATCAATATCATTTGTAAGAAAGCTTGTATAAATTCTAAATTAGAAAATCGGCGCTTGCTTCCCTACAAAGCTCACAGTTCACACAAAGATACTTCATACTTCTATGCCATAGAATATCCGGATGGTTTAAGCATGAGTCTTTTCCATTTTCTTACCATCGTCCACCAGGGATTGAGATCCCCTACATTTTTCTTTTTTTAATCTGAATCGTTAATTTATAATGAATGGATTAGATCAATATTAAAAAGTCTTCCTGAATTCCACCTGTTGCGATCTGTCCGTCTATTTTTAATCTGACGATCCACAAATGAATAATAGGACCCTCCTTTTCTCCTGAAATAATAGCAGATTCGGACCCATCCACCAGATTGTGTCTCCGGCTCTCCGCCAGCTATAATTAATTATTATTATTAATCATTAATCCTTTCACTATTTCTCTCTGTCGCAAATCTCTACCCCTACCCCTTCCCTTCCGTCCCGCCTCCATTGACATATCTTACCTTACCTTACCTTGATCCAAAACCCTAATTCCTCGCTTCACCTCACCCCTCCAAAGGTGAAACAAAGAAGGAGAAGCATCGAAGAAAAGCGGCGTCCGAAATGGGGTACAGAGCCGACGACGATTACGATTACCTCTTCAAGGTGGTACTCATAGGAGATTCCGGTGTCGGGAAGTCGAATCTTCTCTCTAGGTTTACGAGGAACGAGTTCAGCTTGGAATCGAAGTCTACGATCGGCGTAGAGTTCGCCACGCGTACAATCCGGGTCGATGATAAGGTCGTCAAGGCTCAGATCTGGGATACTGCTGGTCAAGAAAGGTTCTATTCAATGTTTCTTTGTCTTGAATTTTGTTTTGCAGTATCGTGCCTAACTGCCTATGCTCAGATGAGTCAGATCTGTGATATGATCTGGTGAAGTGGATTGCGAAACTAGAGAACAACACGCTGATATATTTCATGTTTGATTTATTGTTTGATCAGTTCTATTTGCTGATTTGGATCTCGACTTTCTCGAGGATCTAATTTTACCTAATGGTGAGATTTTTGTCTGGTGATGTTGGCAAAATTAGGACGTCTAATTTCTAGATGTGATATGTACTTTGGAATGGTCATTTTGCAAATAACATTCATTTGTTTTTTAGTAGAAGTTCAAGAGTGAGTTTATCAATTGTCCTAGCTCGCAATTTAGGTCGCATTTATGATCATTAGATCATAAGATTGGTCAGATTTTCTGTACTTGCTTATGATTTTACTATAGATTTTTATCTTCATCTTGCTTCTTATTGTTCAATATTGTTCTACGCATGTATCTGTTTATTTACAATTTGATTTTGAAAGGTAGCGCATTTGAAATGTGTCAAGTTTGTGTGGATTTCTAAAAAGTATGTGCTGTTTTAGAAGGATACTAAAAGTCCTTTACGAGTTTCCTTGTGACATGATCTTTTGTTTGAAGGAAGGATTTATAAGGCTTTATAGTTAGTAAAGATCTGTTTTTGCCCCCTTTCGTGACTGTGCTGAAATTCTATACGGATGAAATTAGGGAAAAATAAAAGAAACATGTACTGTAGGGCAGTTAGGATTTGATAAGAGGAGCCAATAGTTATTTTACTGTTCTGAGTTGGTTGATTCTTTTGGTAACTAACATACATAACTTGAGGTGTTTTGCTGTTGAACAATAGGCAAGTTTTTTTTTTCTTTTTGTCAATTGTTATAGAGTATGGTTTTGTGATAGTTTGTTTTCCTTTCACTGTAGTCTATTTTGGATTCTTTATAATTGAAAATTTGAAAGCACTATTTAAACTTACCCTCATAGGATGATAACAGAGTCTAATTTGAATGAATATTTTCTGTCTAGATGGACATTGTTGCTGTATTGTTGGAGACCCTAAGATATGTGCATTGATATTGAAATGTGAAATTTGGGTTGGAGCTGATGGCACATTTCTTATTGCTGATGACACATTATTACTGTATGGTTGAAGACCCTAAGATATGTGCACTGATGTTAAAAAAATATGAACATTGAACTTTATCACTTTCTAACAGATGAGACATTTTTCAATAATTACATGTCCATTGTGTGAGCTCATTTATTATTCTATGATTTAATTTCCTAACAGATACCGTGCAATCACAAGTGCATATTACCGAGGTGCAGTTGGCGCCCTTGTAGTGTACGATGTCACTCGTCATGTCACCTTCGAGAATGTTGAGAGGTGGCTGAAGGAACTTCGGGACCACACTGATGCCAACATGGTGATCATGCTTATCGGCAACAAGGCTGATCTGCGCCACTTACGTGCTGTGTCAACAGAAGACGCACAAGCATTTGCCGAAAAGGAGAGCACATGTTTCATGGAGACATCTGCGCTTGAGTCATTGAATGTGGAAAATGCCTTCACTGAGGTGCTGACACAGATTTACCGAGTCACAAGTAGGAAGGCACTTGAGGCTGGTGAGGACCCCGCCTCCTTGCCAAAGGGACAGACTATTAATGTAGGTGGCAAGGATGATGTGTCTGCTGTGAAGAAGGTTGGTTGCTGCTCAGCTTAGAAGAAAATTCTTTTGTTCGTGGAAAATGTTGTTTTCTTTCATTTTTCTCTTGAATAGAGAGGTACTTAAGGTGATATCCCTTTTCATCCATGATATTCCTTTTTATCCAAGGATGAGGTGAGGGTATATTCTGGGTTAGTGTTTTCTTCTTTGTAATTTTCATTTTTTGTTTTTGTTTCTTTGATCTTCCCCTCTGCCAGATTAAGAATACTGACTTGTGGTAACGTTAACTGTTATTTTTTGGTTTGAAGGATGCTTTATATTTGGATTAACTGGTGCTGTACTTTGAGATATTGGAATTTAATACAGTAAGCTAGTTGATTAATTATTAAGTTTAGGTTTGTTTTTGTTAACTGGTGCTTTGTATGTTTGTTAGTGGCCTATACCTGAATGCCTCTTGGAATCTTATGTTAAGAAATAAAGTCATTCTCCTTTGAGCTCTCCGGACTTCATAACCATCTTGCACTTTCTGTCGTGGTTATTGTGATGCTGATATCAATTTAACTTTGCATCTCCTTTATGACTTGATCAATTTGTGATATTGTTACGTTGCTCAATGGCAAGTGACGCAAAATAAGAAGGAATCGAATCCGTGACAGATTTGTGATTTTCAGCTGTTTTGATTGATCTACTTAGATATTTATTTCAAATTATCTAGATTATTGTGTTTTTTATTTTTTTAGTAGTTATTTTCGATTTATTTATATCATATGTTTACTTCTTTTGTAGCAGTTTTTTTTACTTTAAGATCAAGACATTTGTTATTTATATAAGAGATTTCTTGTCATTTATAAGAATATTTCTTGTTTAATGAAATTTTTAAGTTTTTTTTGTTATTTAGTATGTTATCATTTTTCCTCGTTGTTTCTATTGTGCTAAATAATTTATTACAATTCGTCTTCACGGAATTGTAATTTGCACGATTTCAATAGTCGCCATTGTGTTTGCGGAATTGAGAAAAATAAACGAATAATTTCCCAGGCGATAACACTATTCTTAGAAAAAATGCATCTTGATTGCTCGGCACACTAAAATCCAAGTGTCTCAAATTTTATTTATTTTGCTTCAATATTGAAATGTTGACGTACATAATTCTGATATTATTAACTAGCCCTCATTAAATTGGAAATTGAGAAATAACTCCCAACATTATGGTCTCTAAACATCTTTTCTGATGCTTCCCTCAAGTCTCACAAGAAAATGAACATTTGCTATAAAAATGATACATTAAAAGGATACTCTGCGCGCTCACAACCTGTGAGCATATATAAATCCGCTACATAATATTATCTATAGAACGGGGCTACAATCACAAGTTCACAACCACACTAATTTCTTTTGGCAACTCTTATATTCTTTCAATAACATCTGTACAATATCTTACTCTAAATTAACTATTTCAATGAACAAAGGAAATTGAAATGAAAAATTAAAATTTTTAACTTCTCTTATTTGACCTTGAAGACTTCTTATCTTTGGTAGGAGGCGATGGAACAGGCAAAAGCATGCCACCTCTAATTTCACCAGCATCTGTCATCTGACCAATCGTCTTTTGAGCTTCGATGCAAACTGTGAAATCTCACAACTATACAGATGCAAACAACAATTTGTCAGAAGAATTTCATGCTTTGAGATGGGGAGAAAAAAATAGTTCCTACTACTGGTTATGATTGCAAAACATCTTTTATTTATTTATAATAAATGTTCTACCCTCCTTCCAAGTAAAAACCAACTTTTCCCATTTTTCCAACCCAAAAACCTTTTGAGATGCTCTACAACTTGCAAACAATAATCACAAGCTAGTGTAACACAAACTGAGTGTTATGCTAAATACTTATCATTTTGGCCTGATTGACAAGATGAACTAAGGTTAAATTCAGAACTTCTGTAACATGCTGGATGTAACTTGTGAATAAGGAAAAAAAAAAAGCTGATGTAAACTGACAGAAACAAAGGAGCTCAGTGTTAAATACAGAGCACTGCAAAGCAGCATTTCATGTAGGAGGCTATTACATATCATAACCAAAGAGTGAAAAGGGCAGCCCGATGCACATAGCTCCCGCTTGGGCGGGGTCCAGAGAAGGATCAAACCACTTTGGGATCTTTGTACGCAGCCTTTACCTGCATTTATGCAAGAGCTCTACCTCTGCACCAAGGCTCCTCTTCATAACCAAAGAGTAAATAACTAGAAAAACCAAAGCTACTACTTAATTATGCACAGTTATGGCCTTATGGAAATATGAATTACGTAACTTGTAGGAGTTAAAAAGTTTTCATGTCTTATTGTTAGTTTTCTCTGAAATGATGTGCTTGGTTACGACCTGTGTGGCTGATGTAAACTGACAAGAAACTTTGATCTCTTGGAATAGGTTTTTGGTTATCTTTTGTGTTTACTTGACAAAAAGGAGGTTAATTACCTGCTCTTCAAGGTCACGAATCATCTCATCCTTCAACTTCAATGTTTCTCTTTCCCTTCAGAAGAACGCAACAAATTTGCTATTACTAATGAAGCTAGAAATATTATAAAAGGCCCTCAACTGTTTTACTGAAGTCAAGCAAACTATTTATATAAAACAATATAGCAACAACTTGGAGAAAACCAGGCAATAATACCTCTCTTCAATTTTGTTGAGCTTTTCACGCCACATATTCTGGTTCTTTGTTAGATCATCATTCATCTGATGCAAAAACAAGCATTCAATATTAAAAATAAAATAAAAAATTGATTCAAGGAGAAAATTTAGCAAAATAGAAAAGCACTTCTTGAATTATATGAGGAACCAGACAAAATTTTGCTTACATTTGCTAGCTGCTTATTCTCTTTATTTACATTTTGGATCTTTTGCTGAATCTCCTGTAGTTTCGTATTCACTCCACTTTCGACGGAATGAGAGAAGTGTTCCTTTTGGTTATTTTCCTCCATAAGCAACTTCTCATAATACTGTAAATGGGATACAAGAAAAAGGTTTGTGATAGATGGCACTAAACAATTTGAAGTTTTGAACAAACTGCTGAGTTGACATAGAAGATAAACCTCTCATGTAACTCCCTCATTTAATGTCTCCTTTGTCTGCAAATACTACAACTAATAAGGTGATCTAAAATTAAAACCCTTATAAGAATATATCGCAACCATACTAGACTTGTTAGGTGCTCAGAATCAGTATTAGTCACTGTAATCCTTCCAATAATGCAAATATATTACATCAACTAAGATAAACAACCCGAACAAGCCAAAAGATTTTGAAGTGACAAAAGTGTACCTGTCTTTGAGTTTCGAGCTGGCTTGCCAAAAGAGCATTGTATTCTTCCACAATCTGTAATGTGTCACATGCTACTTAAACATCAGTATGTCAAAACACTACAATCCAAAATCTAAAGGAGATAATGGCTTGCTTGGTCCAGATGTCAGACTCAAGTACAAGTCCACTTGAGCTAAATAAAATTCCACAAAATTAAGAAGAAAAAAAATCATTCTGACAGTATGCTCATACCGCATCAGCTTTGCTACTCAGTATAGCTCCGCTGAAGACATAATCATCACTACATGCACAACTGGCACAGCTGTCGCCTGGTTCCCTCTTGGACTGCTATTTATTGACCTTGTCATCACTCTTGGATTGATTCAGCCGGTGTACGTAGTTGTCACCAACATAGTCCCAAACCCGGTGCGTCTCAAGGTCTAACGAGTAGCAGTGCTGTGTGCTCTTCCAGTGTTTGAAGGCATGCCCTTCTTTGTATCTGCATCCAGGCAACCAAAACTTGGTAATTATTAGAGCTAAGATAAAGAGTAATCCTCAATTTCAGGCTGGATAATACTAATTTACATGACAAATACATGTCCTAACTCCTAAGGGTGTTACTAATTACGCAACAAACACTGTTGTGGATTCATCTCTTTCTTTTTCTTTTTTCCTTTTGCTTTATATTACTGTTGTGTGTGCTCATAAGGGAGTTTACTTAGGGGTGCAAAAGAAACGGATCAGATAATATTCGCTGCTCGTTTGATTTGTATATGTAAATTTAGATACGGATATCCAATATCCAAATAACCGTGAAATGCATTTACAAATACGGTTTTTATATTTATAATTATCATTATCCATATTTTTCGAAAATGGGGATATTCTTACTATGTAATTTGATACTTATTATGAAAAACTGATAAGTGTAACCATTATAATTAGATACATAGTATAAACTTTTAGTTTTTATAATATTTATATAAAGATAGGCTAGGGTGCTCCATGGAGCATCAAATCGCTAATGCTCTACATCGTATCTCCAATTTGAAAATTTCAACGACCGATTTGAACCGTTGAACATGATCTACATATTGAAATCTACTTGGGGATTGAATTTTATATTTTTTTTAATTTTTTTGCTATTTTTTAGAGAGGTGGGAAAATTGCAACTTTTGTTAGCCCAAAAACCATTTGATTAGTAACTTTTCTACTTCTTTAAAAAAATAGCAAAAAAAATTGAAAAAATGTAAAATTCAATCACCAATTAGATTTCAATATATAGATCATGTTGAACGATTCGGATCGGTCGTTGGAATTTTCAAATTGGAGATAACGAATGTGAAGCACGAGCAATTTAGTGCTCCATGGAGCACCCTAGCCAATCTCTATTTATATATATAAAATTTTAACTAGTTTTACATTCATATCTGAACTATATACGTATCAGTATCTGATTCGTATCCACTTAATATCCGATCCATACCAAATCAAAAAAGATAAATTGATATGGTTTAACCACTATATGATCTGTATCCACTACCAGATGTTCTAGTGAATTTATTTTTCAATGTCAGTGGCTGGAATGACAACAGGCAAGGTTTTAAGGTTACATACTAGTGAATTTGTTCAAGGTCAGTGGCTGAAATGACCACAGACAAGGTTTTATATAAGAAAAGAGAGTTTACAAATTACAAAACAATAAGCACATTAAGCATAAAAGAAATGTACTATCAATTGACTTAATAATAAGAAATCTCAAAGGTTACAAAAGAACCGACAACATTATATATATAGCCTTTCACAAAACTACACTACATATTTTAGGGTATTTGCAAATAGCAATGCAAACTTGTGATTGAGAAAAAAGAAGGAAAAAAAAGAAAATTCCAATAATTTTTAGAAAATAACAGATGAAAATGAGTCTTAACCATTACCAATGATGGAAGTGCTACTCTTCAAAAATGTTGTCAATAGCATCTTATCAAGTCATTTTGCTCTAGATTAGATTAAAGCAAAATTAGACATACCTTCCACATCCAACAAAACCACAGATAACACAAATCCAAAGATTTTCATTTGTCTCGCAAATTGAGCATGTAGGTTTTGCAGAGAGGTTCTGGCAGATGTGACCAACCTAAAAAGATGAAAAAATACACACGTTGGTTGTCAAAGAATGAAGGCCGTACTCGTAATAACTAATAAAGAATGAAATTCATAATAAAGATACAATAGCAGGGAAGTAGAACTTACTTGGCATGAAGGGTTAACCCATTTTGACACAGGAACACTGAAAAGAGTGGTCACAGGTTGTTGCTACAATCCCACTAATATCTTGATCCAGTCGCTCTGTGCCATTGCATATGTGAATGGTCATTTATTAGACAAAAATCATGTCTCAAACAATGTGTAATATTTTCAAACATTTTTTTCAGATCATGAATAAAATTAACAAATTAGTTACATATTATAAACAAGTAACCAGGACCGAATACCAATGACACTTATGATCATGTCTGAGGGAGGCAATAGTGTATCACTTACCTATACAGATGGGACAAGTTGGAAGCTCGGTAGAACCTACTGGAGGTGTAGCAGCTATCTCTAAAGATGAAGTAAACTCAGCTGATACTAAGAAAAGCATGCGGCATACTTCTCCCTACAAATGATTAAACCTAAGTTTTGAACCATATTGCATTCTTTTTTATTGACAAAGGCAAAAACCAAATTCAGATAAATAACAATAACTATTTAACCAATACTAGTACAGCACACTAGTACCGTAGAGAACCAATTAAAGCTGTTACTGTAATTCAAGGTTTTTTTTTATATAACAAGGGATTTTACTTTGGACATTTTACATCTTTTTCTCAAGCAGTTTTCTTCTAATAGGCTAACCAAACAAAAACATTACAACATCTGAAGAAGGGAATCTCCAGCCATTGAGTTCGAGATAGAACCGATCGGCTGCAATTTGATCAAAAAACTCAATTAACACACTATATCGATCCTCCATGCCATCATTCCTACAAGTATCAAAGTTTGATAATTATGTTAGACATTAAGCAGTGATCAGAAGTAATTATTACTAGCCATGATAAGATCCAACGTGCACCTAATAAAGATGAGAGCCTTGTTGAATGTAGGAATCACACACCCAAACAAAATCATCTGGTGAGAGCGCATTAGCAATGGCCAGAACAAAGAGAAGCTTCCCTCGAGTCGGCTATATTCATTCAAATATAAATATACTATAAGCACCAATTTTCTAGATACAGTAATACTTTTCTCCAAATACTAGTGAGGGTGGTGGAAAAGGCATTACAGGGAGAAGAGAATCATGCGGGGGCAGAGCTGTGGTGGCGGGGGACGAGGAGGCTACGGCGGCGTAGGAGGCGGCCGGAGAAGGAGAAAGCTTCCGATATAGATGTACAATGCCTCGAACGATCTGGAATCTCTGATTACGGTTGAGGTTCCGTGGCGAGGTGGCGCTGCTGGGTCCCAGTGCATCGGAAGAATCGAAGGCCGATGCGGAGGAGGTGGAGGCGGATTCGACGACGGGGGAGAAGGTGGAGACGGTGTCTCCGGCAGAGGTGGCGGAGGAGAGCGAAGAGTCAACCGAGTGGATTCGGAGGCTGAACATGGTAATGGCTAGAGAAAGGGTTTCTCCAGTTGTGAATTGTGGTGCCAACTGCCAAAAATATTCAGCATTTTGTATCATTATTATTATTATTATTGTATCATTAATTTTTCTCTTTTGTATCAGAGCGATGTGCAGCTCTTAT
The DNA here is from genome assembly GCA_964058865.1 of Eleocharis quinqueflora. Taxonomy (NCBI): domain Eukaryota; kingdom Viridiplantae; phylum Streptophyta; class Magnoliopsida; order Poales; family Cyperaceae; genus Eleocharis; species Eleocharis quinqueflora. The sequence continues at coordinate 71,459 of CAXKVX010000693.1, forward strand.
TAGTATGTTTAGTTATTTTGTTTGCAATGATGTAGAGATGGTAAATGCCTTTGTTTTCTTAAGTGCTTTGCTGATGTACAATAAAAATGAGACGGATGGAACTCCCTGTACCGCTTTCTTCAACAACATTATTTCATGTTTGGCAGGGGCGGAGTCACTAAAATTCGGGATGGATCAGCTGGATTTTTTTTTCAAAATTGATTGTATAATTAGAAAAAAAATCTGAAAAATAGAGTTACAATTTATATCTTATCGAAATATTGAACCATTCTGAAATATTTCTTCTGTGTTTGGCCTTTCTATTTAGTAGCTATATTTCATTCTTTTAATTTCATTGGTTAAGAAATGTTAACATTAGTTAGAGAGATCCAACAGTGTGTTTCTTCATGAGTAACTCGCAAAGAGATGACTAAGTAACTTTTATTCTTGTCCCTCTGTTCTGACATCTCCATTGAAGGAGAGGGACAAAATAGTAAATTAGTCATTTTCTAACATATTAATATATGCTAAACGTAGAAATGGGTATATTGAAAAGAATATTAAATTTCGATGGGGATATAGAATATTATGATGATTTGATTGAGATATTGACTATTTTAGAAGTTTGGATAGGTACAATGGAAATTAACCCTTCAGAAAAATGCATTCAAGTTAACTCTGATGAACTCCTCGGTACAACTTGAGAGAGAGTATTGAAAGATTTCATAGTTGAATATATGTAGCACCTCATGTGCGCTTGTAATTAAGCTTCATTTCCTTATGGGAATTGCCCTATAAATAGGATTAGTTTCTCTTGTATATAACTATAATTTTACTCTATCAATACAATAGTAATGTGGTGTGGGATTGTGAGTGTGGATGTAGGTACCGACCGGTACTGAACCACGTTAAATATTGTGTGTTATCGCGCGTGCTTGATTTCTGAAATTACAACATCATCTTTATGTAATTTGAAATTTTAATTTTTAATTCCTAATGTATTAAATTTAGATTATAATTATTCCCAACTATCCTACAACAAAATTTCATACTTTTCATGATTAGATATTAATTTACTCATGTACTATGATTATATATATAAAAAATATATCACAACCTGTCCATTTATAATTCAAGTCAATTTAGCACAAATTATATATTAACAATTTACTTGTTATTTTAGCAAATCAGATTTTAGGACAATTTTATGTTTTATATTTAATTTGTTTGCACTTTTGACAATCATATTTAGCAAATCGTGTTTTGTAAATTCAACAAGCCAGATTTCAAAGTCACGAACACACTCTTACTTTTAATTAAAATATCAATTTCTTAATTTATAAAACTTGAGATGTTACATCTAATTTGCGATATTTTATTCTAAAGATATTATTCAATTCCTAGATTAAGATTAATTCTGACTTTGCGGTATTTATGTTTTGTGCGTCATCTTGAGAAATACTTTTCAATAAGAGAGCTGATACGTATATCAATATTGATACCGACTATCAATACCGATGTTATTATGCACATCATTTGAGTTATTATGCATGTTATTTTTTATAGTGAAATTAGTATGCATGCTATTTTTTGTTTGGAAATAGTTATGCATACTATTTGAGTTGTTATGTACATTATTTTGTTAACATGCATAATTTTTTTAATAAAAAATAACATGAAATAACAAGTATAAAAACTCAAATAATATGTATAGTAATTTAACTAAATGTGCATAATAATATCGATATCAATAATCGATATCAATATGAATACAAACATTAAAAAGTAAGACTTGGAGCCTGACGAGCAGATAAAACTAAGAAGAAGAAAAAAAGAATAATAGACGAAGCAGGGGAGATTCGCAGCCCTGCGGATGCAAATTTGCGTTCGCAGGATTCGGGAATCGTCCGATCGCATCATTTTTCGCGCACGCGATTGAAAAGTACGAAATTTAAAGAATTTGATTTGAAAAGTACAAATCTTAAAGCACATCGGACGATTTCCGAAGACTGCGAACGGGTTTTGAGTTCGAAGGGTTGCGAACCTAACCCGAGCTGAATAATAGATATTTCTTCTAGAAGCAAATTTCTATAACCGGATTTTTTCTACTTTGTGTGTACATCAGTGATCAGTACATGTGTACTTATTTATTTATTAAATATATATATGACATTGGTACCATACGGCTTGCACGGTTGGTACAGAGAATAGGATCAGACCGCTTTATGCCTTATCCGATTAAGAAACCGTGGGCTCAAGCGCTCAAACCGCTGAACCACCTCGTTTCCATTGGAATATTTTTTGAGAGTTGATACGTAGATATCATATTTGATATCGATTATTATTGATATCGATTTTATTATGCATATTTAATTAAATTATTGTACATATTATTTGAATTATTATACATTTGTAATGAAATAATTATACATGTTATTTTTTGTACTGAAATAATTATGATATAACATGCATAATAACTCAAATAATGTGCACGATAATCCAACTAAAAATGCATAATAAAATCGATATCGATAGTTGATATCAAATGTGATATGTACGAAACATTATACTATTTTCTTTCACATTCAATCGGAAAGATCAATGCATGACTTGGTCTGAAGGAAGATTCGGCGTATATACCAAAAAGTGTGATCTTGTAGTTGTAATAAATTTCCTTAAATTGTATCTATAAACTTTAAACATTCAATTGGTTTAGAAATTTAGAATTGTGGAGCTCTCAACAAGTCATCTTTTGACTTGCTAAAGTTCACCATAGGAATGGATTTTCTATATCGTTCTGTACTTAATAAAATTGCATGGTGTTATTAAAATATTAAAAAATATATAATGAATAAGATTACTATGAATACACAAGTACAATAGAGCTTGTGCTTGCGAGACATGCCTCGAAATTCAAAGTCGAAACAATCGATTCGAAACGTTGAAAAGATTGTTCATACTAAAATCTACTTAAAAGTCAAAATTTTCATTTTTTTAGATTTTTTAATTATTTTATCGAGTGAGTTAAAATTACATTAATTGAAGAGATCCGTAAATCGTTAGATCAATAAATTCTCTATCCATACAATGAAATAGTTGAATAATTCTAAATTTTTCTATCCTTAAATAGATTTTAGCATGGACAACCATTTTTAACGATTCGTATCAGCCTTTGACACTTTAAAGTTCGAGATATGTGATCACAGATATGATAGAGCTTGTGCTTGTAAGCACCAAAATCTCACTCAATATATGACATTAGTATTATCATTAAAATATTTGGAATAGAAAATAACTAATCACATTAAGACGTGTATTCATTATCATAATAATTAATTAATTAATCAAATGTGGTTACTAATGACTGATGTATAAGTATTTTATTGCTTTAACAAGATAATCTATGATCTGTTTTAACAGATTAAAATTGTTAACAAATATTTGGTTAATTATATATAAAAATGTTAATAAGATATATTTAACGGATTATAATAGTTGACAAATGGATCTGATTAATTATAAATAATAAAATATTCTTAGATCTTTTTTTTTAAAGAAAATTCTTAGATCTTTTAAACGGATAAAATAATTAACAATGAATCTGATTAGTTGTAAATAATTATAAGCTAAAATATTCAATATATTTTTGTAATTATTCAAAATAATCAACAAAAATAGATCAGAAGACTTATAAAACTTAAAACCCACGTTTCGTAGGAAAATATTAATTAGTCAAACAAATAAATGTGGATTCTGTGTGTGTACTATGTAAGGAGGAGAATGAAACAATTGAGCACCTATTCCTCAAATGCCCTATTAGTCAAAGAATTTGGTCCATAATTAAATATGGTCAGATAGATGGAGTTAACATGATGTTTAATACATTAGATGATATATGAAATTCTATTATGAATATGCAGCAAAATGAAATACAAAAATGAGGTAAATGGTTTGCAGCAATGGTGTGGATAATATGGAACGAAAGAAACGAGATTATTTTTCAAAATAAAGCATTAAGATCAATAAGCACTTTATATATTATGATAAAATGTTTATACATTTACTAGACAGATGGTCCACAACACAGGTACAATAGACAAAATTTTATGCAGCCACAACAGGTACAACAGGTACTCGAGTTGGGAAGTAATCAGTCAGAAGAAAATTATCAAATAGCTGATGATGAAGATTTGTTGGATTAAAGTTCATGGGAAGAGCAATAACAGGAAAACAGTACTGAAGTGAAGAATAAAAGTGGCTAGTTTGTTAATTAGTAGTGAAAGTTTGTTAAAAAAGAATTGGTTAATTCTATAAAAGTTGTTGATTTTATTAATTCTGTAAATAAAAGACTGAAATTGGTATAATGCTTATGTACCAATATAACCAGTCAAAACTTTTGTAATTGTTTTTTTGCTTTCAATAAAAAGAAGCCGGCACTCTATTTTGAAATTGCTTTTATCAAAAAAAGAAGTCCAACAAATTACGAGTTTTTTATTTCAAATTCCGTCAGCAAAGTTCCAGTTGAGCTGGTCAGCTGGATATGTATCCATCTCATCATTTCTAATTCTGATCTTCTGTGTTGCCTTCTTCAAAGAATAGATGTAACAACTCACTGTGTACGTCTGATTTCAGAAACAAACGATGTATCGAATTATTTTACAGAAATATAAGTCGTTACACTCATTAACACAGAGATGCATTCTCAGAATGATCTCAAGTAGCTTTCTTTCAGTTTTAGACTTGTATCTTCTTCCTCGATTCCAACAACTTCTCTCAATTCCTGCGAGGTCTATTTATCTCACAACTATCCCGCTCCCATTTATCTTTCGTGTAACCTTTTTTATTTCGTTTTACACTTCCTCTTCCCATACGGTCAAAATCTAAACCCAAATTCAAAGCAAAAATGGGTTCTCTCTTCAACTCCGGCGCCGACAAGGCGGCTCGTCGCGCCGCCATCCTCACCGGCCACCTAATCCAACCTGATTTGGCCGCCGCTTCTCTTCTCTCCGCCTCCAATTGTCTCCACTACAACGCGCCTGAGCTCACCAACCCCGCCTCCTTCAACCCTATCCACCTCCGACGAATCCTCGACGGGCACGACGTGGAGGCGCGCGATTGGCTGTTCAAGCTGATGGAGGAGAGCCCGCTGTTCTGCGCCAAGCAACGGTGCGAAGGGAAGGTTTTTGTTGCGCCTGATTACAACGCGACGAAGGAGCAACAGAGAGAAATGACTATGAGGAGAATCGAGTTTTTGTTGAAAAATGGCGTATTTGAGGGCTGGCTCACTAATCCAAGCCCAGAGTCCGATATGCGAAACTTCGCTCATTTGGAGTGTCTTGGAATCTATGATCATTCGCTAGCGATCAAGATCGGTGTTCACTTCATGCTCTGGTAGAATTTTTCTTACAATTTCTTTGTTTTTTGTTTACTTTTTATCCCTTGCGGATTGATTTAGCTCCTGGACTATGCCTTTTTACCAAGGAGACTTTATTAATTGAGCTGGCTCCATTTGAAAAATGGAAATGCTGAACCATTTAATGGAATGTTTGACATGCCCAACTTATACTCTTGCTGCTTGTTGTATGTATGACACAGTTTTTTTGGTTGTCATACAACAAGCAGCAAGAGTATAAGTTGGTCATGTCAAACATTCCATTATATGGTTCAAAACGTTTCCAATTTTCAAATGGAGCCAGCTCAAATAATAAAGTAGTTTCATGTCAAACATAAAACTATCTTATGGCCACAGTCAGTTAGAGGCGTTTTTTTCCCTTTTTGGTTGTTGGTGAAGCAAACTGACACAAAGGCTACCAGTTTTTACTTATTTTTTAACAGAACTCAAAGAGACAAGGTGCTCATTACTCAAGTACTGTATTTTCATGAATAACAGGGGTTCGGCTATAAGATTCTTTGGCACAAAGATTCATCATGAGAAATGGTTGAGTGACACTGAAAAGTACGAAGTCCTGGGTTGTTTTGCAATGACTGAATTAGGCCATGGGAGTAATGTAAGTGAATGAAAATTTGCATTGGTTTACTATTTTGGAAGCATTGTATTAGGTACTATTAGGCGGCTGGCTTTCACCAGCTTCCGTCTAATGGTACGTGCCTATCTTGTGCTTATAAGGAAGATATTTTTTCTATTTCAGATTTTCTACTGAGCTAACCAAATTATACCACTACTAATTAATACTGTAATACAATATTTGTATGTTAGTTGATTAGAAGATTAGACATCAATTTCTTTTGCTGTTATTGTATAAGTAATGAGTTAAATTTGAAATGATTTCAAGGTCAGAGGAGTTGAGACAATTGCAACTTACGACTCCAATACAAGAGAGTTCATCATTAATACTCCATGTGAATCAGCCCAAAAGTACTGGATAGGAGGTGCTGCTAATGTAAGAAGTTTTACTTCAACTATTACTCTCCTATGTGTTTTTGTTACTACAAGGTCAAACATTAAAATAAGGAAAATGTTCCGCCGATCCCGGCATCGATACGCATTGGACGCGTCCAGTTGAGTTCCGACGAAAAATTGTTCTACTTATGGTGCATGTTGTTTTGGTTATTATGCATGTTGTTTTTGTTATTGTGTATCTAGTAAGATGGATAACAAAAACAACACCGCTCGTTATGGAATTTTTGAATAAACTAGTAAATGTTTACAAATTGAACCCGAGTGGACTTGTCATGTTGGGATCGATGGAGGTGTCGATTGCGGGATCGACATATCAGCTCCCTTAAAATAGGAATAGTTGAGTGGGACTTTGAATTCAAATTTGAAAGTAAATGTTTTGTTTTGGAAAGATCTGTGTTTGCTTTTTAGATTCCGTGAAAGAAATCTTCCTATTCTGCAAAGTTCTAATTCTGGTATAATTTACTTATGAAATTAAACTGAAAGAAATATTTGCAAAAATGATTTTGCACCATTTAACAGAAATTTCAGGAATTACCTATGATTTGTACTTTTGTAGCATCTAGGATATACAATAACCAAAATAAACTGTGCATTCGAGAGGGAAGAAACAACAATCATCAACTGTCAAATTGTCCTGGATAATTGAGTCATCTAATTTGCTCTTTGAGTGCCAATTTGGTCAACAAAAGCCTGCTCTTGATCACACTCTTATAGCATTTCATTGATTCCCTATAAAATATTCTTCCTTGTTTCTCTGAAAACCTGAACTATAACCTCTTCCTAGAAATAGGCAAAAAAACTGAAGTAGACAATCTTCCAGACAACATGGTTGCTTTTGCAACTACCGGAAAACTGGGTCTTCTGCAAGTAAGATAGATAATGAGCATTTTTGCAGAGTGATTCAATGGAATATGACTTAAAAATTTTAAATACTTGAGCTGTAATACGACTAAACTTTTATTATGTCTTTTTTGGCAAATAACAGCATGCAACACATACTATAGTTTTTGCCCAACTGCATATAAATGGAAGGAATGAAGGTGTGCATGCCCTCATAGCACAGATTAGAGACTCCAATGGAAATATATGTCCTAATGTTCGCATAGCTGACTGTGGCCATAAGATAGGTTTGAATGGAGTCGACAATGGCCGCATCTGGTTAGTAGACCATGTTTTGATGCATTATAAATTTGTATAAAATTCCATCATGCAAGGCAGGTTGGGTTTGCTTATTACTATACCTTCTTTGCAAATAGCACTAAATGTTTCTCGAGCTAGCGAATGATGCCTGATGTGTTTGGATATTTCATGATTACTTGTCATAACACCTGAATGTTAATTTAGTGTGACAGACAGTAAAATTATCTTAATATGCCCCTCCTATGTTATTTATTTATTTTTCATATGCTAACCCTGAGGGTAGCTGAGCTGACTTTCATCTGAATCCATTCACCTGAAGAAGTTGTTGGTAGAGAGAGTATTAAAAAGGCTGCCTAGGCAATCTAACTATTGTGTTACTTGATTGGGACCTTTCTTTTTAAATCTGGCTGTTATTTTCAAAAAAAAGTGTCAAGAACTAGTTGCAGGTAAAAGAAATGGGGCTTACTTATTGGAGTCTGTTAAATAATAGGTGATTGTGAAAAGAACTCTTTTTATAATTCATTGTATTTGGACAACTCAAGTCTTTAAAAAAAAATAAAAAAGTCCACTTGATCAATAAAATCAATGCAGCAGAAACTAACAGAAATGAAAAATACAATTGCAGGTCCCAAGTATTAAGTCGTATGCTTTTATTTAAATTAGGAATGCAATTAATTATTATTGTTATTACATAATTTCCTGGATGTTTGTCTGCACTAGGTTCGATAATGTTCGTGTCCCACGGGAAAACTTGCTAAATTCAGTTGCAGATGTGCTTCCTGATGGACAATATGTCAGCTCAATAAAGGACCCCGATCAGGTATGCTTTCTTGTCTTAACAAAAAAGTTTTTTGGTTGTGAAGGATGAAGAATATATGAAAATTGTTGCCTTCCCCTTACTATCAGCAAAGCTTTTGGAGCATTCAATAGTTGGCTGGCATTCTCTCATGGCCAAAGATCTTAAGTCTACCTGTCAGGCCTTATTAGAAAGTTATAATTTCTGCGTATAAAATGCCTATATTATCAGCTTACGACCAAACAGTTTGTTAAACTTACGCCAGTAGTTATAAGCCATGTTCTGATATTTAAAATTTAAAATCCAGAGGTTTGCTGCATTTCTATCTCCATTAACAGCTGGTCGTGTCAATATTACTGCTGAGGCTGTTTACATATCAAAGGTAATTTGTGTAATTCTTGTTGATTTTTTACATTCTTGGGCTAAATGCAGCAACTAGTGGCTTTATCTATTTTGAACACCTTTATTAACTTTTTTTAGGTGGGCTTAGCTATTGCTACAAGATATGCTCTTTCTAGAAGGGCGTTTTCAGTTACTCCCAACGGGCCGGAAGTTCTTTTGCTTGACTATCCAAGTCATCAACGTCGTTTAATTCCACTATTGGCAAAAATGTAAGTTCCCACTGGTGTTATATTTTAGTATTGTTATTGCCGTCTTTCTTTTCCTGAACGAAGAGGAAAGTCACCAAATCTCTGCTTGATTTGTTGACTTAAAAGGTGGTTTTCTTATCTGATTTTTTAGCAGATAATTACATGGCTACCGTTAATGGAAGTATTAATAAGATTATAGTATTTATCTATAATAATGTTACAGCAATAATATACTAATGTAATATTATGTTGCTTTGTGTCATCACTACTTGTATCAATGATGTTCATCAAATACTCGCATGGGCCAAATATTTAAACTTGTTATGACCTGTAACATTCCTCTCTCGGAAAGTGATGTAGAAGTGTTAATATGCACAGCTGAAATTGGTTCTTGTTAATGTTAACTATGAGAATATTAATTTTTGTAATCAATTTTCTATTTTACTGCAGATGTGCTCAGAGTTGTGCAACAAACTTTTTGAAGACACTCTACTTCCAGAGGACTCCAGAGGCTAATAAAGCTGTACATGTTTATTCAAGTGCTTTGAAAGCAACAGCAAGCTGGATGAACGTGATAACACTTCAGGTCAAATTGTTAAACTCATACCATTTCTTCTGCTTTTTTCCCCTAAGACTCTTGTAGTGAAGTCAATGTCATTCTGTGCTACAGGAGTGTCGTGAGGCATGTGGTGGTCAGGGCTTAAAGACAGAGAACCGTGTTGGTATTTTGAAAGGAGAATATGACGTGCAATGTACCTTCGAAGGCGACAACAATGTCCTAATGCAGCAGGTGATTGATTGCACTAATTAGCACGTCTGCTATTCTTGTCAAATATGTTTTTTTTAATGCTTGGTTTTGTTGTAACACAGGTCAGCAAAGCACTATTAGCAGAGTATTTAGCTGTTCAGAAAAAGAAGAAGCCATTCAAAGGTTTTGGACTAGAGCACATGAATGGACCTTTACCTGTTATTCCTGCTGATCTAACAAGCTCTACTCTCAGGAGCTCCAAGTTCCAAGTACATTATCCTTTCCTCCTTTCCCCTTAAAATCTACCTAAAGATCAAAAAATGCAAAATTTTAAATTACTTCATTTCTCTTGATAGACTGATCTATTCTGCTTGAGGGAGCGCGACTTGCTTCAGCGGCTTGCAGAGGAAGTTTCCTATTACCAAACTCAGGGAGAAAGCAAAGAGAAGGCATTCTTGATGGTATGGTTACATTATTTTTGTTTACTATTCCCAAGTTAGTTTAAGGTTCTTTTGTTTTGTTGATTGTGTTATTTTATGTTCTCCTGTCCAGAGTTATCAACTTGCCGAGGAGTTGGCTAGAGCATTCACAGAACGCACCACTTTCCAAGTGTTTTTGGAGGCTGAAATGAAAGTGCCTCAGGCATCACTGAAGGTGCGTCTGTGGTTTGATTTTTACAGCTGAATAAATAGAACAGTTTATTTTAATGTAGCGATGAACAATGGAATTTAGGTTTCTTTTCTTCAAGAAATAGGCTTGCCGAATGAAAGGTACTATTGATACCTGGTTTATGTTTAGCTGCCCAATGATATAAGAAATGAAGGATGCTGCAATTAATTTTTAGTTTGGCTGCTTGCAACAATCCTAAATGGCAATTACTGATGGTTTATGGAAGCCTTGGCAGCTTGTAGGCTTTTTTTGACCCACGCACCTCAAAAAAAGTCGTGGCAGCTAGCAATATAGATATATATAGAATATTGGAGAGGAAACAGTTTACCTGAGCAAGGACATAAGAAGTATTTCTTATCACAAATTTTGAACATCCACAACTGTTTCAAAGTTTCTCTCTACATAACTGAAATACACAAATAATCCTAGGAGCAGATTGATCTAGCGACTCAAACTCAATTTCCTTGATAGTAAATTTCTTAATTTCATGTTAACATGTCATGCCTTGCATATTCCAGGAGGTCATGGGTTTGTTGAGGTCAATGTATGTCATGACCTGCATAGATGAGGTGGCATCCTTCCTCCGATACGGATATCTCTCAGTTAACAATGCTGCTGCTGTAAGAAAGGAAGTTATGGCATTATGCGCTGCCCTCAGACCACACGCACTTGCTATTGTTAGCTCTTTTGGCATACCCGACTCTTTTCTCAGCCCACTTGCCTTTGATTGGATAGAAGCCAACTCTTGGTCTAACCTCAGCAGCGAATGAATGAAAGGCTACATAAAACTTTTTTTTTCATGTGATATAGCAAGTACAGTTGGAATAGCAAATTATTATTTGCAGTGTAATCTTATATGCTGTTTGATCCTGTTTTCCTGGTTCAGGCTTTTACTGGACAAGGTGGATCAAGTCCTGAATAACAACAGAAAAAGAGGCACGATGTAATAAGTCTCCTTAAAGAACTGGGAAAATAATGTAAATATCTATTTTTCTTTAAAAGCCCTATAGAACTAAATTTTTTTGTATTTTTTTATTATACAGAGCACGAACCCTGTGCATGTCTTTATGGGTTTGCGCTTATTAAGATGGATACTACTCAAATTATTCTGAGCGTGAATCCTGTTTGAATTTAATATCGTGTAGCGTTGATTATTATGGATAACTTATTGACGTGTCCATTATCATGCTGGAGAAAAATTCAAAATAACAAAATGATGTAAACACCAAAAGATAAAAAAGAAAAAAAAACAAATAAGGTAAACACCATTATTTGACGTGTCCTATTCTTAAGTTGCTTGTCGTTATTGAAATTTAGAGCGCTATAGATCTTCCAACTTCTAATTGGAAGAAAAAGTGACCAAAAAGTTCTAGTAGTTCCTATTATTCTCAAATAGAACCTTAAAAAAACACATTACCTGTTGTTTGATCAATGTATTTGGTAGTTAACAGGGAATGATATAATAAACTTTTTTAACACAACGAATCAACATAAGCATTCACATAATGTTTTTGGAAGCTCAAACGAGCGTGCTTCAAGCACTATTAAAAGTGCATCTGTTCTCAAGTTAGTGCTTAGTGATGATTAAGTAGAAACTCCATCGTGACTGACAATTGGCAATTATAGATTTTTATTATTTTTCTTGACAAGAAAAAAAAATAGCCTAATTGCAATAGTTAATTGTTTGAAGTACGGTGGGTGCTGGTTTTTATACCCAATTTGCTATGAGCAACATAAATTTAGATACACATGAAAAGTGCAGTACTGCTGCTATTTCAATGTGGCTAACTGCAAATTATTTTCAATTGTAGAAAGCACTCATTTCCAACGAAAACCCAAATACATTTAATTTTGTGCTGATAATCCATAATCGGTATGAAAGTTGATAAATAATATGAAGACAGGAGTTAAGTTTTTGTTTTAACAAACTATGCTTAACATATTGAAACAAATGTCGACGGCCGGTACATGTCCTGCATAGATGAGGCCGATGCAGACCACCTATTTTAATATTTTTCTTTGCAAATAATGAAACAAATACTAGTAATGCCGAAATGATAACTGCAATATAACAACGGCAAAACTTGAAACGCGCACACACACAGTTTGAAGTAAAACTTTCTTATTTTACTAACAAGGAAAATTTGGGGATTTGGTTTCCAAATTAAGTTTTCTGCTCATTAATTACAAGGTATTACAAAAATGAAAAATGTAAGAAAAAACCTATAAAAAAAAGACAGCCCTCTGATCCAAATCAGCAGAGGTTAACCAATGAGGGAATGACAGTAAGGGAGGAGCAGTAACCATTTACCACTATTATACCTAAACATTATTTAACTAAAGAGCATATGCTGGTACGCAAAAAATAGCACTAACTAGCAGGTGTAGCTGATGAGGCAGTTTCCATTTTGCGGTTACCCCGGAGATTGAAAACTCCAGAAAGACCCCGTGCATTTGCAAGTTTCTCAATCTCATCCAGTTTCTGCTTCAGCAAGTCTACTTCTCTAGCAAGTTCTTCCTCATTTTGTCTCAGGACCTTCATTACAGAGCAAACATGTTATAAACATAAAATATTCAATATACATAGACATTGAAGTTTCAGATACACTTCATACACCTTGTACTTTTGACACTAATCACCAAAATAGACTATTAATAGTGGAACAAATGGCACAAAGAATAGTACCTCAAGTTCCATCTTTCGAAGCTCCTCCTTTCTTGCCTCAGATCTAGCACTTCTTTGCACCTCAAAGATCAATGCAGCTGTTCCAACCTAATAAACCAAATATGCGGGGTAATGGTTTTCAAAGATGAACATACCACAGTAGTTGATAGTTTTATACAGTACACATTGTTAAATTTCTATCAGCTCTAGCACAGAATGCCTCAATTATGGTTTTCTAAGTAAACAACAAGGAAGCTCATACCAGAACCAGTCAATAAGATTATAAGGTACATACAATTCAGATTGTCAAGTTGTTCAATTGACCTCACAAATATACAAATACAAGCTACAAAATGAAGAATGAAGAAAGGGCCAAATTCATTAGGGTTAGGTATAAACCGAGAAGACGAAGAGCTCTCCAATGAGATCAGAAGCAGCTTGAACAGCCTTCTCCTCATTCAAAGGCCTAATCTCCACATCCCTAGCATAACCATATATACGCCTTTGTAAATTTGTGGAAAAACGATGATGTCCCTGTATATAAAAACCCAGGTACTCTCCAGTTGTCATTTGATACTAAATTACCAAATCTACAAAAAACACGGACAAATAGAAAGTACTGCTAGGATTAAACAGTGGAACATTCACAATCAAGAAATTAACCCCGAACTAAACAAGTATTAGATCAAATGCACAATTACAACAGACAGAATTAAGAAACAAGGAAAAAAAAATGAAGCACACACTTGATTAACCAGAAATGAGCATTGAACGAATCTCTAAATGCAATCAAGGAACAAAACATTTCTAATTTTCTATTACAGAAAGAGGATTAAACCTGAGCGATGCTTATGATGAACTGGCGGAACTTGGGATGTTTTCCGGCCTCCTTCTTCAGTCGATTAGCGAATGGTTTGGAGACTGCCTTTAACACCAACGTACCGAGCTTCACAAATGGTAGCGCCACCATCGCCGCCGGCGTATCTCAGAATCTTCAATCGACGATCATGCGCTCCACTACGTGTAAAGAAAAAGGCGAGCTTGCAAGAGAATAAATAAAGGAAACAAGATGCTGCTGCCTCAGTTCCTTGTCAGTTCCAGGAAAAGTCGAATCGATTTGGATTCCGAAATCCGAATGAAGTTCCCAACTAGTAACGGTTTCAATTTTGGCCTAAATGGGCATTTCTCTCTTTTCTTTTTATCATGTTTTAAGCATTATTTTTTGAAAGTATAGTTATTTGTTTGGTAAACTCGGTCAGGTAAATTTCTAAGTTTGAGAGATTCCTGGGAGTACATACAAACAAATTTTCATTGTATGGTATTATTATTGGTAGTTACAAGAGCTGAGAGTCAAATTTCTTATGCAGTAACCATTGATCGAACGCACGCAATTAACAATTAATTGGATGTTTTGTTTGAATTTTGTGTAATAATAATTAAATGAATGTTATCTAATTTATTTTCATTAGGTTCTCTCAAATTTCTAATAAATGTAGGAAGCATTTGATAGAGTCGTAGAGAAACCTTAATTATCCATTCGAAGAATGTCATCTGATATGTCTTCATACATGTCTGCATTTGATCTTTCTGATTCCTACTAAATGTAAGGCATTTGATAGAAAAAACCTAGTGTTCATATGTTTCTGAATGAACAACTATCTACCTCTTTAATTGTCAATTAAAGTTATTTATTTGTCAACCGTACGTAATTATGTTACATAATTGTCAAGTATTATTTTTAATAAATTTATAAAGTGAACTAATCATGCCGCCATAGGACCGAAGAGATTCTTTTGGAAATAAAATGATGCATCTACAAAAGGAGGACATCTCGTCAACTGGACAATAGTATGTCTCCCAAAGCGTCACGATGGGTTAGGAGTACTGGATACAAAGACATTTAATTTGGCACTCCTTCTTAAATGGCTATGGCAGTTATATAGTAATCAAAACTCCATACTCGCCAACTTCATTCATACTCAGTATGTTTTTCCCCGCTACGAAATTCTCAGGTGGTGAAATACAACATCTCATTCTCATCTTGCTTTCTCCGAGACATCTTCTCTCTACTACCGATCATGCAGTCCATCTCGACCGTATGTTTTTATTGGAGAATACTGCCCACCTATTCCTATCGTGTGCATTCTCGTCCCAAATATGGCACAACATAGCACCCTGGGCATCCTTACGTTCAAGCGACGATGTTCCTAATTTTTGGATGTGCAACCAATCCGGTCACCCAACTACAGTAGCCTCTGCATGGGACTCTACAGTCTTCGCAACACTATAGAAAATATGGCAGAAACGCAACTGCCGTATTTTCTCCGATCTGCACAGACCAAAGCACAAGGCACCTACTAGAAATGCAGATTCGCAACGACATTGCAAGTTGGCTCGCAAACTGCTAACACACTTACACACTAGGATGTAGATAGGTGGTTGGGTTGTGTACTCTCTTACCGCTCCTTTTTTCTATTATTGGTCCAGTAAACCGACTATGTACATGTAATAATTTTTTATTTTTTAATAAAATTCTTCTAAGTAGCCAAGCCTACTTCCTTAAAAAAAAAAATCGTCCTAAAGGCTAATACAATGTTAATTTCACAACCAACAGAAAGTCAGAAACCCGGCCCCAATCTCCTATCAAAGGAAAATTGAGATCTATGCAAAAGGGTTTTGATATAAATCATTCAACAGTGCTCTTATTTGTGCTCCTATTATCACCAATGTATGTGGAGTCCTACATTGATACCGATCGATTTTATTATGCATCTCTATTTGAGTTATCGTGCATATTATTTGAGTTATTATGCATGTTATATCATAATAACTATTTCAGTACAGAAATTAACATGTATAACTATTTTATTATAAAAAATAACATGCATGATAACTCAAATAATGTGCACGATAACTCAACTAAAAATGCATAATAAAATCGACAACATGTATAATTATTTCAATACAACAAATAACATGCATAATAACTTAAATAATGTACAGTATAATTCAACTAAAGATGCATAATAAAATCGATATCAATAATCGGTATCAAATATGATATCTACATATCAGCCCCCAAAGTAAAAATACTACAAGAACCATGGTATTATTTTCCTACTCAAACTTTAATATCATATTTTTTCTCATGTTCCCAAACAGACACTTTCCCGTGGCACTAGTTCCTGTATGGGCCCCTCTCATCAGAGGTGTAACAGACTAGCAGTCTTGGTTCCAAACAACTGGAACTTCATAAATTATAAATGGACGGTGATACAGTGCCTCGTGTTTTGCCCCTCCAATTCTCCCGCTGTCACTAACGCGTCGGACTCACGCTTTGACTTTAGGGGGCTCTTCTTTTTGGAATATCTCAGAAGCAAAACACGAAACACCGTAGCTTTTTTCATAATAAATTGCTCCAAGGACCGGCGATTATCTAAAAACTAGTATGTTCAGGTAGAGCTGCAACCTATAACTTTCACTATGTTTGAGAACTATAAGAAAAATAGCATATGTTATATTTTCGTTTTTATGAAATGAAATTAAAATTATTTCTTTTCTATTTGTTTCTTTCATATTTAAATGTAGTTTTTAAATTTATTATTCAATGAAATTTTCATAATATCTGGGAGTGGGATTAGTGAAGAGTCTGATACTTATCAGACGAAAATGATTGATGTGTCAATGGACATTCTGACCATTCATTTTATGATTAAATAATTCAAGTATTTCTAATTAATTAATTCATCTGTTTTAACAAATTTATTGGTCAAAATAAAACATGACAACTGGGAGTTCAAGATCAATCAAATTTATTGACAATAATTGAGTAAGTTTCAGAATTTGAAATTCGGAAATAATTTGATTTTCATAATACAAATAAAACCAAAACACTAACACTTTAAGAAAACAAACAAAAGGTTGTAAATTCATAGAATAATTTAGGTATAAATCAAGTAATTAGCTATATAGAAAATTTACAAATTAAATAACAGCAAGTTATTTGCAATAATATAAAAAGAATAAATATGCTACATACATATTAATAACTTGCTATTATTTATTATGCTCAACCAAATAGGTTAATTAATTGTTAAATTGCTCATACCAGCAGCAGTGGGGCTGTGACCAGACCACTTAACAACTACAAATTATAAGGACACCAGTTGGAGCATCCATCCATGGATCCAGACAGGGACTGATTCAGGATTTCTGTCAGAGAGAGGCGAGATCTATTACTTTTTTTCAGGGAGGAGCAAAATAATGCACATTTTTAAATATACATGGTTATTTTGCAAAAAAAAATTAACAAATCGTACAAATACACAAGCTTATTTTGCAAAAAAAATTTCAGAATGGAACGACTGCCCCTCCCTGACCTCATGTAGCTCCGCCCCTGATCCAGACTACCTAACTAATTTCTCATGCACACTTTTCACAAAAGAAAAAATAGTGTTGCTCATGCACTCTTGTATGCAGACCTCTGCTTTGTATAGATCTATCATTAATAAATAATTGAGGTGTTAGTAACTTATTAATTAGTGTTATGATACCTTTATTAATAATTGGTCTTAATGTGTACGTATTTAGTTCCAAATGTTGTGTGTTCATAAGTTCATTATGATACCTTCATTAATATTTGACACCTTAAAGGTTTAAAGCCAAATTAAGACTTGAGAGATTTAAAAAAAATGTCAAATGTAGACAAATGAGTTTTATGGTACTTTTTCAAGGCATTTCAAGCGTGCATCTAGACATTTTCGTATATCTTTTCTCTACATACATTTAAGAGCTAAAATTAATTTGAGAGGTTTTATTATTTTTTCAATAATGATATTGTAATATATTTAATTATTTCAAAACATAATTTTTATATATAATGACTATCAATTTGATAATGTGTTAATTAAAATTACTTTTCTTTTCTTATCAATAGCAAAAATAATGCCCCACTTTCGTCAAAAAATATTATTTTTTGATAAACATTAACCATTTATGATGGTTCGAATTATTAATTATTTTTAAAATTAAAACGTTAAATAAACTTTAATAATTTGAGCATCATAAGTGCCTAATATCAAGAAATCAAATTAATTGTATACAACTGATAAAAGAAAAATGGTAACTAAGAAATACAACAATTTCAATCAAAAAAAGAAATACAACAATTGGTTTCATAAGTTTGAATGAAAAAAAAAAAATACACCGTCAATTTACAAGACAGCCTCAAAGAACTCAGAAACAACGTGAACTAAAATCCAAACCAAGAATGGACCGGACACAACTCAGAGAAGGTTTAAAATAGACATGAACAAAACCGCAGCTACAGAGCCCCATTTTGCACCCTTGACACCTGCTCCATTGGTGCTTTTCGTGTCTGCATCGGTATCATCCTTGGAGTCAGAAGTCGACGGCGACAAAGCCGAGGTAGCATTTTTGCTAGGTGGTGGAGAATGAGTTGATTTTTTTGATTTCGGTCCGAAGAGATCCGGAGGCAACAACACCTTATCGACGGAATAGACGGCTAATGGGAAATCCGAGTAAAGAGTATTGCTAATTGTTGTGTCAATTACACTGGTAGATATGTTTGCCTGAAATTGAACCAATGTTCAGATTAGTGCACAAACATATATATTTCAATAAGCTTTATAAATTTTTTGCGTAATTGGTATATTAATAACCTGGTTACTGCTACTGGTTATGTTAACAGTGCACGTTCCTTCCTCACTGGTCGCCTGGGTTGATACCGGGTTACTCGTGGTCTGGAACGTGTAAAAACTGTAGTACTTAGGCAAAATGTGGTACATGATCAGCTCAGACTGCTGCTGACTGGTGAGTTTGTTGAGTGTGCCAGCTTTAAGGCTGTTAAAAGCGTTGTCGGTCGGTGCAAACACCGTGAGCCCCGTGATGGAATCCGACAGTTGGTTCACCACCTGAGCACCGACTTGTGTATCTTTCAACAGCCGTAAAAATGTCGTGTATTGTGTACCGTTTTCAAGAATGTGAGTGAAGTTCAGTGGCGCTGCCACTGGTGCTGGCGCATCAGCAATTGTCGGTGTCGTCTTGGCATGAGAAAGAAGAGCAGGAGATAGAGAAAGTACAAAAAATAGAAGGCATGACTGGATTTGGATGGAGGCCATTGTGTGTTTTGCTATTTGTGTTATATATGAAGATGGAAATAATGAGAAGCATGTGAATAAAGAGAGGCTTTTGTAGTGAAGTGAGGGGCAAATATAGAGCATGCTGTAGGTAGTTGGAGAGAGATGCCTTTCAACGATCATGTATATTTGTACAAATACGGATCATTTATAAATGTATATTGCGACATTAACGTGACACTGAGAGGTGGTAGCCATGATCTTAAAAGAGTGAATGATTCGCTATAAAATGAAAAACAAGGTAGCAATTTCAGAAGATCTGGAATTAATGGATGTAGAGACTGTATTGCTACCAGTGTAAATTGGTTGGTTATGTTATGTATCTGTTAACGTAGAGTAATATGAGTATGAGGAAGAAGGAAATTAAGGGATTATTGATTTCATGCAGATGTTGATAGATAGGAAAACCAATTGTATGATTTGATGTGATTCTCTTAACTAAAACACAAATTCCTCGAAGAAATTAATCACTTGCTAATTAATTCAAGTATTGCGAAATTTTCATTGCAGAAACCTATTCCAATTTCTGCTAATGGACGAAACCAAACTCCCATGATCTCCACAAATGGCACATGAATTGAGTTGTATTTTCCCAAGTTGATAATGGAAGTTGGGCTGGGCTGGGCCAGGCCTCTGAAGTCTACGTTAGAAAAGTTCAATCTATCTAGTCTACTAAGAGAGCAGTACAAATGTACAACCTGCCTACGGGCTTATAACTTGAAAAAAAAAAAAAAAAAAAAACAGAGCCGTACAACCCTAAGTTCAAGTTGTAAATCAAAAGTTACAATTCAAATAAAATACCTATTTAGAAGGGAGTCCGTATCACTGTTATTCTTCGGGATAATTACTAACAAACATATCATCTTAATTATTGCATAAAAAGAATCTCTCCAAGAATCTCTCTGATAGCTATCTTCTCCGGCAAAATGGCGTACCCTATGACCAAATTGGTGTACTATTGCCATATGATAGAGAAATTTGGGTCTCATCCTCCCTCATATTTAGAAATTGCAAAGAAATCCAAACCTTCTTCAGCTGTCTTTAATGAAAAATCTGATACCTCTGCTCGCTCCGCCATCTCCAATCTCATCTCTGAAACCAGTGTTAAACATTCCAATGGACAGGAAAGAAATGGAGATGATCGACCTTCAAGAAACATCTCAAGATTGCCAGCTAAGCGTATCAATAACCGTTTTACAAGTTCTATTAAACCGCAGGTGCAATATAAGGTATCGTCTTCCTTAAATATTCACTAGTCGATCATCAAGGTGCTTTAGAAGCGAAGATTTTGGCCATAGAGCAGCAGATTATAGAAATCCTATAGTATGCTTCAGGTGTAACAGAACGGGTCATAAAGTGGTGAACTGCATCACCCCAAAGAACTCCTCTTTAGCTCCAAACACAATCTTGTTGCCAACAAAACCCAATACAGCTACAAAT
Source organism: Eleocharis quinqueflora (assembly GCA_964058865.1). Lineage (NCBI taxonomy): Eukaryota > Viridiplantae > Streptophyta > Magnoliopsida > Poales > Cyperaceae > Eleocharis > Eleocharis quinqueflora. The sequence continues at coordinate 92,065 of CAXKVX010000693.1, forward strand.
ACTAAATCATTTAAGATCAAATCTACCCAAAAAATCAATCAAGAAGAAGTATTGCAAGATCAATCAATGGCTCATAAGTTGCTTCACTCGATTGAACTTGGACGATCTGATTTTGACGATTTCCACGATGAGCTAGCCAACAGCTTTATCGTTCAAGTACCAGAAGCAATTGGTGAAGTGGAAATCATAGCAGGGCTACAAATCTCTTACCCTCAATCAGGCAAATGATCAATCAAGAGAATAAATCAAAATGAATTCCTGATTGTAGGCTCTCAGCAATGGGTAAGATGGATTATTGGCCAAAACCTATGAGCTATCGATCCGTACCAATGTCCTATATCTACAAATTTCTTCGAACTTTTCCATAAAGTCAAACCAGTAGAGGTCTGGATTAGACTGCACAAGGTACCTTATGATATGTGGGTAGAAGAAGTTATTCCGGTATATCACCATATAGATGAAATATCGGAATACATAGTTTCGTATGACAAAATTAACAATAAAATTTACAATGTAATAAATAATATTTTAGTATATTATATATACTTAATTATTATTGTTAAAATTATTATATTACCATTATTATTAAAATAATATTAGTAATTGCTATTTATTATTATAATTTTTTTTATTTTAAAATGATGCATATTATTATAATTTTTATTTTATTGTTATTATTATTGCTATAATTATCATTATTATTTGATTTGTTGTATTATATTTGTAATTAACTTTTAGTATATTATATATACTTTATTATTAATACTATTATATTATCTTTATCATTAAAATTATATTAATAATTACTTTAAATTATTATTTCATTTTTTAAAATAATGCATGTTATTATAATTTTATATTGTTGTTATTATTATTACTATAATTATTGTTATTATTTAATTATGTTGTATCATATTTAGTAAATAATAATATTTTACTCTATTATTTACTTAATTTATTATTATTATTATTATTGTTATTAATATTCTTATATTATATAGTTACTTTATTATTATTTTATTGTTTTAAAATATTAATATTATTATATTTTTTTTCTTATATTATCATTATTACTATTATGTATTAGTTATTATTATTATTATTATTATTATCATCATTATCAATATTATTATTTTTATTTTATTTTATAAAAATAGTGTGTAGAATTATTAATTTGTTATATTATTTAGTTTATTATTGTTATCATTATTATATTTTAACATCGTCATTATTATCATAATTATCAATATTTCTAATATTTCAACTAACACTTATCAAATGATAATTTCGCTCCGTCAAATAATCAAAATATCACTCTTTCAAAATTAACTATTCTACTTTTACTATTCTACGCTATACCTTGTTTTGTCAAACGGATAGGTGAAGTTGCGAAGCGAAATGTTTGTAACCAAGTCATGAACTGTGTACATTTTGCTACACAAGTCTAAAAAAATCGTTTTATGCCTTATTTTACTATTTCTTTTTCTTTTTTCAAGACGTAGTGTATGTATCTATTATTCTATTAATTAATGTTTGTTTGTAACTCGAGTAGCAATATGTAATTTCTGACTTAAATTACTCTTTGCTAAGTGCTAACATAAATATATTTATCCAATACCAAAATATTTAGTACGTTTAACAGTTCATTTTAATTAGTTGTACTAAATTTTTCGATAAAATATATACATTTATCAGTTTTTATTTCTTTTCAGAAACTAAAAAAGTGTTTACTACAAATACCAAGCCAAATTAATAGTTGCAAACTATGACCAACAACTCATGGCAGAATTTCATATAAAGGCTTTTAAAATTTTAATATTACATATTTAGCCACTGAAATCTCATAATTACATATTTATCCATTTAAAACACAAAATGTTTCATACAAAGGCCTCTAAAACTTCAATATTACATATTTAGCCACTGAAATCTCATAATTACATATTTATTCATTTAAAACACAAATGTTTCATACAAAGGCTTCTAAAAATTCAATATTATATATTTATCCACTCAAATTTCATAATTACATATTTATTCAAGTAAAACACAAAATTTTATTATTGTCCAACATAACTACAAATTAATAAATTTAATGTAAATTAACAATTAAATGTTAATTACCACTCTAAAATACTAAAAGAGAGGAAATTGAAAACAAGTCGGGCCAGGACGGGTCGGATCAAATTTGCCCGGGTCGATGGATTGGTCGAACCATGAGTTTGCCAGGTCGGCCCGGCCAACCCGTCCATCCGGACGAGTTAGGCCCGACACAGCCCGACCTGTTTTCAATTTCCTACCTCTATTAGTGTTTTAGAGTGTCCGCACGAGTTTTAACACAGGTTTTTTCCAAAAAGGATGGTCGCTACTCGTCTTCGACTCTCAAGTTTTTTGGGTGAGTTCGCACGAGTTTGCCTCGGGTCGGGTCGGGCCAGATCGCGATCTCGGAGTTTTCGGGCTGGGTCAAAGACATACGGATTTTGTCAAATACCTAAATAGAGGAGAGGGGAAGCGGTGTGAAATAAAGAAGCTAACGATTATACCCTTCTTCCCAAACCTGGTCGGACAAACTCGTGGCCCGGCCAACCCGTTGAGTCGGACGAGTTTGACCCGATCCGACCTGGCCTGACCCGTTTTCAATTTCCTACCTCATTTAGTGTTTTAGAGTGGTAATTACCATTTAATTGTTAATTTACATTAAATTTATTAATTTGCAGTTATGTTGGACAATAATAAAACATTTTGTGTTTTACTTGAATAAATATGTAATTATGAAATTTGGGTGGATAAATATGTAATATTGAACTTTTAGAAGCCTTTATATGAAACGTTGTGTTTTAAATGGATAAATATGTAATTATGTAATTTTTGAGACTAAATATGTAATATTTAAGTTTTAAAAGTTTTTATATAAAATTCTGCCTAAACTCATTAATCATTATTCCAAAATAAAGTCTGCAAGATATTAAATTAGAAAAAAAGGACAAATAATGCAAGATACAGAATCCACATTTGCAAATGGAAACAAACGGTAGTTGTCACATGTGCATCCCTACTGGAGTACCGGCAGTAGCTCACAATTATCCCATCTGGAGCCGAATTCTCTATTTTGAAAAGCATATTTCAGCTTTCTCCAATCATTTTATATTTTGCCTAATTGTAAAATGCGACTCGTGTCATGACAATTGGGTCCCAGCCTATGGGTCCACTGCAATTGACTGACAAGTGTATCAACTGGAATGCTCATCCTTTTGAGGTCACGGTCTCACAGAGCAGAGATATATTATACATAATTTTTTGTATTATTTTTAATGAACACCTTCATCTAGTCTTTAATTCTACAGTATTTTTTTCAAGATAAAATATTTAATTAAATAATAAAGTTATAAATGTGTTTCCAAATAGTTAGATTAGACATGTGACAAATTTCAATTCATTTGAAAAGGATTTAGCCTAGTTTTTAAAAATATTCACTCAGTTGGAGAGGGTAGCGATTAGTCGTTATGCCGATTAGTGCCGGACTAATGGTTATGCAGTCGATTAATCTGATTTTCATAAATAATTTGGCATTCATATTTTAATATATAAACATATCATTAATTTATTAAGAAATAAATTACTTGTATTTAAGAGTATAATATTAACTAATTTTATTAAAAATATATGTGCAAAAATTTATTGAATAAATTTTAAATTCTCAATGTTGGCAGAAATTTTTACATTGCTTAAGCAGTTTAAATTTTCGGATTTCACAATATATATAATTGAATTCATATTTGTTGATTATCTGCTTTGTATCTGTATTCGTTTTATGTGGAATTGATTTTGAATTTTAACATTCCTCTAACATTCCTACTTGTATTTGTATTTGTATTTGCTTGACGAAGTATGAATATGAATATGATTTCAATACTATTTGTTTCGTATCCGCCTTGTTTTCAAAACAAATTTTATACGTAATTTTTAAATGATCCTAGACATTCATTTTTTTGATAAAATTGTGTGCTTGAGACTTATTCTTAAATCTAAATTAAGTCGACCTGACTCGTTAGCAAATTGCTTTTCTTTAATGCAGAAATTATTCTAGTTTGTTAGCTCATTTTTAATTATTAATTATTTTATTTGTAACTTGAGCTATGGCATCAAGTATAAATAACAGGTAATATAGATTAAATTAAGAATTAAGAATTTGAAATTAAATTCATAAGTTAATCAATATCAATTCATAAAATAAATTTCTTACACCAATAATTTATTATATAAAATTAACTCTCGAGATGAGACAATACTCAACAATACAAATTAAACATAAACATATTTGAACAATTAAACTCGATTCATTAACAATAAAAATTGAGCTAGACCAATTCATTAGCAACCCGAACATTTTACAAGCTTTTTTTTTTCTGAGTCAGTCTCAAACAAGTCACATGTTATTTAAGTTTTTCCCGCGGCCTAAATAATACACGAAACTATTTTACGCGATGACTTAATAGTCTAGTGATAGTTAATTTGAACGACTTTAGTGAGCTTATGAATACAATTCTACGAAAACACAAAAGTTAGCATTCTTTTAAGAAATATTTATAATAAATACTCAAAATTTCTGAAACCCTGTATACCCAAAAAAAAAAAAATTACAAACAGTCAAAAGGCATACAATTCAAACACATATATCGGCCTCTGCATTCAGAGGCAAATTCATGATTCTCGTTTCAAGAGGCGCATCATCTTCTCTGTAGAGATTTTTTTCTTTCCAGAAAGAAGAGAATTATGAGGATCGTCGGATTAAATATCAACGCTCGAATATCAATACATGATTCAAGAGTTTTTATATTATTAATCCTGACCGTTAATTCTTAATTCGACGGATCAGATGAAAAATCTCCTCTCTCAGAGAGGATTTCGTTCCAACCTATCGCTGTTCTTTCGTAACGGTGCTCTTTCTTTTCTTCAAACAAAGTTCTCTCATGGCGTTTACCAGACTTCACTCCAACACTGTGCTCTTCTCTCACCTACGCATCTTCTCTCCTCTTTTACAATCTTCTTTGGTTTCCTTTTCTTCTCTCTCTCGGTCCAGACTCGCCAATCGACGACCTTCAGTCTCGGCATCTCTCTCCGCTGTGGATCCGGATTCGACGGTGGAGATTGAGCCTCCTTCCACGCGGAGGAAATGGAAACCTACGTGCCTTTATTACACGCAAGGGAAGTGCACGATGGTATGATATTGCTTCTTTATTCTTGATTTTGAACTAATAGTTTTTATTGAAATTTGAATTTTTACTTTTGAGTTTTTACTGGAATGAAGATTGTGTTGTTTTTAGATGGAGGATGGTTCACATCTTGAGAAATTTAATCACAATTTAGAACTAGACCTTGGTGTGGATGGATCAGTGCTAAACAAATTAAGGCCTCAGGAGCTGGATTATCTGTTAGTCCTTGACCTCGAAGGAAAAGTTGAAATTCTTGAGTTTCCTGTTGTGATGATTGATACGAGGAACATGAAGTTCGTTGATTCGTTCCACAGGTTACGATACTTTCTCTCTTTCTTCTTTTTAAATATAAATATATATTATCTTCTGTTTGTTGATTCATCCCATGGTATTATGATTATAGTATTATACCATAATTCAATTCAAGAAAATCTTCTGATTAGGAAAGCAAAACTGCCTCAAAAATAATTTTACACTATTCAATTTTCTTTCATCAGATTTTCTCTTGTCACTGGTTTCTCTTCATGGATTATTTATAATGGCATGGCTAACTATTTGTTTTTTTTTCAGGTTTGTCAGGCCGACCATGATGAGCGAGCAAAGAATCGGAGAGTATATAGAAGGAAAATATGGGAAATTTGGAGTTGACAGGTAATAGTAAACTTATAGCTCCTCTGTGTTGTTCATAAATTGAGCTATTTCAGTCCTTTTCGCATGTAGAAAATCTCTTCTTTTATTTCTAATTTTGTAGAGTATGGCATGATACAGCCATCCCTTTCAAAGAAGTGCTCCAAGAGTTTGAGCAGTGGCTTGGAAATCATAACTTATGGGGGAAGGTAAAAGGAGGACCTCTTAATAAGGCAGCATTTGTCACCTGGTTAGTAAAACTTTGTTGTGGCAGAATTTCGTGTAGTGCTCAGTAAAATTTCAAAACCATTAATACTGATATAAGACAAAATTATATACACATGATATATCAGGACATTCCAAAATATCATAGGTTCCCGGCAAAAATTATTTTAGTCTTGCTCAGTCATCAAATCAATTTAATTATATTCAAAATAGTTTACATGTGTTAATAGCTGCAATACATGTACATAAAAAAATATTCTTCTCCGTGGAAAATATGGTCAAATGTCAAGTATACTTAACATCATTAATACACAGTTCTTGTTTCCTTTACAAGAGCATTAGCTCCTGTTTCTGATCTTCGACAATAGCCGGTCAGAACAGGGAGATGATCTACTAGTATAAACTAAAGAATAAGCTCTAAGAAAGCATAACAAGTCGTACTAAATATAAACTAAAAGAAGTTGAATAAAATAATATATAGAATTGTTAGCGAATTTCATCTGCGGCCCAGGATCTAAACTTATAATGCATACTACTGGAATTGTATGATCATGAATATCACTGACTACCACCGTTACAGCTCCCCAGCTAACACTATTTCATCTATTGTTGTCAATTGTTCCTGTTTCTGATCTCTGACAGTAGCCGGTCAGAACAGGGAGAGGATCTACATTCTTTAACTGGGGTGATTTTGGAAACAGAAGCAATTAATAACTGTAGATGATATAGTACTAGCTGGGGAGCTGTAACTGTTTTGGTGGTATTCATTGATATTCATGGTCATTCATTCCAGCAGTATGCTTATAAGTTTAGGCTTTTCTGGGGCACGGATGAAATTCGTTAACAATTCTTCTATATGTTATCTTATTCAACTTCTTTTAGTTTATATTTAGTATGACATGTTATGCTTCTTAGAGCTTATTATTTTTACTAGTCGATGGCATATTTATGCTGAAGAGGAACAAAAATTCTTATGATTCATTTCTTCATTTTTATAATCCAGCGGGAATTGGGATCTGAAGACAAAAGTTCCAGACCAGTGTCGAGTTTCAAAGATAAAGTTACCATCTTATTTCATGGAGTGGATAAATCTGAAAGATATCTTCCTTAATTTCTACAATAGAAGGGTAAGCATGTTTACTTCTTCATTTTTCCCCTTCCCTATGCCCATGGAAATGCTGCATTAACTGTGTGTATCAAAAGGTTGCATTTGATAATTTTATAATTGGATGGTATTAATAAATAATTGTAGTTAGTGTGTTCATTGGTCGGTTTGATGCAAACTGAACATGCAGTAGCCAAACCAAACTCCATTTTCAGATTGCTTCAATGTAAACCAAAGAGACTGAATAAAAGTGCTAACCAAATTATAATTCCAACCAGATATGCCATATTTCAGTTCAGTTAAAATTGTGTTTGTATGAAACGTCCAACTAATGAGCAAGAGTATTGAGCTTTAATTTGCTTTTCTGTCAATTTTATGTATTTTCAAAATAAATAGTAAAAACCATACCCAAAATTGAACTGCTGTTATTTAAAAACCAAAATGAGGCAAACCAAATGAAATGAAGAACATATTTTTTAGCCAAAATAAGTTTTATTTGACTAAATCCAAATAACTGAACTTTTCGAACGCCTCTCGTTGTAGTCTATGCTCATATGCTTTAGAAGTTCTTTTACTCAAATCTCAAGTGCTTTTCAAGTCCTCTTTTAAAGTTGCAAGAATTATTGTCACCTCAGAAGAAGAAGAAGAAGAAAAAAAAACATTACCTGCACTAGGAAAAAGGAACAAATGCTCTCATTATTTTATCCTAAATAGTACCTAACATTTCACCTCATCCTCTCTCACATCTGTTGAAAAAAAGACAAGGGAGAATTCTGCAGCCTTATGGCATCTTTCAACAAACATATGGAATTCAAGGGGTATTTGGGGATGTTTGGGGATGTTTACATATTTTCAAAGGGTTATTTGAATATGTTCGATTAGGCATTACCGGGGATACGTTTGGACATACACTTTCAGACTAAACAATATGTGGAGCATTTACAGCATTTCAAATGAAATTTGGCCTCTTCTTCTTAAAATGCAGTATACCCTGCTTATTTTAATTAAATTGTCATTTTAAGGCAACAGGGATGATGACAATGATGAGAGAACTACAGATGCCAGTATTTGGCAGTCATCACCTTGGCATTGATGATGCAAAGAACATAGCGAGAGTTCTTCAACAGATGCTTTCAGATGGTGCTCTCATGCAAATAACTGCAAGAAGGAGCTCTTCAGATAGTGGCTATGTGAAATTTACTTTCAAAAATCGGATTTGATCAAGTGGTTTGGCACCTTGTGCTGTGCAGCTTGGAGAAAGGGATTAATGGTGAGATTATATACGGTGGATGCAGAAACATCAGGTATGAAGGAATCATTTTCGTAGGCATGAAGGAATTCATGATGCCAATATATCCTTTTATATTCTCTGTTGACAAGTATGTGTGGGAAGACCTGTGATCATATTAGTACGCGGTTCAGTTGCTTTGTTGTCTGTTCGTTTGAAAAGTTAAAGGAGTAATTGAAAGAAATTATTAGGCCTTTAATTGACTGTGCACTTAGTACAAGCTGATTATTTATGCCTTGAATTGACTGTACACTTAGTAAAAGTGTACAACCTTATTCTCATTTTCTTGTTGTACATTCTTGACAGACTGCCACATTTTTTTCTGGATAATTTTCTGCACCTAAATGAAGGTGCTTTAAACATAAGAACTTTTTCAGCAAGCAGATACAGAGAAATTGCTCTCTATGCATTGGATTTACAGAGAAAGCTACAGCTTTGCTCAAACCAATTACCAATGCACAGAATTGCAGTTAAACCCTCAAAATCCTTGAAAAGCTGGCACTGTGATGCAATGAAGAATTGCAGTTGCAAGAGTCATGAGTGAGTCCTTCCAGCTAAGTAAATATCAGTGGGGTATTCCAACTACTTCACATGCATCCGGACCGTTTATTGAATTTTGAGATTGTGCACACGAATCTCGAAGTTTAATGGATTGTCCGGATGCTTGTGAAGTAATCGAAGTATTTCATCTGATGTGAATTCCTTCCTGCTGGCTTGTTTGTGCTGTGCATTACTTGTCAAAACCTGACTGAGCTTTCAGTCTTTTGTTATCGGTGTGCCTACCTTGAAATTTGAGATGATTTAATTTAATTTAACATCATGCTCTGGCATTAATAATAGGTAGGTGGGTAGACCCTCCACCTCATATTCATAGTAATCTAATCATAGCAAGGCCCAAATTAGTGGGCCCAAGTTTGTCTTCCCCGAACCCTACAGTTGTGGCCCATTAAAAGTCCCTCTTTAACAACCGGGCAATAGCAAAACGAGCGGTCAAAGTCAAACCCTGATATGGACATATATTCTAGTTCCTGCTCCTGGCGTACTTGCACCTTCTCTCACTGACAGGTGTGCTTTAATTTTAATCACCTAGCATAGGTAGGAGTGCAAGAAATATTCGTTGCTCGTGGTTCGTCCGTGTTCGACTCGTCAAAAATTTGTTATGAACTCGTTCGTTTCCAGCTTGAGCCGTTAGATACGAGCTGGTCGGCTTGTTAAGTTAAAGAGCCGATCTTGAACTGTGTTTAGCTCAATTCGTTAACAAATCACACAGTCTAGGGGTGTAAAAAATATCTAACTGCAATAGTTGAAGTACAAATCGCACAATATTAATTAACACATATTTTAAGAGTGTCAAAAATATTCGTAGCTCGTGGCTCGTTCGTGTTCGACTCGTCAAAAATTTCTTATGAACTCGTTCGTTACAACTAGCTATGAATTTGTTCGTTATGAGTTCGTTCGTCAAGTACCGAGTATCCTGCGTAGACAATAAAGGAGGGATACTTGACTGGAGTCAAAGACAGAAAAAGCAAAGGAAACGTTGCTTTCAAGGACACCTCAAAGAGCGCGCAGCTCACGTGGCCTTTCTCTGTGTAAAACAATTTAAACAAACTATCGTAAAAGAGTGGGGACCACTGCTCTTCCCTCCCGTGGCTGTAGCCTGTAGCATGCATTGCATTGCTCGAGAGTCGAGTTCCGATCTGTCAGATATCTAAATCTAAAACTAAAACTAAAACACACCCTTTTTAATGAAATGGAATCAATCCAAGATTCCAAGCAGTTCGTCCATTTCGGATGTCGGAACAATGTGCCAGCGCGAATCTTGATGCACCACAACGGTCAGGAACTGAGGTTATGGAGTCGCTGCCCCTTCCCACTGTGATCGATATAATAATATAATAATATGTTTATCCACTGAGCCGTACGGTCAGACGGGTCAGTACTGTAGCATTGCATTGTACCGTATCACGGTATCAATGCTTTTTTTTCTGGTTCTACATGTGAGTCTGCACAAAATGAATGTTTGCACTTATATAGCTTTCTTCTTCTTTTTTTCAACTTATATAGCTTTTTATTGTAGCGTCTACTGCATAAGTTGGCGTCATTTTTTATTCTGTCTTAAATCTATATAAAAAAAATTTATCAAAATTAAAAAAAAAATTGTATATCATTTGTAACAGATAATAAGAAAAGCTTTCATGTGAAATTCACATCCGTCTAAATATATGTATAATAACGTGATTAGCCCATTAGCTATATTGAAGAAGAAATTCCTAACATATTATAAGATCCCTGAATTTTACTATTGATCTGTTTCACAATACCAAAAATATAATAAAAAAATGATAGCAGCAAGTCAAGTTATATGAAGAAACATAAAACTAGATGAAGCTTCGTATAGTTTGAATAGTTACCATAACTATAAACCATAATATCATGTTCCAATTTCAAAACATAGAAATGTTACCATAACTATAAATTCTTATTTTTGAGACAAAACTAAATCATTACGTAAAATGCTTGCCCAATAAACCATAATATAAATCTCAAGATCACGGCGACAGTCATGCGGATAGAAAATTCTTTTTTTTTTTTTGTCAATTGGACCAGTTGCCATTCTCTGTCAAGCGACAAATAAAGAGTACATTACATTATATATATATATATATATATATATATGAATATATCCTTATATCTTTAGCCCTGTTGAACATGGTTTGAAGGTGACTTAACAGGAATTGAGCTATCCACTTGCTTTATACTAAACTTTATTCTTTAATTAATAATCTCACATCCTTTGTGTAAATTGTAATCTAGGTGTGCGTGATTTGATTTCTTTTTGTGGGCTCTCTCTGTCGTTATTTGGAAAAACAAAAAAAATCTGGTCAAAGTCCTGAAAAAAGGTATTAGCTTAAATCTCGAACAGTACACTCACAAATTTTCATGATCCCAAATTATACATTGTGGTCCTTAATCTTAAACAAATTTAAAATTCCCAACAAAATAATACATTTCATGGCTTTATCATTCATGCATATCTATTGTTTTCGTATAAATATATATTCTATGAACACTTACTCATGTGCAAGGCCACAGGTATACAGCCTTTTTGGAACTTTCTACCTGTTCCTTTTCCAATTGTACCATGCTTCCCATGTGAAGAACCTCTCCACAGCTCATGCTCTGCTAATTGAAATAATGTAATCCCTTCTAATTCTAACCATTATATCATGACTTATGTTATCCCAGTTCTTCCAATATCCAGAAGAATCGATATCGGGTGCATATCGAGAGCGGCACCGGCAGGGGCGGATTCAGGATTCTCGCCAGGGGTTCAAGATTTACGGTATTTTCCAGGGGTTCGAAATGATGGTTATTCTTAGAAAAAATTATTTTACATGGTCATTTACGCAAAAAAAAATTCAAATATATGGTCATTTTGAATTATTTTTTTTTTAAATATATGATCATTTTTGCATTTTTTTTTTCCAGGGGGTTCAGCTGCACCCCCTGGTGCAAGGTGGCTCCGCCACTGGGCACCGGTGCATATCGGGTGTGCTACGTGACGCACTCTATTATTTTAATAGGTTTGACTGGTTGGGTGCAGTCTTATGTGCGGCTGGGTGCGGTCTCGGGTGCGGCTGAGTGCTTATTTATTTGTTTGTTTTTGTTTTTGAAATTTATTTGTTTACAATATTATTCATTTTTTATTTTAAATTTATTTTATATAGCCGCATCCGTATTCAAGATTTTTTGAAATTGAAGTATCGCCGCACTCGCACCGTATCCGATACGATACTCGCACCTGCACCCGTGCAACACAGATCATGACTAATTTGTTATTTGATGTCTTGCTTGTTGTTGGTGGTGCCTACAATTCTCTGATCATAAAGACTAATTAATACACTCTGTTTTTCTTGTTTATATAAAAACTGGAAAAGAAAATGGAGAAAATGTGGCATTACCAGAAAAAGACCAACGAACTACCACTGTACCACATCCTACGCAGTACATAGTACAAATGGTGGGCTTAATTAATGAAGTCATGAGGGAGAATTTATCTCACAATAATCTGTATTATGCTTGTTGCTATTTTACTTAATAATTATACTTATAAATTTTTTTAAGACACATTTACAAAATATATGAAAGTCATAATTACATTTTCATAATATTGACACTGTTTTTTTATAATTCTTTTAAATTACATACTTGATTAATTATTAACATGAATACACTATATGTTAAACAAAATTCGGTGAGCGCCGCTGAATGGACATAAATTGAATTGGCTGTTATTTTTTTCTACTTAATACGGAGTCTCAATTCACTGCACATAGTACATACACATTGTGCGGATGTATGAATTGTATTGTATGTAGGGATGTAAACGGATTGGATACGGATGTATAATTATTTTATTATATCTTCATTCGTTAAAAAATTTCAGATACAGATACGAATTCGGATAGTATTGAATATGAATACGAATCAAATATTAAATATTAATCAGATATCGAATACGAAACAAATGTTGGACAGATAAGGATACAAAAGTAATATAATTTGGATAATTAAAAAATTTTGATTTGCTATATGTTTATCCTAATGCATCAATGAATTATAAAAATATGATACACAAATTAGATCTAAAATTAATTAGATTTGTAATCTACATACAAAATCCAATAATATATATAATAGAAATTGTTTGGTTATGAATATAGATACAATGGAATAATATGAGATACGAATACTTTGAATAATTTTGGATACTATTAAATAATAGTTAAACGGTCTGATACATATAGATGATAGCCAAATCGAATTTTTATCCGTTAAAATTTTTCAGATACGTATACGAATATCTTCCAATATGAATACGAATATAATAATTTTTGTTATTTTTCGAATATGAATCCGAATAAAATTGAATATTATTCAATCTGTTTACGCCCCTAATTATATGTATGCAAGAAGTCGTTAATAAATTGACTCAAAAAAGTTATTTTCCTTTACATCTAAAGTACATTAAAATTCGTCTGTGTCCCGACGCAAATGGATGGGACACGGATGGAATTGATCTCCTCCTTTTATTTAAAACATACTAACATCATGGTCTTTGATTTTTCTGAAGAGATTAAATGTTGCGAGTTATTTTTCTTAACACGTTATTGATCTGTAAGCAAAGTTTTAAATAGCGGTGATAAAGCGAATGTAGCAAAATTTTTACTATGTATACACTAAATGTCCAAAATGCTACAATTTTTAGGATAAAGCAGACATAGAAGCGATAAAGCAGATATATCAGGATTACTTCTGATGACATTAGTAGACTAGTACATTGGTCATGTTTCATCAGTGCATTAGTGCATTTCTCATCCTAAGAATTATCATTTTGCTTGTAATTCTCTAATTATTAATTTTTCTAGTTTCTAGGAAAAGAATATGGGAGGGAAATGTGTAGGACCAGGTTATAATTTAACAAGAAAATCATGTTGAATTGTATGATTTACTGATTTATCATGTTATTAAAGATGATCATTTGATTAAAGATGCAATGATATTGATTTTTCATGTTAGCTCGACATTTTGTAGAAAAGTTTCGTATTATAGAAAATAGTGGTATTGTGATTTATCGATTGTTTTATCATCGCTATACCGATAAACGCTAGATATTTTCCGCACGGCTAAGAACTGCCATTCACTATGTAGAACATTGTCTGCAACACCTTTTTTATTTCAATGATAATAATTGCACATTTACTAATTTTTGTAATTTAATGCTTATGGAAAATGAAGAGTCGGTGCAAGACATGTATATATGAATATTTTTTATGCAAAAGTTGTATATAAAAATATGATGTAATTTGGTGTATATGTTCATATTATATGTATATAAAATAATATAAATATTTTAAGCATATATTTTTCATATCAACTGTATATAACTCATATAAAATCATAATATTATATATTTCCATACCATGTTAATATATAATCATATAAAATTATATTATGTATATTTTTATATCACATCTATATAAAATTCTATTATGTATATAGTTTCATGTCATTTAAAATCACTGAAACATTGGAAATTTTAGTATAAGTTGAATTTTCAATTTGGAGCGAAGCTCGAAAATTAATTCTAATATAAATATATTAGGTGACAAGTTATTTTCTTAGACATTAATTTAAGATTCTTTTGTTACTTTCAGAATAACAAAATCTCCGAGTGATTCACATGCTATATATCTTGAGGAAATTACTAGTTGAATAAATGAATCAAAATTTCGAACTTTTATCGAATCTTCCAATTTATTACTGGAATTTGAAATTTCAGAATAATTTGCATTGTTCACAGAATTTAATTTTTCTTGTAGTAAATATAAATAAGTGAACTTCTAATAAAAAAATTTAAAATAAGTGAACTACATACTACTTAATTATATCCAAATCACGAATAAAGCCACAGGAGACCCTTTTTTTATTAACCACCTTATTTGTCAATTGTTGTTATAATAAAAAATATATCCATGCCAATGATTTTTCTTCCAATGATCAAATCATCAAAATAACGGCCATACTAATTATTACAGATACTTTGAGAAATAAATATCTTATGTTGTAACTTGCAATGGAAAACCCTAGAAAGTGTTGTTGGTATTTGGTTGCAACCCGGAAGAGTACAAAAGACATTTATTAGTGTGCCCCACCTCCACCTAAATTAGTGGATCCTGTTCTTCTACTGCGCGGTATCGCGCAATATCGTGTCTCGACCGTCAAATGAATAATCAGAAAAGTTTTAAATCTGAAACACGAATTATAAGAAAATCGAACGATTTCGAAAGCGTGCAGCGCGGTATTACGGGTCGGACGATCTCATTCCTAAATTATTAGTGCTTCAATTGAGCTCATCATAAAATAAAATGTGCTTTTGTTTTTGCGCTTGTACCGCAATTGTTGCTGCAATTCATTATTCATTGGAAGTATAAGTTCTCAAGTTACTGTGTCAAAGAAGCAGCGTTCCCAATGGCACGAAGGAATCTCAAGTACTAATGTTTTAAACGCATTTTGTATAACAAGTACATACGTATTAATATTATGTTATGTTATGTACGATAATTACTGGAATAGAAAAAAAAATTATCAGAAGAAATGAAGGGAATCTACATTCTACATATGTTTTTATTTGTGTTAGTAATTGATGTTTATATAGGGGTATAACTGTGAAATGTACCCTGTACCAGTATCACCTGTCAATTAATCGTGCATGTTTGACCACCAACCACACATTACCAGTACCACACACTACCACATCGTTTGCTTTGCTTGCTTTTCAATTTAAGCCTTATAATTTGATTGGAAATACAATCTGGCATTTCCTAGTTCTAACCTTTCGTGTTGTTCAAAAGCTGGTGAGTGGTGACAGGGAACGGGATCTGGTGCTGCGCGAGACGGTATAGTGCAGCATCTAGACCGTTCGATTTTTACTGAAATCAAGATTCATGTCAAAGTATAAAGGTCCTTCTGATTTCCATCTCTAACGATCGAACGCGAAATTGGTGATCGATTCAGACCGTCCATTTGCTGTAGCGCGCTACAGCAAATCCGGATCCGTGGTGCGAGGGGTTAATTGATTAAGATTTAAGAAATTTAAATATTTTTTTTCCGCAGTTCCAATGGAGAGAAGCAGTAGATTGTAATCTACCTTATCTATGTGTATGAAAAAGAAGTAATATCTAACATTGATTTTGTTAGTGTATTAGGTTTGTGGTATATGCAGTAGGTAATAATAACTTAATTAGGGACTTAGAAGCTTAAGCAGACAAAAAGGCACTGTAACAAGTATTTTAATTAAAAGGGGGACTGCCATGACTATTATGCAGAAACTTGTTAGATTATTTTATTACTTTTAAGGAAAGAATTAGACAAAAAAAATTAAAATAAAAAGGTAAAGAAAATGCTTGACTCCATTCAAAATGTTTACAATTTTGAAATCGAAAAAATTGTGTGTACTGTCCTTTTCGAAATTGACTTGTGCAATTAAAATAGCGATAAATCGAATTAAATTAAGGTTTACAATCAGGGACGGATATGTAATATATTCACAACGAATGGGTTTAATTGATTTTTACTCAAAGTACTACAAATTAGTATGTATCATATTATTTCATGTGTTTTGAATAAAAAAAATATGTATGTAATTTTCAATTTACTTTATATTTTTTTTAAAAATATACATGTTCCCAACAAAAAAAACCTTAAGAACCAAATCAAATATATTTTCTTGAAACTAATAAAAAATAAATAAGGGAATGAAATTAATGAAAATAAATGCAATGGCAATAAGTAATTAATAGTGATTATCACAAATACAAATTTATGCAGGGTGTTGAGGGAAGTAATCCAATACGTGACAAAATCCTCAGTGAAGACACAAAAACATAATAAACATTAAATTAAGGAGAATGTTCTGTAGATATCATATTTTATAACAACTATCGATATCGATTTTATTATGCACATTAGTTGAGTTATCGTGCACATTAGTTGAGTTATTATGCATGTTATATCATAACTATTTCAGTACAAAAAAATAACATGTATAATTATTTCATTACAAAAAATAACATGTACAATAACTCAAATAATGTGCGCGATAACTCAACTAAAGATGCATAATAAAATCGATAACGTGTATAACTATTTAATTATAAAAAAATAACATGCATAATAACTCAAATAATATGTACAATAACTCAATTAAAATTACATAATAAAATCGATATCAATAATCGATATCAAATATGATATATATATATATCAGCTCTCTTAAATTAAAGAATGTAGTACAACAACCACAACCTTTACAAAACGGAAAAACTGTAGAAAGAGCAAAAGGCATTTAATAAAGATTCGAACTTTACATGTACAAACCAATTCCAAACATTTCCCCTCCCATCTTTTTGTGAAAATTTTGCAAACCACCAAAAAATTTCATTGATGGAACACTTGGGATCTTGGTCTCAATTTATATTGCTTGGGCTACTCATTAAATGAATTTTTATTTTCTGAAATTATAATAGCTGTACGTTTTTTATTTTCAACGTTGCTACATTATTTTTTATTTGTCTGTACAGTAATTGCTACAGCGCCACTACAGTGCTCACTCAGTAAAACTGTTCATTCTTACCTGAAAATTTCTGAACATTGAAGAGAATATGGATTCATTAAATACAGCTCATATTAGCATGTTGCGACGACTGGCTTGTCTGGAATCATATATGCTGTTATTCTGGGGATAACAGAGTTTTGTTATTCTCAGATCTGACCGTCTATTTTTTATCTAACCGTTAAAATATATAATACATCGAGTTACGTGCAGTCCATCTGAGCCGTCTGTTCATCTGCATCGAAATCTGACGATCGAATCAAAAGATAACAGAGTACTATTATTCCTAAGAATAACAGAAGATACGGACTCGGCTTGTCTGGGTTAAAAGTTAAAACTATAAAATTTGTAACAGTAAGCAAAAAAAAGAAAGAGAAAAAAATTGTATGTTTTTTTACTGTGAAATTTTGATCCGGACTTTCTTGTAAGAGGCTTTTTTTTTTTTTTCATTCGTAGCACATGCAAACATGGTAATAAAGTTTTCCAGAAATATCAGTGAATAAAATTTCAGGATTTTTTTACGAATAATGAACATATATGTATAAATAAAAAAATATAAATATTTGTTTTTTAAGTATAATATTTTGACTACAATTTACATTATGAACATTTGACTTAATTATGTCATATCATAAAGAATCTTATCAACTTATTTTAAAATTCTGAATTTTTTTACTAGACAATTGAATAAAACTTAGAGTATTTATATATTGTTCTACAATTTCATAATAATGAATTTGTGATTGGATTTATTAGATATATCTACGTTCTTTCACAAATATTTTAATGAAAATTACAAAATTAAATCAGAATAGCATTTATAGAAAAAAACATGAAAAATTAAGCGACATTAAGTTCTTGTTTATTTACTTATTTATTAGCATACTCTCCCTCTCTCACATCTATAGATTTATATACAATCATTTTTCTAAGCTTAACTCTTACAAATGATACACTCCTCTTAAAATGCAAATTATTAAGGGTGAAAAATAACAATATTTTAGAATAACAAACTATTTCGATTATAAAATTGATTCAAACATGAAATTGTAAATTTGATGAATTAGCGAAAAATAATAACTAATTTTGTAATCCGACATTTTGTTGAATTAGCGAGAATAGTTTGAAATAGCAACAAATCTATTTTCTCAATAGATATTCTAAATACTCAATTCGAACACAATTTTTACTATTTTGAATAATACAAAATATTATTACTTTAACAAGTCCAAAATAACAAAAGTTATGTGCTATTTCTCCGAAAACATTATTGTTTACTAATTCTTGCATGATCCAAATTTTTTTCTGTCAGGCTCTCGAAACATAAGAATTACATTCATGGCACTGTTTCAAACATTTGATAGCAATGACTCTATTTTTCTGCGTTCAGCGTTCAGACTAAACACATGCACTCACGCTGAAAAACAAACGAAAAAATGATTAAGTATGATGCAAAATTTCAACGCTGCGTTCAGGCAACATTGTGAACGACATGTCTGGACGCACGTTCAGACGTGAACGCAGATTTAAAAAGTACTTGATTTTTTTTGCTTCGTAAATTCGAATGACCTTTATTTCTGAACGTGTGCGTCTAGAAAACACTTCTGAATGATAAACGCAGAAAAATAAAATTATGATTGTCAAATATTGAAAAATAAGATTATAAATGTAATTCTTATTTTTTTTGAAAAAAAAAACAGTATCACCAATTACTGCAAGAGCGAACCCAGAATCAATCAAAGTGGAATCACGACTTGGCTTCCATTTCCAATCATTTCCAAGACGCCAATCAATCGAATCAAATCAGACCAGGAACACGATACGGAGCACTTTGTCGCAAGACCAAAAGTAGACCTGACTTTAGCAGAAGCTAATTTTCTACCGCGCAGCACCGATGGACGGTCGAGATTTTCTGTGCTGTAAGCTATGAACGGCCCAGATTTAATACAGGGAGTCTGATATTATAAAGTTTAACTTGCACGAATCTCCATGCAAATAAAAGGTCCAGATTTTCTGCACAGCACGCACAGTGGCGATGCTGGGCGGTAGAAGATCTCGATTCGACTTTAGCAGGAGCCCGAATCAATTGAATCCGCTCCGAGACAAAATGTGGGCTCGAACCACTTGACTCTGTCTACCTTTGTAATAGCACAGTCTCCACAACGGATAACCCCACACTTTATGCGTAACCTAGTGCACTTTTACACTCTACACCCTTAAAATTTATAGCCTTTCCAGTTTTAACTCCATTCTTTTACCTACTTCTTGAGTCTATGATAAAAAAACAATTTTTTTTATGCCTATCCGGACCACCAATGAGAAAGTTTGTACTGTGGATAATGGAAGAACTTTTTTTAGGAGGATGATATGGTGTGCATAAATTTTATAGTTATATTTTAGTATTTTAAAATTAGAAAATAGTTTTTGTTTTTTCTAAGGACGTGTTCGGTGGCAACACACCATCACGAGAAAAAATAAATTCACACATACTTAATTTTTTTTTCCAGCTGAACAATAACTCTAATTCAAATCTCACTTCTCGTCTCAATCATGGGTGTAAACCGAACGGACCCTAATATTTCTAGTAAATTTTTATCTTGATTAATTATTGTATATGCATTTTTATTGTCAGAAAGAAATAATTATTTGTTTAGTATCATAATGATTTTGTTTTGCCTACAAGTTACAACTCAAAAAGTATTTACACCAAAATATGTTGAAATTTAATTTAAGACATTTGGGTTTTGCCACTGCAAAATGTGAAAATTGTCAAAATGTTACTCAGAAAAAAAGAATTGTTAAAATATTACTACTGACCACTTTTTTGTACTGAGACCACGCGTCCATAATGACATTTTGACAATTTTTTCTGAGTGATATTTTGACAATTTTCAAATTTTGTAGTGACATAAAACAAATTTTCTCTTTAATTTAAAACTAGAATCGGGAGGAAAATGTTTCAGCAACTATACAATTAGGAAGTAAGAAAAAAATATTGAAGGGATCGACACATAAATCATTTTTATAATAATTTGTTGTTTTCATAAACTTCAGAATTCACATCTTCTCAACTGGCAGCACAACCGATCTTTCTTGCAGTTTCATCGTTCAACATCGTCTCACTATGTTCGTATCGTAATTTGTTACAGTACGAACCATTTTACATCGTAAAATCTCTGCTCGCTATCCATTTCAGGTACCCTAGCAAATACGCACTCAACAAACTTCATTGGGTGAACCATTCAGTTTGTTTATCATCAGATATACATTTAGTTTGAGCAAAACTGAGGATTTACTTTAGAAAAACAAGGTCAATTGAACTCGTATTTTTTTTTCAAACTTGATCAATTGTATTAATTTTTATTTTAGGGACTTTTGAGATTTTTTTTTACAATATATATGCAATTTGACCTCATTTTTTTAATAAAATTTTCTACTTTTGACTCGCATACTTATAACATTTGTAAATTTTATTAATGAATTATTATGTAATTTGTTGATTAGTAAATAGTTGATCCCATTAAATAATTTTCTGCACCGCCGCAAAGCATAACTAGTTTATATTTTATTTTTGATACAATTACACAACAAAATTTTATTATATTAAAAAATATATCGCGCGTACCGCCACATCTTTATTTTTTTAAAGAAGAAGAAATCTTTTTATATTAGAAAAATAAATGACGTAATTATATTAATTTCAATTTTTTTGTTAAATAATATTTTTTTGCTGAAATTAAATTTATATAATAATAAATATCATAAATCTTTCGTAAGGTTTTTTAAGTATTGATGATTTATATAAATGAGGATAAAAAGTTGGCGGGAACTTAATGTCATTAATAATTTACACTGAAATTATTGACGTGTCGTTTGTCAGATAATTTGAACACACGTATAATACAAATTGAATAGCAAATTAACGTGTCGGAATATCAGAAAACTGAACACGCGGACACTTTCGAGTACGTGTGCAATTGTACTTTTGAGGTTTCTTTATAAATTTAAAACTTTACGCAGGTAACATCGCAAATATTCCACGAAATATTAAACACTTTCTTTCTCTCCTTTTCCAAGGCCTCATCTTGGTCACTAGCTCTCTCTACTCACTACTCAGCTTGCCTTCTTTCTCGCTCCTTTTTACTACTAGTCATAAAAGAACTCCAGAAAATTCCCCGAATGAGACGAAAAAAAAGTTCCTCTTCATCCACCTCTTCAATGGAAACTGGAGATCGCCAGTCGCATTCGCATCGCTCTACCAGTGGAGGTGGAGGTAGTGAACTCTTCATTTGTTTCACATCCCGTCCCTCCGCTTCCTCCTCCGCCGCCGCGGCACCATCGCTCTCCACCTCTTTAAGTCGCCGCCTCAAATCCAGTGGCAGTGTGAAAGGTGCTCAATCGCCTATGTTCACTGCTGTAGTAGGTGGCCGTCGCAACAAAGGCTCCAGCTTTGAAACGGCTGAGCCTTCTTCGCCGAAAGTAACGTGCATTGGTCAAGTACGCGTAAAGGGATCCAAGAGGAGAAATAAGGCGAAAGGTGCGATCTTGAGGTCGAGATCTAAGCGCGTAGTTGGTGCTGAGGCGAGTTTTAGGAGGGGAGATGAAATGGGGAGGGAAAAGGAGTGCTTGCCGGGAGGTCGGAATCAGGGCTGGGTTTATCAGATCCCAGTAAGTATTTGTGAAGCATTGAAGGCAGTTGGATCAGAGTTCAATTGTTTGTTACCTTGTAGTGGTCGATCGTTCTGTTCTTCCTCCAGTGGTAAAGTTACTGGAGAAGAGACAAAAACAAAGAGGCGCGGATCCTGTGGAGCTGTGTTTGCTCGCTGGTTGATGCTGCAAGAGAGCGAAGCAAAGAGAGCTCATGAACTAGTGGTAGAAGAGGAGGTCGAGATGGAGATCGACATGGAAATGGAGAGGAGGAGAGAAGAGCTTGGAATGGTGGTTAAAGAATGGGAAGAGAAGAGAATTGAGGAGTTTGAGGTAGAGGTGGCTAAGAAAGAAGAGATCATAGTCGTTGGAGAGGAAGAAGAAGGGAGGATTAGTGTGTGTATACCTCCAAAGAATGCTCTTTTGTTAATGCGGTGCAGATCTGATCCGGTTCGCATGGCAGCTCTGGCGAACAAGTTGTGGGGTTCGCCTGTCAGAAAGGTTCATGCACATGAGGAAGAAGATAGAGAGGCAGAGGAGGAAGGAGAAGACAATGTACCGGGCAACACCACCACTGTTGACGGAGAACAGAGTGCAAGAGAATGTGAGGTTCCTATGAGTGAAGAAGCAGAAGCTTTGTGTGAAGCTGTTGTCACTGATCCGAAGGAACTGCAATTAGAGGTAAATGATTTCGATTCTGAAGGGGGGGAAAGGGAAGAGCCAGCTGAATCAAGGCAATATTTGGAGAAATTTGTAGATGAACCCTGTCTGGATGAACCAGAGAAAGGGAAAGAATGCAGCCATGGTGAAGTGGAGGAAAATGAGGCTATTTCAGATGAGCCGAGACAATCCAATTCCAATATAGATCCACTAGAAGCAGTAAACAAAACTACTGAAACTGAAATTCAGCAAATGGATGGAAAGGAGCAAACGACAGAACATATCAAGGGAAAGAGGTCTACTAGCTGCTCTCCTTCAAGGCCGAAAGAAGAGAAGAAAGGAAGGTATTACAAAATGAGAAGGCAGTGTAGTTCCAAAGGCGGTTCTTCTTCGAGGGAGAAGGATGCGAGGCGGCACAGCTTCTCTAGCGAGGGAGATCCAAGACGATCTAGCTTTTCGAGCATGAAGGAGTCACAGAGGTCGAGCTTCTCCATTGAAGGTCACCGGTGGAGTTTCTCCATCGAACAAGAAGAGATCATAATAGCAGCGCAAGGTAAGGTGCCAAAGGGTTCAGACAAGAGAAAGGGATGCTTTCCTGACACAGAGCTAGAACAGAAGAATGTAGAGGCTGATAAAAATCAAGAGAAAGCTGGTGCAACCGAGGAGAGGGAAGGTCAAGAGGTATTGAACACGAAAAGGGAGGAAAATGAGAAGGAATTTGATAAAAAATTGGCGATGAAGGTAAGTGAGAGGAAGAAGAAAAGTGGCGAGCTGCCTGATTGCCTCCTGCTTATGATGTACGAGCCAAAGCTGTCTATGGAGGTTTCTAAGGAGACGTGGGTCTGCCCCACTGATTTTATCAATTGGAAAACGCATCGCCGCCACAATCAGCCGAAGGTGAATATCATCAGTGAAACAAAAGAGAATACGGGTACGGAGACTGCTGTCAATGGAGAAGGTCAGAAAGACGCACAGAAGGATACTCATGCAGTGGAAACAGAAAATCAGGACCCTCCATCGCCAACTGAGTCCACACAACCACCTTCTGTACCTCCTGAGGTGCCACAACCTAATGGCAAAGTTATCGAACAAAATGTTATGGTTGAATTGCCGGTACCAGCAGAGGTCCTTTATGCACCATTTGTGCTTAAGAGATGTAAATCAGAGCCCTTGAGGTCTTCAGCTCGGCTGGTGGCTGATGCGTGCTTTTGGAAGGAAAGGCATCGGCCAATTGGGGCAACCGGTGTTGGGTTTTGAACTGAAGCGTAGTTCTGTAATTTTGATTGATGTAGTAATAGAGAGGTTTGATTGTGTGAATTGCTTGCTTGCAGGGTGTAATGTGTTATACTACTCGCTGCTTGAGCTTGTTTTTCTTCTCTGGGCTTGTTGCTGTTGTGTAATTTGGAGATAATAATAGTACTTGGTTTGACAAAATTGTAGTGAAAGTACAGAGAGCAGTAGGGATAGATAGATGTAAGATGCTTAGTAGTTAAGTTCTATTTTGTTCTCATGTTAGATCTCTTGTTTGTCTTTTCACTCTTTTGAATATCCTCATTATGATTTCTGCAATACTGGTATGTTGGAAATATAGAAGCTCATAAAGAAATTAAGGGTAAATAATTTCTTAAGGGTTCAGTGTGGAACTTTAAAGAGTTGATAAACAATCAGTCAGAAGTTGCCAGTTTTAATCTTATTTATCAAATAACTATGCAATGATGGAACTTTGGTTTTTTTGAAATAATGAAATGGGGGATATAGATAGATGTTCTCCAACCGATTTCTTAGATTCTGCTGCTGGTCTTCTTTTTGAAACAAAATCACAAAAATGATGGCATTGTTATTAACAATGTGAAATTAGTACATCTAAATAGCCGTTATATACTTATATTATCACTGTTTTACTTGCAACTTTTTGTTTGGACTTGACTGACATATCCATAGCCAATGACTAATTAGAGGTGAAAAAGAAATAGGTTCACTATTTTATGCATGTTACCTCATTTTAAAACTGGTACGAACCACCAGTTCAGTCCCAGTTTGCACGCTTGTAAGGCTGGCTATAAGTGCCTCTCCACCATCATTTGTCTCAACTTTTTATGATAGATATATATACTACGATTTCAATTCATTCAAGAATCATACACTGTTTGTGAAAAATGGCTTATGAGAAATATCGAATTCATATCCGCTGCTTATTGTGATGGTAGGAATTTGACATTGTCTCACTGACAAGTAGACTCTACAAATAATGGGATTCTTGAATCAAATCACAGCCGTTCAAATTAAAGGCAACGGTTCAGATTCAATGACAGCGGATTATGACAGAAAAATAATGACAGGAAAATAATGACAGCGAATACGGATCCGAGAAATATCGGTCTACTTGGACTTTTGTTCTAGTAGAAAGAACAAAAGCGCCTTACGGGCAATTTTTAATTTCTTTCTTTCTTTCTTTCTTGATTTATTTCGATTTAATGAATGAACTGCATTGTTCATTTGCTTGTTTCTATTTCAAGAAGGATAACCAAATTACTTGAGTATTGAATTCCTTTTAGGTTGAAGTATACTGGCGTATAGAATTTGCATTGAGGCACGTGTCTTATGCATATTTGTCATTTTAATAAAACAGATACTTTGAAGATAAACTGAGAAAAAGGACTGAAAATTAGCTTAATTCGTTCAGTTCATGGAATTCTAACACCAAGGTGTTAAATAAAAAAAAAAAAAATTCAAAACCATAAACTTAAACATAACACTACATTGAACTGGTGGGGTCTAAGTCTTACAATTTAATCAGTCACCTAATCCACCAATGGATTTAGTACAAAACTATCATGACTCAGACTACACAGATTATCTAGATTGCCCCATTTGTACCTTTGTGTTACTTTATTCCATCAAATAATGATTTTATTGTTCGGTTGCTATGGTACCCGTGGGGTTGCCTTTGCTTGATTTCACCATAATGTCATTAGTCTAAGGACGTGTATTATTTGATTGCCATTGTAAATGATTCAAGAAAATATGGGTAAATTAAACATTTTGTTAAGGATGTGTAGTCTATAGTTCTTTACCTATATTTTTATTAAAGAAAAATGTTCCAACGATACTCGATCGAATCGAGATCGACTGAACATTTTTATTCACTGAACGGCTCCGGTTGTCGATCTCCTCGTGATTACTTTCGATGTCCAGTTTATTTTCAGCGATACGCATGTTTTCTGTCTCTATCTCTCTCTCTCTCGTGTGCCATTTCTCTCTTAAATTTTATTTTTCTGTTGTTATGCATGTTAACTGAAAACGTCAGCATACAAAATATGGTTGTCAGACACGTTATTCTAGTTGTCATGCATGTTAGTTGATTTAGTATGCATACTTATTTGGTTATGCATGTTAATTGAAAACGCCAGCATATAAAATATGGTTGTCGGTCATGTTTAGTTGTCATGCATGTTGATTGATTTTACTATACATACTTATTTTATGTTAATTGAAAACATCATCAAACAAAATATGGTTATTAGGCATGTTATTATAGTTGTCATGCATATTGATTGATTTTACTATGCATACTTATTTTTGTTATGCATGTTAATTGAAAACGCACACATACTAATTTGATTGTCATGCATGTCATTCTAGTTGTTATGCATGTTAGTTGATTTATTATGCATACTTATTTTGATATGTATGTTAATTGAAAAATGTCTGTATACTAATTTGGTTGCCGTGCATGTTATTCTAGTTGTTATGCATACTTACTTATTCTAGTTGTTATGCATGTTATTGTTATGCATGAACTTTATTTTTCTGTTGTTATGCTTGTTATTTGATTTACTATTCATACTTAGTTTGTTGTTATGCATGTTATTACAGTTGTTCTAGTAGTTTTTGTGATGTAATGCAGCTTAAACTTCATTTTTGTTGTTGTTATGCATGTTAATTGAAAACAAATGCATACTTACTTAGTTGTTGTGCATGTTATTCTAGTTGTTGTTGTAGTTTTTTTATTGTAATGTAGCTTAAACATCATACATCATTTTTTTTATTTTTGTGGATGTTAATTTAAAACTCATGCATACAAAATTTAATTGTTATGCATACAAAATTCACATGTATACGAAATGAAAATTCGTAATAAATTAACATGCAACCGAACTCAAATAACATGCACTACAACGCGTTTAACATGCATAGCGACGCGTGTATCGATTGCATATAACAAAGTAGCAACTGGAGGTGATAGTTTTGTACAAAATGTAGACGTTTTTGGCGGAAACTGGACACGCATATCAATCGCGTATCAAATCACGTATCAGTGTATCAGCTCCCTTTATTAAATTACAAAGCCTTGGGTCAAACTTTTGTGTTAGACAACCTAATATACAATACAAATCATAATGTGTAACTAACATATAGTGTTAAATGTTGATTTTTTATATTTTGTTTCCTAAAGAAAGGCCGTAGGAAGATATAGCTCATGAAATAGCTTTTATTATGGCCGAGAAACCAATGAAAATAGCTCATGAAATAGTTTTTATTATGGTTCTCCTCACATGAGCATAGTTGGGCATACACTTCTTCGAAATGACATGTGAGACTCTTGGCTTGTAATGTTTATATGAAGCTCACCATGAAGTCCCATCTCGGCTTTCTAGAAACCATTTGTAGAAGTCTATATACAAAATCTTCATTACTAATGTAAGAATATACTTCAAGAAATTCATTTCAAAAGACTCATTTTCCTCAAATTTATTGTTTTCTAATTTGGTGGTTAAACCCGCTTTTCGAGTCTTTTTCATGTTTTAATTACCCTCATATCTAAGTATCAAGCCATTTCAAATTTCCTTATCATTTGTGGAATGGGAAAGAAGAAAAGCCATAGTTTCATGAATTGAGTTAAGTATGGTATTAATAACATTGTCATTAGAGTATTTGAGGTCTCTGGACACTTTGGTCAAGGTGATACCATCAGTTTCATACTTAGATGTCCAATCAACCTCAATAACTTTCCATAGCTCAAGTAAATCAAGTAGTTGATCATACATCTCTTCCAAAAAGAGAAATTCTTGCATCCTACTCCAAAGATTGGTGGTTATTTTACAAACTTCAATTGTGTCATTTTCACAAGACAAGATCAAGAACTATCAAGAATTGATCTAATTTGCTAAGTATGAATCTTTTGCTCTGATACCAATTATTATTTTGATAGGGTAAGGTACTTTCAGCTTAATTAGCTTGCGAAAGCGGTGCAATATCAAGTTCTACTTTTGACCTTAACCACGTAACAATTTCACAATGGTGCAATTCAATTGGTCTAACAATTCAAGTAAAAAGTAAAGAGAGAAAGAAAACAAAGAACACATGATATAACATGGTTCGGCCTACAAAACAGATTAGTCCTACTCTACAATACCCATGGATTCAAAAATCGCTCCGGGACACTATAACCACAAGTATTTTACAAAAAGGGAGTCTATCAAAAAAGACTAAAAAAATTCCTGCAATGGACAACACCAAGCTTGCAAGATAACTAAAATGATATGGATTGACAACACAATCCAAGACAAATGAATGATCCGCTTGACAACACAATGCATATCAAATAAGTAATTAGATGATTAAAAATAGCTATCTAAATGCTCAGGTTTGGGTGCTTGAATGAGAATGCTTCAGTGCTCTTTCAGGTGCTCTTTGCATGCTAGTAAATTTGGGGGATGACTTTATGAAGTCTTCTGAAACGAAGGTACCAAGTTTATATAGGCATATCACTTCTTGATTCAAACTTCTTGATCTTTTTTTTGCAAGGTTTGTGACAAATCATGCGTAATGAGTAATGATTTTCTCATGAAATACAATAAAAACACAAAGTCAAACCTCTGCATAACTCTTTGATATCCATGTGCTTGTGCTTTCTATGATCTTTTGGCCGCATCGTTTTTTATTTCCTCAAGTACATCTAATATGACTGAAAATAGTATAATCATACTATTTAAGGTGGCCAAATGAGAACTCCATCGAGTAAAAATCGGCCCGTGCAATACCTACTTCTTGATTCAAACCTCTTCCAGTTGTATTTTTTCCAACTAAAAGTTGTTCCACAATTTCAGCTCTTCGCTTCTCACGTGACTGATCATGTCTTTTGGTCGATCCACCAGCAACAATGAGAATACCATCAACTGCTTGAAAAAAATAACTCAACCTCATTATGTTCATTGGCTACTGCAACAAGAGCCAATTGCAATTGATGAGCAAAGCAATGCACGTGTATGCCAAGTTGTTGTCCCTCAAAATCAATGCTTTCAGATCTTGAATTCTCCATTCATATTGCTAGCCCCATCATAACCTTGGCCACACAATCTATTGTTTACAAAATAGTGTCATTTTACATATAAAGACTCAAACAATAGAAAAATCATAAAATTGTATTCTTTTACAATCTTACCTATAAATCATGCTTTCCGAGTAAATCCTCGAGTGCCACCTTCAAAGTCATAGCTGTTGTTTCGTAAACATGAATAATACCTAGAAAATCACAAAATAATATCATTTTACATGTGGTATCGTTTCACAAAAGAATAATCAAGCATTATCATTTTTCATATCAAAATAGTATCATTCTTACTTAAAAACCGCTCGACAACACAACCTCCTTTATTTACATACCAAATCACAACGACCATTTGTTCTTTGATTGAGGCATCTCTCGCCTCATCAACCAAAACAAAAAATAATTCATCTCCAAGCTGCCAATATTTTTTGAGTTGTCTCTTCTGCCCAAGCATTCACAACATCTTTTTGGATGTCCGGTGCAACTAACTTTAGATTTTTAGGAGCAACTAACTTTGTCAAGAATAACCTCATCTATTCATTTGTTATGATCTCCTAACCATCTCAAAATTTCGAGAAAATTTCCTTTATTGTTAGAGCTTTCAGACTCATCGTGCCCTTGGAAAGCCAAGCCTTGCTTCAAAATAATGTAGACTGTATCTACGGTTGCCTCCAACCGTTTGCGATATTCCATCTCTTGTCTAACACTTTGCCTCTCTACCACGGTTTGGATACTCTGTCTTTCATTCATCAAAGCGACACAATTTCTTTCAGCTTCCTTGTGTCGTGAATTTGAAGTACCAACATGTTTTTCAAAGGAGTTTATAGCCCTGTTCCACTTTCTAAAACCCTCAACTACGAATTTGGATCCTCCACCTGATCCAAGATTGTACGATCTAAATAGATAGCAAGGAAGGTAGAATACAACATCCTTACTTATGCTATATTCCATCCAAGTTTTGTATTTGTTAAACCAAGCAGTGTTGAACCTCCTCATTGATCCACTAAAATTGGTTTGAGGAAAATCATGGTTGTATGGTTGACAAGGTCCATTTGTTAGGTAAAAGCGATGAATACGATCACGATCGTTTGTATTATAACTAGATATTGGTGGCCTTAGAGCAGTATTCGAAGGAGGATCTTGTTCGCCACTACTAACCTCATGAGGAGTAGAACTTGAAGATGAATCAACACGAGTTTTCGGAATCTTCTGGAAAAATCGTTACATTCTTACAAATTACAACCTGATATAAAAAGAAAATTCAGGTTCAATCTAATTTCAATCTATGCTCAGTTGCTCATAGCTCACTATCTAATTTCAATCTATTCTAAAAAACCTTAACATCTTAATACTAAATTACTAAATTAATAATTTTAATTCATGCATAATACTAATTATAATCTATTCTAACCAAAAAAAATAAAATCTGTCCTAGGTGCTTGAGTGATTCCAAAATCTAAACTTGCAAGTGAGTTTTCTGTTTTCAGTAGGCGAAATAATGAAAAGGACTGAAAACAAAACAACAATAGTTTAAACTCTAAGATTGAAATTAAGCCATTAAGGAACAAAAAATCAGAAATACTGAAGTTCGAGGACTCATTGACACTCTGACAGAGCCGCAGACATGCGCCATCACTCTAGCACTAGCAGGGCAGTGGCGTAGGCGAGCACTACACCAGGCTGGCGAAAAAACGGGACCCAACGGCCAACCCTAGATTTCCTCTGTGTCGGTTGCTTCGTGAGAACGAGGGGCGGAGGCCGGAGGGATGCGTTTTTTTCTACATCGCTCGACAGGTCACAGACTCACAGCCTCAAGGAATCAGGCTCCAGGGTTTTTTTTTGTTTGTAAAAGCCAGGGTGAGTCAGCTGATCCATTCTGGACCTGAATAAATCCGCCCATGTGTAATAGATGCTCATCAGTATTGTATATACCATATAATTAACCAGATTGTAATATTTGTAAATACCCCTATTGGGATGTAATGCTATGTAGCCTAAGGGCATTTCAAACAAAAAAAAAAATCTTTGTAAATTTAGGAAAACATGCAACTATAGCATGGGCTAGTGAGCCTAGAAGTACATATGTAAAAATAAATCATCAGAAAACAATACAGTTGAAAATCTCTTTGATCAAAATTTATCTCTGAAAACAATAATTAGACTTCTGATCACGGTGTATTTTAATTTGTATGTGGATTAAAAAAAGCAAAATTATTTTCTGAGGTATATCACCAATGGTCCACTAAAAGTCTAAAACCTTTAAAAACCACGAAGATCTTAAACATATTATATCCAGTATATTATCCTCTTTTCTTGTATTTTCAAATTTAATACATCCTTCTCGTGAGTTCTTCTTTAAATATAATATATCTCCAGTGCGATAATTCAAATCTATTTGGCATTGTAAGCTGGCCCCATTTGAAAAATCGAATATAAAATGGGAAGCCAACCAAGAAACCCAATGTTCCAATTAAGAAATTCATTACAAAAATGTGAATGTGCCGCGCAATTATGCAATATCCAGCTTAGGCGACGACAGCAACATATCAGGTTTTCCAATTTCCATCCCAGTGGACCCAGTCCAAGCAGCTATGACACCCCTTCCAGCTGGCCCCCACTGGCACCACAGACTGTGTAGTGTACCTGACGCTAATATAAAATACAACAGATTTCTCTAGTGGGCCATCTTGTCAGTGGTTACAAACGAAATAATTTCTGTACGCCAGATTCAGACAAAAGCTTTCAGTCGGTGAAATCCCAATTGGCGCGACACTTTCCGAAATGATCTAATTTTCGACATTAAAGTCTCACTCTCTTCCTCGTTTTGCTTTTCTTTCCTTTCTACATTTTATCTTTCCCATTATTCCCACTTTACTTTTTTTTTTTGTTCTTCTCGACCAAAGAATTGGAATCTCAAGCACCTCCGACGGATCGACGAGCATCTGACGGAGATGCACATGCTTAGGTTTAGAGGTGGCTCTGCTTCCTCTCCAAAAGCCGAACAGTCAAGCCCTAGCGCTGGTTCAACCTTCATTTCCTCTCCTCCTTATTCTTCCCCTTCTTCACTCGGTCGTAATTCGAATGGCGGCCCGGCTGCAGTTGGAAGGCCTCTCCGGTTGGTGTACTGTGATGGGAGTGGGAAATTTCACCTTGACCCGGAGGCAGTAGCGGCGCTCCAGCTGGTTAAAGGTCCAGTCGGTGTGGTCTCGGTTTGCGGCCGTGCTAGGCAAGGGAAGAGCTTTATCCTAAATCAGGTTTCTTTTTCAAATCTCCTCCCAATTGTGTACTTTGTTCTGTTCTGAGTTCTGAGTTCTGACGAAGCATGCATGTTCAAGTCTCAACCTTTCTTTTTGTTAACGAAGAATTGAAACTGCCCCTTTGTTAAGCATAATTATTAATTAAAGTTTTGTACTTGATTAGAAATTTATTATATTTTACTATTTATGTCGCAATTGAAAAGGTAAAGTAACATAGTTATTGATCAATTGTCATCCTGTTCTTTTCAAGGAGCTTTATTTCCTTGCTAAGTTGTTATTTTTTTATGGTATTGGTATAATTAGAAAATACCAATATGATGGGTTTGGTACAGTATCAGACTAGCACAATATATGATTGGCATCCCTTTCCAATTTAATTTGATAAGTAATAAACTAACTAAAGGATTAATTAAGGAATTAGTGGAAGGGTATGGGTTATTGGAAGAATAATTTCGGTAATACTGTTATTTAGAGAAAATTTACACAGAGGGCCAAAGAACAAACTTTTTCAACAGATAGGGCTAAAGATGCCCTGAAAATTTCAGACTTTAGGGCGCAAGTATTACTTGCGCCTCTAAAAACGCTTAGGGTGCAAGTAACAATTGCGTTCTTGGTCTTCTGTGATATTTTTAGAGGACTTTTGACCCTATCTGTTAAAAAAATATTTCTTTGACCCTTTATGGAAAAATTCGTTATTTAGCGAGGAAAAAAAGGAAGCTCTCTAAGCCCCAAGAAAATGAACAAAATAAACTTGATAAAGCAGAGTACTGGTTGAAGGTTCATTGTGTTACTGGAGCTGTCCAATAGTGTTTGGAATGGAGATTGCAATGAGGTAGAGAGCTTCGATCGTATCAGATCCAGAGTGGAAAATTTTCGTAGGGGGTCACAGAACAAACATTTTTAACAGATAGGGCCAAAAACACCATAAAAGTTTCACTGAGGGTCAAGGACGCAAGTATTACTTGCGTCCCTAAATTTTTTCAATTTTTTTTCCAACTCCTGTTCATTTCTTTTAAGGTTGCAGTACAAATTTTATACTTTTGGGGCGCAATTAATACTTACGCCCCTAAAAAAGCTTAGAGGTGCAAGTATTAGTTGCGCCCTTGGCCATCTGTGATATTTTTAGGAGGTAATTGGCTCTATCTGTTAAAAATATTGTTTCTCTGACCCTTTATGTAAAAATTCAATCCAGAGTTCAATAGCTCAACTTGACCTTACTACCCTTTTCAATTACAACACCTATTTTCAACTCTGCAGTGAGGTCTTTGTTTTATTAAATCCGCCATGTTTAATTACATCACTGCAGTTTTCTTGATGATGATAACAATTATTTTTTTTGAGAAAAATGATGATAATTATTTTTATTTACACTTTTCAGCTTCTGGGAAGAAGTAGTGGGTTCCAAGTGGCATCTACCCACAAACCATGCACAAAAGGACTTTGGATGTGGAGTGCACCTATAAAGAGAACGGCTCTTGACGGAACAGAGTATAGCCTTCTATTATTAGACACTGAAGGAATTGATGCATACGATCAGACAGTAAGTGTTCTCATCACTTTGGATTTTAATTACAAGTACGTCTGATTTTGGCCTTTCAACTATTGGGCTTTGATTGAACTGAGCACCTAACTTTATATTGGTTCAATCAAGCATTTTCTTTTATTCGAAGGAATGAAGTGCCACCAGACCTCAATTCTTTTGAATGCTACATCACCAAAGTCGGTATATGTGCTACATCATCACCTGCAAGTGGCCTATCAGCACTTCTACTGGAGATACATGTGCTACGGAAGCACGCTGGAAGGGTCAATCAAAACAAAAGATAAAGAAAAATTAAGGGTCTTATTAAAATAAGTCCAATAGTTCATGTGCCAAAAGTAGACTTTGCTCTTGTGTACCTTTTGATCTGGTTCCTGTCCTTTCTTGGAATTTTTATTTCGTGTAATTTCTGATAGGGAACATATAGCATCCAGCTATTTTCACTGGCAGTCTTGATATCAAGCTTGTTTATCTACAACCAGGTACAGATAGACAACTGTTGGCTTAAAACTTGTGATCATATTCCTTAAAATTTCACTATATTTCTTATGTTTGGTTATTTTTGTATTTTCCTTCCAGATGGGTGGCATAGATGAAGCTGCCTTAGATCGATTATCACTTGTTACTGAAATGACGAAACATATTCGTGTTAGAGCAAGTGGTGGAAAAACTTCTGCATCTGAGCTTGGACAATTTGCTCCTGTTTTTATTTGGCTATTGAGGGTATGCGTCAGGGATTGCAAAAATGCCTGTTCAAGCTTCTGAGATAACTACTTTATTTTAAATTTTCAATTTGGTTATCAGGACTTCTATCTTGATTTAGCTGAAGAAAACCGAAAAATCTCCCCACGTGATTATCTGGAGTTGGCCTTGAGACCAATTCAAGGTGAAGGAAGAGATGTATCTTCAAAGAATGAGGTAATTAGTTTTCTGTTCTTATTAAAAATGTTATCTGAAAGGGACATGATATGTTCCCTAATATTTATTTGCTTGAATAACTAATCAGATCCGTGAGTCGATCCGTGCTTTATTTCCTGATAGAGAGTGCTTCGCACTAGTTCGGCCACTACACAATGAAAATGATCTGCAGCGCCTTGATCGAATTCCTGTAAGTTAATTTCCCAGATAATTATCCTGTTCATTGTTTATGACTATATAATTAGGCTTTATGTTAAACTCTTGGACAGGTTGAAAGATTGAGGCCAGAGTTCCGCATGGGGTTGGATGAACTAACAAAGTTTGTATTTGAGCGTACAAGGCCTAAGCAAGTGGGATCTACTGTTATGACTGGGCCTGTTCTTGCTGGCCTTACACAATCATTTTTAGATGCCATCAACAATGGAGCTGTGCCTACAATATCTTCATCCTGGCAGGTCTGTTTGTTTTCTTTATGAACTAATTGTTTCTTGAGAAGTATTGCTGTTATCTTTAATTTGTCAAACTTGAAGCCTTTTTTATCATCAGCTATTCTAGTCTCTTCTGGCTTTTTTCTTTATTCTAAATTGTTTCAGAGTGTTGAAGAATCAGAATGTCGGAGAGCTTATGATGCAGCTGCTGAGGTCTACTTGTCATCTTTTGACCGCAATAAACCGGCTGAAGAGGTTAAAACTTTGTTTCACACTGGTATATGTAGTTTTTTCTCACCCATTTGAATCTTGTATATATCATTTATGTATTAATTTTCAGGATGCTCTAAGAGAAGCACATCAAGAAGCTTATCAGAAATCTCTTGCCTCATTTAATTCCGTGGCTGTCGGTGCTGGTTCTGCACGTACTAATTATGAAAAGCAATTGCACAACTTCTGCAGAAAATCATTCGAGGTTTGTTTTAATTGTTTGTCTCTGTTCTTTCCTCAAATTAGCTTGTTGCCTTGATTATTGATCTTCATTGT
Source organism: Eleocharis quinqueflora (assembly GCA_964058865.1). Lineage (NCBI taxonomy): Eukaryota > Viridiplantae > Streptophyta > Magnoliopsida > Poales > Cyperaceae > Eleocharis > Eleocharis quinqueflora. Next base: position 128,025 of record CAXKVX010000693.1, read on the forward strand.
TGTTTGGTCTTTGGAACTCTTAACCTCATCAATATTGATTCTTATAATGAAATTGATTTCTCGTGCAGGATTATAAAAGAAGTGTTTTTCTAGAAGCAGACAAACTGTGCTCAGATAAAATCCAGAGCATGGTAAAGAAACTCAGAGCAGCTTGTCTTGCTCCTGGTTGTAGAGCTTCTAGTGTCATTGAGGTAAATTTTTCATTACTTGCATAACTAAAATTAAAGGCACCTTAATTAACTTTTTTGGACTTTGATGTGACTTTCTGTTTTGTAAATTAATGTAGGTGCTTGAAAATTTGCTCTTTGAGTACGAGTCATTTTGTCATGGTCCCAGCAAATGGCGAATGTTGGCTGTATTTTTACGACAATGGTTTGTTCTTAACTCTTTATCTTTAGTTTTAATTAGATAAGGTCAATGTCATGCTCTGCATCTTAAATTTTTGCAACAACTTTCATATTTAGTTTGGAAGGGCCTATCTTGGATCTTTGTACAAAGCAAATAAACCAGGCCGAATCAGAAAGAACTGCTCTTGCACTGAAGTGCCGTTCCGAAGAAGATAAACTAAAGCTTCTGAGCAAGCAACTAGAGGCACAAGAGAAACATAAAACCGAGTATCTGAAACAGTATGAAGATGCAATGAATGATAAACAAAAGATTTCTGACGACCTCACCATCCGCCTATCAAACCTCAGAAGCAAGTACGCAACACTTGAAGAGCGATGCACTGCCATTTCAAAAGACCTTGATCTGGCACGCCAAGAGTCATCTAACTGGAGAATCAAGTTTGAGAAATCAGTGCAGGAGCACAGAGCTAAGGATGATATGCTTCTTAGTCAAATTACTTCTATGGAGTCAAGATATAGTGGTGCTGAAGGAAAATATGAAGCAGCCCGTGAACAAGCCACCTCTGCCCAAGGGGAGGCATTGGAATGGAGACACAAATATGAAGTGGCCGCTGCTCAAGCCAAAAGTGCACTAGAGCGAGTTGCTTTGGTTCAAGACAAAATTAATTGTATGGCACAAGAGAGAGTGGATACTGTTAGAGCTGAGTTTACCGATTTCCTTGCAGAAAAGGTTGGTCTTTGTTGGAATCTAAATGCTTAGATTGTTATTTTGATTTCTGCTATGTTTCATGGTTACAGAAAATATATAAATCTAGAAAAATCTACAACATGATGCCTTTTTTGTACGTGTTTATTTCTTATTAATTTTGCATAAAGATTTTTTTCCTTTTTTAAATCTAAAAGAAGATTTTCTCCTTTGTAACATTTTAATATCCTTAAATTAAAAGTATACATGCATATCTAAATTTTTCTTGCAAAAATATATATAAAGAGATATAAAACAATTGAAGGATCTATTAAAAGTATAAGTTTTGAACTCTTTTGTGATTGTATACTTTAAGATACGTGTATCGTAATCATATATGTAAGTCAAATTTAAAGAAATGGGATATGTGGTATGATTATTACACCATTATCATTATTTGATACAGATATGATTGCCTACACATAGTATTGGATAACATAGCTCGTTAGATGTTACAATTTAATACGTATGTATGTATTATGGTTTTTTTACCTGATTAAGTTTACATGTCTCTGATGGTGTCATGTTTATACAACAGGAAGAAGAAATTAAGAACTTGAATATTAAATTGGAGCGAGCTGAAAGCCATGCCAGTGCATTGGTATCTCAGATGCAGGTAAAATTTTATTAAATTTGTTAAAAGTTATTTCCTTTTCCCTATTATATCTCAATGTAATGATCTTCTCATTGGGCAATATTACTGGTTGAAGGATGCTGAGTCACAATTGCGGGTTCATGATGATGAAACCAATGCATTGAGGAATGAAATCAATGACTTGATACAAAAACTAGATTATATGAAGTCTAGTTCTCTGTCTTACGAAAAGGAGGCTAGAATGCTGGACCAAGAAAAGAAGTACCTTGAAGAGAAGTACCTAGTCGAATGCAAGAAAGTTGAAGAGGCAGAAGAGAAGTACAATACTGCTGAGAGAAATGCCAAAAGGGCTATTGATATAGCCAATCTAGCACGTGATGATGTAATCACTGCTGAAAAGGATAAGAGTGAGGCACAACACTTGTCACTTGAGAGGTTGACAATGCTTGAACAGGTGCAGAGACAAGTTGCCAACTTGGAAGAAGAGAAAATAAAGCTATATGAGGAGTTACAAAATTTGAGGAAATCTAAAGAGGATGCATTTTCTAGGGTACAGGTACTTGAAAGAAAATTTGATGAGAGAGAAAAAGAGATTGAGGAATTGATGAATGGAAACAATGTGCAGAGATCAAGTAGTGTTCAAGTCTTTAATAATCTCTTGGCATCAGAACGGGCTGCTCGAGCTGAAGCCAACAGACGGGCAGAGGCACTGTCGTTACAATTACAAATTACTCAGGGTAAACTTGATGCACTTCACCAGGAAATGACTACAATTCGTGTAGCTGAGACTGCCCTAGATAGCAAATTTTGTACTACACATGGCAAGAGAATGAGAAGAGGTGCTGATATTGGTACTGAATCAGTACAAGATATTGCAGCAGACAGAGTGAAGGGCAGGAGAAGATCCAAGTTGGCAGATGCTGCTACGAAATTTTCATTTGCAGAGGATGGAGGTTCTGTTTACGGAGAAGAAGGTAGAAGTATTGAAATTGAGGATGCCGACTCAAATGATTATACTAAGTTTACTGTTTTGAGGCTGAGGCAGGAGATCACAAGCCATGGGTTTGGTGCTCAGTTGTTAGAGCTTAAGAATCCCAATAAAAAGGATCTACTTGATCTTTATGAGAAGCATGTTCTCCCAAGTAGCTGAATATATTTTTCTTTTCTTTTTTTTGTTGTTTTTACCTCCCAGCTGTAAATTGTGGCTTATAGGTTTTTAAGAGTACACTTGGCATTTTGAACGAGTGTTTTTCATTTTGTTTCTCTTCAATGTTTTGCTATGGTTGTTTTTGTTTCCACTAGAATTTTATCGTGTTGTTCCTACTTGCTTCATCTCGGTTTTATTTGTATTGTGTTGATACTTTTGAATTTTATAGTGTATAATCTGTAGCCTTTTGAACATTGCAAAACACTGCAGGTTTAATTTATAGAGATTTCCATTGTAAAACACTGCAGGCTTACTTTAGAGAGATTTCCATTGTAGAGTGTAGGGAGAGCATCATCTTCATCTATTGTGAAAATGTAATTTTAAATCGGATTTATCACCATTGAGGCATTGATACAATAGTCATATGATTTCCATCCTGTGACCTGTGGCTATACTTTTGGTAAAGTGTAAGTTGTGAGCTTTTCATCTTGCTTGCAGTGAGGCGGGCATTTAGCATCAACTTCATTGCACTTTTGATGCCCCAAAAGTTCTTTTTAATTCGTCGAAAGATTTTAAAAATATTCAAAAAGTCAAACATAATTTGTAAAAATGATCGAAATGTTCACTGAACAAGACTAATATGTATATGAGAAATGCATTGGAGCCTTTTGTATTTTATTTGTTTAGGAATGCAATTCAAATCACAGTAGTTTGTGACCGAATAATGTAGTTGGTATTTGGTACAAGCTAATGTCATAAGTCTGAACTGCCCTCATCGTTGAAGAAACTCTTGAACTCCTTTATTAATTATGTAGTTGATACTTGTGATTTGTTTTTTTTTTTTTGAATGTAATACTTGTGATTTGTTGAGGATAAAGCTGGGACTATGGCAATCCTGGTGCATTTAGTGATGCAGTTCATCAGAGCATGCTTGTTTTTCTTTACGGTTTTTATATTCTTTGCTGTGGTTTTGTTATTTCTGTGCTAGTATGATGGTGGCATGAACTTTGTGTTTTCTGTTTGGGATGGGGACTTCTGTGTGTGTGTGTGTGGTGCAGTGGTGCTGGTGGTGGTGGTGGATAGGTTAGAGTAGTTTTAATGACAGGGCTTTAGTCTGCTGAGGTTAAGGCTTTACTAAGTATGTTTTAATTTGCTTTTGTAAGAACGTTATAAACGCTCTTTCCCACTGAACAATAATATAAAGAAGAATAAAAATTAGTGAACAACACGACCTTATTCAGGCATAAGCTCTTTCCCACTGAACAATATCACAAACTAAGTCAGAGTAACCAATTTGTCAACTTAAATCTAACAAACCATAGTTCAAACTTCAACCACAAGTATATAATAAACAAACTACATCGCAAAACTTAGATCATCTAGTTAGTCAACTTCTGAAATACAACAAGCAAGCTGTTACAACTTGAATTCTTAATTTCACAAAATTTATGTCAAACACTGATGCTAAGCAGCTCCACAACCAGCTGACGAGGAAGCACCATGAAATCTTGTAGTTTTCTTTAGGAGAAATTAATCTCCAATCTTCTCTCTGATATCATCAGTGGCACGAGGTCATGGAGAAGCTGTTATTTCAGTACACGCTAGATGCTCCTTCATCCTTGAAATGCTACTGACAACCTTTCCACACAAGATGCATGGTGCATTATATGTCTTTCCATTTGGAATACGACATGCATATTTCCAACTTAGATCTCACTGCCTGCAATATACAAATTAGGAGTCCCTTATTAAATATGTTCTGGTGCATTATATGCCTTTCCATTTGGAATACGACATGCATATTTCTTTGGTTAGACCATGTGAATATGTGATTGCTCGCTCATGAAGAACTCTTACCGTATCAATAATTACAGGCTTACGCCACATCAATACACCTTACAAACTAATCCCTTCTTTTATCATCTCAGTTTCATCAAATTTGCATTGAAAGGATTTGGAGATAAATTGACTGTTCACATGTGATTGAGGCCAATCATAAATCCAAACTGCTCTTTAGCTAGATTACTTTTAACTTTTTAAGAGATCCCTTTCCTCCAGTAATATCTCCCTCAGCCATTTAGATTGAAATTATGAGGACGAGGGAGGATGGATTAACAAAATCAAGGTTACGAGCAATTAAAATAACAGGTTTTTTGGTTTTAAGTCTCTTTCTCCGCCTGAATGAAAATATTTTTATGGAAAAAGGGGGAAATTGAGCTTATCAAACAAATATGATGGAAATAGCAGTTATTAATATCCGCAGCAACCTCAATTTGAGTTTTAAAATTGCCATAATTTTAGGGTTCAGATAGGTTTGGCCGCCGTTTACAATTCTAAATGCTGAAAACTAGCATACCTGTGTATTTATATATCTACATTTCAATTATTGCCGCAAACATTGGATGCGCCAGAATTGCAGTAAGATAACTTTTAATCCTTTCTGTTGCCAACAGTTCAAACCTTTTTTAGGGCTTACCAAATCTTTTGTTATCCACCTCCTTGACTTCTCTTTTTTTTGTTAATTGTTTTATTTATTGGGAGCAGATATATCGATACTTTCAGTGATACCACCCTCGATACCTTCAGTGATACCACCCTCGATACCAACATGACAGATCCAGTTGAATTCAGTTTTCATGTTGTTTTTTTTTATGATGCATATTGTTTTTTGTATTATGCATATTGTTTTTGTTATTATGCATATAATTGATCGGATGCTCCACTGAAAAAGAATGTCGCTACGTTCACCGACGCTGGATTTTGGAAACTTGATTTCAAAGGTAAACCTCATTTTTGAATTTCTACTTTTCTCATTCCATAATCATCCAATTAGAACAGATTCCACTTTCCAAATTGCCTATAAATTATTCACTTGCTGAACATCGACGTTGCCCGATTCGAGACCCGATCCAACATCACCCGATTCGATCCAGCACCTGAAAAACGTCGATATTGTCTGACCTGAGACCCGACCCGTCCCACAACCCAAATTTTGAAAAAATCAAACTAATCCGACCCGACCCGGCCCTACTCATACCCGCTCGACCTGCCCGACCCGCCCGACTTGCCACCTCTAAATCCCCTCTCTGTACGTCATGATTATCCATTTATTGTTTTAATTTTGAGTGTTCTTTCTGATTTCATGGTGTTGCACGCCTTACATTATGAGGCCGTATGGGCCTAATTAATTAGGCCTCATAACTCAGGCTTCTCTTCTCTCTGCGTACTTTCTTTTCATTTCTGATATTTTATCTGTATTCTAGGTTCTAGGTTCTAATTTCTAAATGTAAACAAGATCTTAAATTCTATAAGCATATCTCCATGTTTGATTTAGGCATAAGTGGAAAATAAAGCCTCTATTTGAAACATGAATAAAATGAGAGGTATAAAGAGCCTAACAAAGCTTCTAAAGTTATTCCTCTCAGTTATGTCTCAGTGAGACCCATAATTCAAATTATTATATTATTGTTATTTTTAATTAATATTAAACTAATAATAATAACAACAATACATTAATTATTTATATCAAGTTTTTTTATTACTATTTATTTGAATCATTATATTTACTATAGTTATTAGTTATTGATATTTTTTTATTATATTTAATAATATAATTATTATAACTTTGAGGTTGGTATTAAAATTTTCATTAATATTGTTTTAACTTTATTAATATTATTTAAGATATAATTATGATAATATAATTATAATAATTTTATTACAATTATTTTGTTAATATATTATTACTATTCCTTCTGTTATAATTATTTCTATCATTATTATTAAATATTTTTAATAAAAAATATCTTATTTTTAATATAATATTGTGATCATTATCATTTTATTTTTAACATTTTTACGTGATGAAAATCACTATTAGTTTTTAAAATGACAACAATGATAATAATTTTAATAATAATAGTAATCACTCGACAAAATTAAGTAATTAGACCATTCTAATAATACTAATACTAATACAATAAATTAGTACTCGACAAAAAAAATATGATAATAGAAATAATAAGATAGCATGGCTACGGATTTACAAAGCACCAAGCAAGCTGTACTTCGTCTTCATATTTCAAATTTAAAAGTTCAAACGACAAATTCAAATCATAGAACTTGATCTTCATATTAAAATCTCATTAGAGACCTAATTAAACATTTTTTAGAATTTTTTTTACTATTTTAAGGAGGTAAAAATCTATCATATCGAGTGATAAAAAAATTGTTAGATTAATCGACTTTTCACGATCTTTAAAAATAGTAATTTTTTTAAAAAAATAAAAATTTGATTTCAAAAGAGATTTTAATATGAAGATCAAGTTCTACATTTTTGGATAGATCATTTCGGATATTAAAATTGAAGATATGAAAGCAAACTACTGCTTATTTGATGCTTTGTGAAGTACTGTAGTCATGCTCATAATAATAATAATAATAAAATAATAATAATAATAGTAGTAATAATAATAAAAATACAGATAAATTATTGTATTCAACTCGACAAAATTCTTTTGAATCGTTGGCCAAAAGATCACCGCCATAACTTCGTACAAAAAACTAATAATGAAGATTGAAAGAATGTTGCTAACGACATAATAATAATAATAATAATTTAATAGTACCACAAGCTTCGGTACTAACAATAAAGAAGGTTGTGGAGCCAGGGCGGATTCAGAATTTCTGTCAAGGTGGATCGGTAATCGAATTTTAATAAACTTTCGAGTATAAATTCATTAAGTAATCGGATACACAATCGAATTTTAATAAATTGTCGGATTTTAATAATAAAATTGAACATATATCCTTTAAAATTATTTAAACAAACAAGTAAAAATAATAAATAGCAGATTATCAAGTCATTACATTATCCCATTTTACATATTAAAAACAAAACAAAAAAAACTCAAAAATCGTCAATACGAAAGCTGCAAAAATAATGAGGGACAGATCAAAATTTGCTGTCTATGCTGTGCAATTTGCTATTTATGCGATGTCTATGTTGTGAAATTTGCTGTTAAGTTAATTTCAATTTATGCTGTTAATACTAAATTTGTTGTTAATAGAAAATTCGTATTCTCAGAAATCGTAAGGGACAGATAAAAAATTCACAAAAATAATGAGGTTGATTGTTTGAAGACTCACTGACATCGTTGAAGTAGTGCGGGCAAGAGGAGTATCGAGTACAGGACATGCTTAGGCTAACAGCGGACTAGCGACGACGGAGGACTGGAGGAGTATAGGACAGTGGACAGTGGCGCTGTCACGCTGTGGCAGAGGACTGGCGAGATGGCATAGCTGCGACTGCGAGCACCAGGCTGGCGAGACTCGAGAGGCAGTGCCGCAGCGGGTGGTCTGTGGTCGGAGGCTCAGAGAGTCAGTTCTCTGAGAAACCCTATTTTCTTTTTTTTCGACAAAACAACAATTTAGGTGTTAGCCTAACAGGCGCGTTATTTTTTTTCTTCGCGTCTTTTTCTCGCGAGCCTGTGACGGCGTGAGGTGAGAAAGTCCAGCTGCTCAGTCCAATAAAGCCTGGCGAGATTTTTTTTTTTCTGTTTCGGCTCAAGTCTAATAAAGCCCAGCTGCAATCAGTAAGAAAGCCTACAGAGTTCAGGTGGTTCAAAAAATGAATTTAGGATGGGTCAAGATCAAAAATTCAGTACTAGTTCTAACTGTTTTGCAAAATTCAGGGTGAGTTAGCTGATCCATCCTGGACCTTATTCAATTCGCCCCTGTGTGGAGCTAGGGATGTCAACGAACTCTTTTACTCTTTTATTCGATCTGTAGCGTATTCGATAAGACGAGTATGAATAAATTTTTTTTAGCATATCAAAGGCGAGTTAATTTTTTTTTAGCATATCAAAGGTGAGTATGAGTAAGATTTATTTTTCGTTAGCTAAACATATAAGGATACGGATAAAGACTATTTCATCAAGCTGTAAATTTCTGAGTCTACTTCCACCGCGTCAAGTCTGATTTGCGATCGAAGAAATGAGTGATTCAAAATTGATTCTGACACAAACACATGATAAAAAATTACAAATTAAGACATAAGTTGAAGGCAGAGCCAAATTTTAGATGTGCGTTCCTTCGATCGCAAATCGGACTCGATGCGATGGAAGTAGACTCGAATATCTACAATTCGATGGTTTGTGACAATAAAAAAAACTAATTATGATCCCGACGAGTGTAGTCGAAATTTGTAGAAAAAAAATCCTAATCATACTTAATATTTTTTTGTAACAACTTCAACTAAGCTGTCGGAATCATAATTAGCCTTTTTTTATCGTCGCAAATCATCAAGCTGTAGATATTCGATTCTACTTCCATCGCATCGAGTCTGTTTTGCGATCGGAGAAATGAGCAATTCAAAATTGAATCAAGCGCAAACTCTTGATAAAAAATACTAATTAAGGTATAAGTTCAAGTTGGAGCTAAATTTGAGATGCACGTTCCTCGGATTGCAAATCGGACTCTACGTGGTTGAAGTAGACTCGGATATCTACAACTCGATGATTTGTGACGATAAAAAAAGTTAGTTACAGTCCCGACGAGCGCAGTCGAATTCGTTACAATAACTTACCTAAATACAACCCAACTCATCAATTAAAAAATTAATACTTTTATTAATAATTTTTTTTCTTCGCACCTTCATATTTGAACGGATAGTTTAAATCGTATGTAACTCCGGAAACCATGATTCCGAAGTACATAGGAGTCTGTGATTCCATTTTTACTTCGTAATTCATGGTTCCGAAATGGCTAGTTTGATGATTTTGAACCGAAATTTTCCAGAATAATATCTTCTTTATTTATTTTGGTTATTTAAAAAACTTTCGGTGTATTTTTTCTCGTTAATGTATATATGCTCTACTTGCTCTCGTGTTATGTTTGTGTTTATGAAAAAAATATTGATTTTAGGTGTATTTGTGTAAAATATGATTTATTTATAAAATCGAAAAATATTATATTAATATTACTCGTACTGTCTGTTATCCGTTCATTACCCTATAATTTGTAGGGTAAGGATAAGTCAAATTTGAACGGGTAATGACAGAGTATGAGTAAGAGTAATTTCAAACAAATATGAATACGAAAATAGCTTCACCCGATCCATATCGTACCCATTGACACTCCTATGTGGAGCAAAGCATTTTTGCTTTTCTCGAAATCCATGCCATTTACTTTAAATTATAATCTTGGTAAATATCATAACAGAAAAAAAAATCGCTCATTTTCTTGTGTTACAAAATTGACAATTTTCATAAAAAAATTTGACATTCCAGAATTATTTGTAAAACGGAGTCGTAATTCATTGACATTTTTTTTTGTAGGGTTAACATTTCTTCGTTTAGTACATAATTGACACTTTATGTTTTTTCTATACACATGGAATTTTTTGCTGGGGAATAATTTTTGACGAATATTTCTTTTAATTACATATAAATATTCTCAACTAAATATTTGCATGAAAAATGCCTTGCCATAAACATATATACAAGTAACTTAATTTGAAGGGAATAATGATTTATTTTTGCAATGAGTTCTCAAATAAAATTAAAAAATAAAATCTAAAATGTTTATTGACATATTCTAACATTTTCTTACATTTATAAAGTATTTTTTTTTTGCAAATATCATTTAATTTAAATGTTATTTGTAAAAAATAATCTTAATTACATGAAATTTACAAAAAGTTCATATTTAATGCAATTTAATAAAATATCAAAATACACTTATATAAGAAGTTCTTAACTAACTATCTTTTTTTAGGAAATTTGATTTCTCATTAATAAATCTACAAGTAATTTAATTTAAATAATTGAGTGGTTTGGAAATATGGGAATTAGTAGATATGAAACATATACTAGGCGAAGAGTTCGCGCTCCGCGCGAAAAAAAAAACAATGACAGGAAAAAAAATTGAGAAAAAATAAATCGAAAAAAAAAAATTCCGCAGGAAAAATGCAGGGGGAAAAAATTCGGGGAAATTTCGTAAAAATGAAAATGCTACAGTGTTTTTACTGTGGAAATTCCGCAGTGAAAATACTGTTCATTGCACTGTGAAAATTAACAGTTCCCAGCTGTTGCGCTATACATGTAGTATGAACAGTGAAAACACTGTTTATTGCACTGTGGAAATGAACAGTTCCCAAATGTTGCGCCATTATATATGTAGTATAACTGCTGTGTCAGAATTTTTTACGAAGTTTTTTTTTTTATTCATAGAATTTTTTACGAAGTTGTACAGGAAGAAAAGGTAAATTTACCCCTCAAAATTTCAAATTCTCGATAAATTATATTATGAAATATTTTGCATTAATTAACCCGTCAACATTTGTGACGAAATTATATTTTCATCAGTCTCTACAACTTGGTAGTCTTCAACTCGTAAAGTTGATGTCAACACATTATTTTATCATCTCCTATTATTGCTGATTAACCATTAAGAAAAGGGAGAATTAATTAATGACTTGACTGTCTAGATTATTTCGTTAAAATTTGTCCATCGTAGATATTTTTTCATTAAAAAAGTGAATAATGCATATTGATCTGAAAATAAAAAGTTTTAATTCCGTGATGAATAAAATTTCAAACTAGTAACTCCAAAAGTGGAAAATTTTCACAGAGGGTCAGGGGCGCAACTAATAGTTGCGCCCCTAAGAAAAATAATTTTTTTTTGCTGAATTCAAGATATTCTGCAGCTGTTTTTCAAATGTGGGGCCTACATTTAGGGGCGCAAGTAATAGTTGCGCCTCTAAATATTGCTGACAATTTTTTTTTGCTAAGTTATGATTATTAAAACTATATGCAAAAAAATTGTACAACATGACTTAGGGGTGTAACTATTACTTGCGCCCCTAAGAGATAGGGCCACATTTGAAAAAGTAGCTGCAGAATGCTTTGAATTCGGCAAAAAAACGGAATCTATTCGAGGCGCAACTATTAGTTGCGTCTTGACCCTCTGTGTAATTTTTAGGATGCATTGGCCCTAACTGTTGAAACTTTTTAGTACTTGGCCCTCTATTAAATTTTTCCTCTAAAAGTTTATTGAAATAGTGACCTCCATTTAAACACTCACAACAGTCTCCAGTATACAAGAACCAAGTATAAAGCTAGGAAAAGCAACACCGCAACGTGATCCTCCCTTACAAGCTACGCAATTAATTCTATACTCATTCCTTTCTCCATACAAAAACGCCACAGAATCCAAAATGCATAGTTCAGTTACACAAGCAAAAGATAACCTAGAAAGAAAAGGACCAATTCTACACAAAATGGCATCCAGTTCAAGAGATTTGGAATCACATCAGAGTCATGATGATGACAAGAAGCCGCTTTTGCAGGGGACGACGAGTTCTAGCTCACCGACTGATGACACGGCCGCTGAGGTGTCGGCTGCTCAGGCGATGATTGCAAAGGCTTTCAAAAGCACAGCTGATTTGGCAAAGCATCTACCGACTGGCACCGTACTTATTTTTCAGATTCTCAGTCCTGTTTTCACGAACCAAGGGAGTTGCGACCATGTCAATCGAATCATGGCCGGTGTACTTATTGCACTTTCTGGCCTAGCTATCGTTTTTCTCAACTTCACCGACAGCTTCAAAGATAGCTCTGGCAATGTATGTCTTGATGCACCTTCAATTTATAATTTTATTTTGTATCTAATTCTTTTTCTGTTTAATTGTTGATACTTCTACTGTTCTACAAATCATGCACACTTTTTCTAATCAAGCTTAGTTCTAACTTTTTTAGGAGAAAAACTTACCTTTCAACATGAAAAGCATGCACTTCAATTAATGATGTTGATAAATTATATTTGTAAGTGATGAGATTTCTTATGATATAGTCAAATCCCAAAATCTGATGAGATCAATTCTGTTCTTCAATTTTCTTCAACAGGTAAGGTACGTTGTAGCGACGTTTAAAGGGTTATGGGTCATTGATGGTAGCTCGCCCCCTGAACCCGAAATAGCCAAGACATACCGTATTAAGTTCATCGATTTCCTTCATTCTTTCATGGCCTTGATGGTGTTCGCCGCTGTGGCATTGTTTGATAACAACATAGAATCATGCTTCTACCCTGTAATTTCGTACGATACCAGGCAGATTCTGACTGCCGTACCAGTTGCCACTGGGTTAGTTGGTAGCGCTCTCTTTGTCGTGTTTCCTTCAAAGCGCCATGGAATCGGCTTCCCTTCAACCTCTTGATTCAAATTTTACATGCATGGCTGTATATCTTCTTCAGACCTGTTTTTTCTTTATTTTCATTTTTGGTCGTGCTACCTCGTTTCATATAGTCAAAGTTCACAAAATTGTGCATATTGTTTGTTTATAGAATATTAATTAATGGATGTGGTGATCACATATCTCGTTTTAAATTATTGGATGTATATCTTGCATCATGTCACTTCCAGATAATAAATCTACAGCAGGAAGCAGCTGTATGTCTGTATATATTGCTTTCTAATTACTTAGTCTAATTACGAATACAAGAGTAACGTCACCATTGGGATTGCTTGTAGCTAGGTTGTAGCCTATATTCTATTCACTATTAGAAAGAAGACATTGATACACATTTATGATAAAGAGAGAAACATTAAATTGTCTGTCTTACATCTTAATCAGATTTTAAACTAGATTATAGCATCATAAAAATATAAAATTGATTTTTCGATAGTTGTATTATTAGTTAATTATTTTCAAATAAACACGAGTAATACTAGCGTTTCGACTCGCGCTTTGCGCGAAAAAATTAAATTTTTAAATTTTCCTATTGTAATAAAAATTCCGGTAAAAAAAAATGATGAACAATAAACGTACTGTACCGAGAACAGTGCGCAACAGGAGAAATCTTAAAATATGACGAACATTATTTTACTGTAGCATGAACCGTGTTTTTACTATAAAAATGAACAATAACCTCTATGTTGAGACATGAGTATATTAGATTAGATAAGTCGGATCACCGAGTCAATTAATTAAGGTGGTCTTAGAAATGTCTAGTTTGAATTTTGGGTTTTGTTCCATAACTCCAGCTTTTGAGCTTAGTTGGGCTCATAGTTGTAGTGTGAATAATTGAATTCGGGTGGTGTTTGTTTCGGATCATAAACTTCTCAATAAAATTAGTTGGATCAAGTTATAGGTTTTGCACGGGTTGGGACTTGGAAGTAGATACACACAAGAGTGTATCATTTGATTATGCACTTATGATTTGAATTATTGAATCAATGTATTACACTCTCTTTCTTTTTAAATTACTTGAAGAGAAAAAATAATAAATTATTAAACTCATAGTTCAAACTATAAATGCACAATCAAATGATGCACTCATAGATATACCCACTCTCAACCCGTTTTGCACAGGTTCTTCAGATTAGATCTGAGGGAGTTGTCACATGTAACCCCATCAGACCATGTGATCTGATAACCGATCATAAACCTGCGTGAATTTTTTTTTTTTTTGTTGAAGTCTTTTTTAAGATATTGAAAATATCCAAAATCTCTGCAAGGACATGAGGAAACCGCCATTTGATAATTATTTGAGGACAATAATTTGAGGTGTTATATCTTCAACTGTATCTTTTAATATTCACTGTAGAACTCAATTAATTCTTTGAGTAAATATAATATTCTTCTTTAATCGCTCTCCTTACATACTTCTCACTAGAAGACAAAAATAATTAATGTTTTGCTCTGTTCGCTTTGTCCGTTCTACTCCATGTTTTTATATTTAGATTCAAAGTCTTTATATTTAAAATCACAACAAAAATGCTGCAAAATTTCTAATACAAAAATTACAGCATAATTATTGTAAGTCTTTATATTAGAACAAGAATATATATATATTGTTATCTGCAAGTCTTTATATTTAAATTTACTGAAAAATTGCTGCAAAATTTTCTAATATAAAGATTTGCAGCAAAAAAAAAAAATCAAAACTTGCAGCAATATAAATATATGCAGGAAAGCAGACATAGCAGATAGAGCAGACATAACAGAGCAAAACTGGAGCGGGTGCAAAAATTGCAAGTATTTATATTAAAACAATAAAGTCTATATATGTTGCATGCAAGTCTTTATATTTAAATTTACTGAAAAATAACTGCAAAATTTATAATATAAAGACTTGGAGTAATATAAAGACTTAGGAGCGACATGACGAACATAACACTTTTGTTGCAAATTTAAATATAAAGACTTCAGACCTAAATATAAAGACATGCTGGAGTACGAACAAAGCAGACAAATCAAAGTATTAATTACCTTTTGTCTTCTAATGGTAGACGTGATAGGAGGACAGTTAGCATCACCCTAATTCTTTAGTCCGGATTGAATATATTTCTTGTAATATTACTACTACTTAAATATATTAATAATGGTTGATTAATAATCTTCTTCTGATAATTAACTAGGTGACAATTTCAAAGCATACTTTAATGAATGAAAGATACATTAAAAATAAAGGAAAAAAAAACATAAAACAGCTGTATCGAAAAATCTCTTTTTTTAAAAAGAATACAAAGTATAAGAAGCTAAGAAAAAAAAAGATATAACAAAGAAAGAGGTCTACAAGCAAGTTCAACGGAGATCAATGCGCACAATCTCAGTGACCGTTCCTTGCAAGCAATTAGAGACATTAGACATAGGCCAATAAATCAAACGTTTCCTAATTTATCTATAAAAGCCTCAGAATTAATTCCCAAGCATTTTTCTTATAAAAAAAACCCATCCAACGGTTTCTTTCCATCAAATGGCGACCCCAACAAGAGATTTGGAGTCTCAGCAAGGCCATCATGAGAGAAGCCCTCTCTTGGATCCTGCCTCAACAAGCAACAATGCCAACCACAACACAAACAATCCAAGCATCAGCAATGGCAACAACACACACAATCTCTCATCTACCAGAAGCAACAGCAGTACTGGGTTAAACAATGCGATGTCGAATGTGGAAGCGGGCTTGGCAAAGGCTTTCAAGAGCACCGCAGATTTGGCGAAGCACCTCCCGACGGGGTGCATCCTCCTATTTCAGATTCTGAGCCCGGTTATGACCAACCAAGGGCAATGCGACGATGTCAACCGTGCCATGGCCATGTGGCTTGTTGTCATATGCAGCCTGGTAGTGTTTTTTCTCAATTTCACTGACAGCTTCGTTGACAGTGGCAACAATGTATGCTATGCACATCTTAATTTGTTAAAAAAAATTATTATTGTTCACATCAATATCTTTCCTTAATTTGTTTTTTCTCAATACTATTGACTCTTTCATATGGTTTATGCACACAATTTAGATATCTGTTCCCAAGTATTCATGAAATGCATATTGTAGCAAATTGCCAATTAGCCTTAACAAACAAAAGAGCTAAGACAAAAATAATTTTGCAATTGAGTAAATCATAATTAAAGATCGCCTTTAATTATTAACAAGCTGACTTAATTAATTAATGTTCGGCAGGTGCGATATGTTGTCGCTACATACAACGGACTATGGGTGATTGATGGCAGTCCGCCTCCGGAACCCGAAATAGCGAGGACTTACCGTATTAAGTTCATCGACTTCCTTCATGCGATAATGGCCGTGATGGTCTTTTCATCAATTGCATTGTTTGACAATAACATTGAATCCTGCTTTTACCCGGTAATGTCATACGATGTTAGAGAAATTCTTACTGCGGTGCCTCTTGCTACCGGAATCATCGGCAGTGCATTGTTTGTCGTATTCCCGTCAACTCGCCGGGGAATTGGCTTCCCTGCCTTGAGTAGTTGATTTTGCATACTAGCGGACCACATTGGATCGAGTTATTGTCAATTACATGTTTGTGTATCATAAAAGAATTCAAAATTCAAATAGATGGTTTCAAAGTCCAATTCTTTTTATTTTTTCTATTTGACTATATTTTGGATTTTTTTTCCTTATTTTAAAATGGTATGATAAGAAATGAAGTATACGATTCTCTGGTAATTTTATTAATTTTGTGAAGAAAGTGGAGGGCATAACATTAACAATTCGTAAGATGTACATAGTGAAGCAATTACTATATAATTTTTTTTATTTAATATTGATTGCGTAAGGGGGATTGGAGACGCGTATGTTAATTCTTTGTCAAGCTGGTTTTGTCGTATGTTTGGATAAGACTTGTTTTCATATCAATTAAAGGAATTTTTTTTGAATAGCAAGGTAATGGAAAGTGATTTCTGTATCTTTGAATTGTTTTCTTTTATTTATCGTATTTTTGAATTGTTTTCTTTTATTTATCGTATTCTTGAATAGCAAGGTAACATTATAAAAACGTTACATTTTCCTATTCATCTAGTTACTATTCTACCCTTCTTTATTTTACATTTATTTCTCAGCACTTCTCCTCAAGTCTAGACTTGTAAATATCCTTCAAGCCTAGCTTGTTAACTATTCCGTCGAATATCTTTGGTATAAGTCCCTTGGTGAAGATGTCAGTCAATTGGTCTTGACTTTTTACGTATGGTGTTTCAATCTGCTTTGCTTGAATTTTTTCTCGTATGAAATGACAATCAATCTCAATGTGTTTTGTCCTCTCATGAAATACGGCATTTGACGCAATGTGTCGTGCCGCATTATTATCACAATACATTTTCATCAGGTCTTTGATTGAAAGGTTTAGCTCTCCAAGCAATTGTTTGATCCAAGTTAGCTCACTTGCGGTGGATGCCATGGCTCGATACTCTGCTTCTGCACTTGATCGTGCCACGATATTTTGCTTCTTGCTTTTCCATATGACTATATTTCCACCTACAAATGTGTAATAGCCAATAGTTGATTTTCTATCAAAGCTCCCAGCCCAATCTACATCGGAATAGCCACATACTTCATTAGAGTTATTATTTTTCATCCATATACCTTTACCGGGTGAATTCTTTAGATATCTTAATATCTATCAATTGCATCAAGATGTGGTCTTCTTGGTGCATGCATAAATTTGCTTACTTGTCCTACGGCATGTGATATGTCGGGTCTTGTAACAGTTAGGTAGATTAATTTACCTACAAGTCTTTGGTATTGGGCAATGTCCTTTAATGGTTCACCTTCTTCGGGGTTTAGCTTGCAATTGCTATCAATTGGTGTTGATATTGGTTTAACTCCTAATTTTCCGGTTTCTTTCAACAAATCAAGAATATATTTTCTTTGTGAAATAAACAGGCCTTTAGTAGAATGAGCAATTTCAATTCCCAAAAAGTATTTTAATCTACCAAGGTCTTTTGTTTCAAATTTTTCTTTCAAACATTTTTTTACTTTGGCAATTTTTTCACAATTGTTCCCGGTAATGATGATGTCATCAACGTATACGAGGGCAACAATTGTATCGTTATTTTCATGTTTTGTAAATAATGAGTTATCGGATTGGCTTACTTTAAAATCATAATTAATTAAAAAATGAGATAGCTTGCCATACCATGCTCTTGGAGATTGCTTGAGACTATAAATGGCTTTCTTTAGCCTACAAGCTATATTAGTGTCGTATTCTTTTATGTGGCCCAGTGGTAGAGACATATATACCTCTTCCTCAAGTGTTCCTTGAAGAAAATCATTCTTAACGTCCAATTGGTATAGGTTCCAACCATTGTTTATTGCTACGGATAATAGGATCCGTATGGTATTCATTTTTGCAACCGATGCAAAGGTTTCTTGGTAATCAATATCGTATGTTTGGATATATCATTTGGCAACTAATCTTGTCTTGTATCGTTCAATGGTCCCATCACAGTTATATTTTATTTTATAAATCCATTTGCAACCAACGGGTTTTTTTACCTTGAGGTAGTTGAACAATTTTTCAAGTCTCATTTTTTTCAAGAGCATCCAACTCTTCTTTCATTGCTTTATTCCACATAGCATTCTTTTTTGCTTCTTCGAAGCTTGTTGGTTCAATGATTTTGTCAAGTGAGGAAATGAAAGTATTGTGACAGTGAGACGTATTTTTATAAGAGATGAAATTTGAAATGGGGTATTGAATCTTGTAGGTTACAAAATCTTGTAACCTAGTAGATGGCTTATGTTGGCGATTTGATCTTCTCAAGAGAAGTTCTCCTTCTTCTTCATTATTTACATTCTCTTCCTCTTCTTGAATTTCTTGCGAATTGTTTTCCATATCCTCCTCTTGTTGTAAGCTTTGGTCTTGCGAATTGTTATTCGGGTTCTCCCCCTCACTTGTGTCTCCTTCATTACCTACATTACTTAACTCAATACTTGAGTTAGTGGTTAATGGAGAGACAAAGTCATTCTCATTAACTGATTCTTGGAAATCATTATCAATATTTTTGTAATATGATTCTTCTTCAAAAAACGTTACATCTCTAGAGATATACATTTTTTTTACTTTTTGGATCATAACATTTGTATCCCTTTTTTTTAGAGGAGTATCCCACAAACATAGTTTTGGTTGAGCTATGATCTAACTTATCTTTTTTCATGTTATGTATATAGCATGAGCATCCAAATACCTTAAGATGGTTTATGTTTGCTTTGATTTTGTAAATAACTTCTATGGGACTTTTGTTCCCTAAAATCATACTTGGTGTTCTATTTATCAAGTAAGTTGCCGTAAGAACGGCTTCAGACCAATATGGTTTTGGTACATTGGTTTGAAACATAAGTGCTCTAGTGACTTCTAACAAATGTCTATTTTTTCTTTCCGAAATACCGTTTTGTTGAGAGGTATAGACATAAGTGGTTTGATGAACAATTCCCTTGGTCTTAATAAACGATGAAAACAATGATTTATATATTTTGTTCCATTGTCAGTTCTAAGTATCTTTATTTTGGCACCATATTGATTTTCTACTAGGTGAAAAAATTCTTGAAATTTAGAAAATACTTCGCTTTTATTTTTTAATAGATACAAACAAGTTAATCTTGAGAAATCATCAATAAAAGTAACATAATACTTAAATCCGTTATAAGAGTCTACGAGCGCGAGACCCCACACGTCCGAATGTATAAGCTCAAATGGTTCACTACTCTTAGTACTAGAGTTCACAAAGGGTAGCCTAGTATGTTTTACTAGGTTACATACATCACAACTTCTACAATCTTGGTTTGAAAAATTAAACAAAACATTCAAAACCCTATTACGTGGATGTCCAATTCTTTTGTGCCATAAGACTTATATATCCCTTTTTGTACTAAAACATGATTTTTGAGAGTTCAAAAAATATAGCCCATTTTTGAGAAAACCATCACCAATCCTCTTGGATGCTATTTCCTGAAAAATGACATTTTTTGATGAGAAAATAATTTCACATCCCATTTCTGTTGATATTTTGTCTATGGACAATAAATTGGATGCACATCCTTCTACATGTAAAATATTATCAAAAACTTTTGAAAAAAAAGTTTATTGAACCATGTCCGACAATTAACATTTTTTCACCATTTGCTACTATAACATGTTCCTTATTTATGTGTAATTTATAGTTGTACAATAGCGATTTATTTCCGATCATGTGATCAGAAGCATCAGAATCAAGCACCCAAGTGTTTGAGAATTTCAGATCTCTCTTTTTTTTTTCCAGAAAATAGAGAAGCAGATTTTTCAGTTTTTGTAATTAAATGAGTGATATAGGTTGTATCTTCAATGGGCCCGTTGGTTGATTTTCGTTTCACAGGAATAATGTACCTATGTGGTGTTGCTGGTGGTTTATTATGAATTTTTTTGGCCTGACATAATTGTTAAATCTATTTGTTTGTGGGTATTTATTTTTGGGCCAAGAAAATTATAAACAAAACTTTTCGAAGGAGGTCTCTTAAGAGCTGATTCAGCTCTTCTTGAGTTAGGTCGGTTGCATCCTCCTTCGTGCTTTCCGCCGCTTCATCTTTGGTGTTCTGCGCGACTTGAGCAGCTACTCTTCTTGTCTCCCCCTTTCCACGACCATCGTTGTCGATCCACCACGCTGGTTTTAGATCGGGATGAAGGAACCAACAACTGTTTTTGTTGTGTCCCTCTTTCCTACAGTGTTCACACTTTGTTATTTTGTTCGGGGTTCCTCTTTCCTACAGTGTTTCGATATTGGAAAGGGTGGTTGTTTTTGGAAGCCATGGCCTGAGATTCGACCTTCATGGCCTGAGTCTCGGCCTTGTCAGTATTTGGGTTATTCATGACCTGTCTTCTTGTTTCTTCTCTCTGCACCATAGTTGTGACAGTAGAGAATGTCGGTTTATCAGTTGATAGCAGGATTTGTGCTCGGAAGGCATCATAGCTTGAATCTAGTGCTGTCAGAAAGTAATAGACCATGTCTTGCTCTGTCCTTTCTTTGAGTGTTTTCAGATCGGTTGTTGCTGGTCTTAAGAACTCGAGCTCTTTGAACTTGGCCTTCAAATAGCCAGCTAGCTCTGGTATGGATTTGCCCCCTTGCATTGCTTGAGAAATTTCTCCCTTCAGTTCAAGAACTTGAGCAAAGTTGTTTTGCTCGCAGTAGTTGTTTCTGATTTTTTTTCCAGAGTTCTCGGGAAGTTTCACAGAAGCAAAAAATTTGGCTTAATCTGGGCTCCATGGAACTGGTAATCCAGGTCATGACCTGGTTATCCACCATGTCCCATTGTTTAGGGTCTTTTTTTGGCCTAGGCTCGCTGTCATCAATGTAACCTAGCGTTCCTTTGCCCTTCAGGCTCACTCGGGCTGATCTGGCCCATGGAATGTAGTTTTGTTCGTTTAGTAAGAAGGGGGTGAGTCTGGTATTACTGTCATGGTGATAGTGATGAGAATTTTCTGATGGTTGTGTCTGGATTTTCTGTGCTAGACATGATATTTGAGGATTACCAGTGAATCACCAGTTTTGGTACCGAAATTCCAGGGTGGAACTAGTATGATGTTGGCCTTTTATCGGTAGATGATGAGCAAGGTTTTTTTTTCTGAAAATTGATAAGAACAGATACAAAAGGTTTGGATATTGCTGAGTATTACAAACCACCCTCTGATACCATAATGGAAAGTGATTTATGTATCTTTGAATTGTTTTCTTTTATTTATCGTATTGTGTTTTTCTCTATTTCATCTTTCTATCTACTTTCTTACTTTTATACTTGATACATGTTTTGTACCGTTGGTACTGTGTAACGGTAACATTATAATACCGTTACATTTTCCTATTCATCTAGTTACTATTCTACCCTTCTTTATTTTACATTTATTTCTCAACACAAGGTGGAGAGTGGTGGCTCCCATTTTCATTGAAATTTAGTAAAAAATCAATTAAATGATATTTTTTAGAAGAATAAAATGTTACTTTCTTTAATCTTATAGTAGCAAATGAAAAATATATAAATTGTTTCTGCATTAGATTTGATAATATCATAATATTCTTCCTAGAAAAAATGACACAATTAATCAATTATTTCACAATTGATATGTATATTACATGGTACTGTGTTAGGGAAAAGAAAGAGAGGCAGTTGAGTAAATCAGGGGTTAAAAAGGGTTCACGCAACATTCTCTTCTAGTAAACTAAGTTGCTTGTACAGTATAACGAAATGTGAATCTATGTCGCTTTGTTTGGCACCAATGTTGCGTAAAAAATAATGCAACAATTAGGCCAGGCCTAATTTCAACGGATACTAGCCCAAAAAAGAAATTCAATTGGATCTTGTTGCAGAATTTTTATTTACTTAATCAAATTATGCCAGCATCTAAGAACATTCTATTTATTTAGTAAACTGGCTTCGTCTTGTAGCTGGAGATAGGTCATGATTTATTTGTCATGGTTTACCATGACCACTTGGTGTTGTAAACACTACAACTGTGCTTTCTCTTTGACTCTTCTAGTTCTATCATTCCCTTCTAACATACAGTACTTCAACCAATTTCCTCCAACCTTCCCTTGTTGAAATATTATTATTATTATCTTTTGAGGAACTCTTGTTGAAGTATTACCTTTCATCAGATAAGAGTTCAATCATGGAACCAAGAGACAAAGAATTGGGGTATGAGACAGGACAACCACTGTTACATGATGTTGTCAGAGCCCGATCTGATGATAGCCGATTGGAGAAAGCCGTGAGTGAGGGGGGGAGGGGTGCAGCAGTGCTTGCAAAGCATCTGCCGACGGGGACTGCACTTGTGTTTCAGGTAGGCAATGATCTGATTTTCACTTGTCAAAGAACACAATCATATACCCTTGTGCATGTGCAACACCTAACTGAAATCAAATGAGATCAGATTGTGTCTTGATTTTTGTAGTGTATTTTTGTGGGTCTAATCTAAATTGTTTTATTTTTTCCATACTGTTCAAGCAGAATGGCATATTGCTGCCATCATTTTATTTCAGTAAAATATTTAGCATGGATATGGATTTGGATATATAATTACACAATTTGACATTTAATATTCTGATAATTACGGAAAACAAAAAGGTCTTCATTGTAATTTTGTGGATTTTACAAAAAGAAAGAATAATATTTTGTATTTAAGTAAATTACAATTAGGTTTTTTATTGAAAAAGAAATCAATAAAAGAAAAGAGAAATAAAATGAGATATACAGGCACCTTCTGTGTTGGAAAAGGAAATACAATCCGTAAAGTTTATAAGCTATTCAGTGGCTCTTTAATTTGCCTGAGATACTGTACAGTGTACACATAAGGAAGGAAAACCTCTAACAGGAACAATTCACTGTAAGTTGTGCTGGTCAAAGTTCTGGTAAAGACACTAGAACTCGCTATGTGAAATTGTTTCTTGTTTTCTCTGATCTCTATGGTTTTGTTTTAAGATGAATTCTGATATATGCTTACCAGTGTTCTCAGTTTCAATTTGCACAAAACATGTTGGATGAGTTGCTCCTTGGAGCTTCAATTTGTTCAATTTCCATTTTCTCAAAGTTGACACTTCTCATTTTCTCTTTATTAGCCAAACTATATTTTGGTATGTTTTAATTATCACCAGGTGCTCTCTCCAATAACAACTGCTCGAGGCAACTGTCATTCCGTCACTCGCATCGAAACCATAACTTTGATATCAATTTGTGCGATCTCATGCATGGTCCCCAATTTCACAGACAGTTTCAGAGACAGTGGAGGGAAGCTGCGTTATGGCATTGCCACTTTTAATGGAATATTTGTATTTGACAGAACGCCGCCGCCTCTGGACCAGTACAAGTACCGTATTACTGCTTCTGATTTCCTCCATGCATTCACTTCTCTAGTTATATTCATGGCTGTGGTACTGTTCAATAAGGAGGTTGATGAATGCCTCTTTTCTGGTATAACAAATAGGTATGCAGTGCAGATAATCTTTGCTGTTGCTCCAATTTTTATAGGGATTTTTGGATGTATTCTGTTTGTTCTCTATCCAAGTACACGGCATGGGATTGGTTTTCCTATTGGAGGTGTGACAGCGCATGAGGAATGAAGTTTCTAAGGTATTTTGGTTAGTCAGTGACTCAGTGTGTATATCAAATTTTCAGTTAAAAAAAAAAGAATAGAAAACATGACATGTTTGTGGATTTGATCATAATAGAAGAGAATCAACATGTGTTTAATGTTATACTAATATAAAATAATAAAAAGATACAATTGAATTCCATATTTTTTTGTTGCGAGCTGATATGTAGATATCAATATTAATATCGACTATTGATATCGATGTTATTATGCATATTTAGTTGAGTTATTATACACATTATCTGAGTTATTATAAATGTTAATTTTCGTACTCAAATAGTTATGCATGTTATTTTTTGTATTGAAATAGTTATGTATACTATTTTAGTTATTATGCACATTATTTTGTTAAAATACATAATATTTTTTTGAGTACAAAAATAACATGAAACAACATGTATAATAAATCAAATAATATGCATAGTAACTCAACTAAATGTGCATAATAATAACGATATCGATAGTCAGTATCAATATTGATATCTACGAAAAATTGTTTTTTTTTCTGTTTACTAGACTTGTTATCTTGGACTTTGCTGAAAAAAATAATTTATGAAAAAATAACGTAATTCGTAACAAAAATTTCAATAAAATATTTTTGCATTGAAGTAACATTTCAAAATAACTAAATAAATTCTAAAATACTATATGATAAAAATAACACGATACATTTGTGAAAATTTCTATTTAGATACACCAACATTTATCATCTCTCTAATAACTGTAGAGGTGGCAAATCGGGCGGGTTCGGGTTCGGGTTCGGGTTCGGGTCGGGCGAGTCGGATCAGTTTGACTTCAAAAGATTATCGAGTCACGGGTCTGATCAGGTCGGGTCGGGTCGGGTCTCGGGTCATCATGCGTTGATATTTGTCGGGTTTCGGGTCTTTCGGGTTCGAGTCGGGTCGAGTTTCAATTATCTAGTTTCGGGTATTTTTTGGGTTTCGGGTCTTTCGGGTTCGGATCGGGTCGGGTTTCAATTATCTCGTTTCGGGTATTTTCGGGTTTCGGGTCGGGCGAGTCGGGTCAGTTTGTCTTCAAAAGATTATCGGGTCATGGGTCTGATTAGGTCGGGCCGGTTGGGTCTCGGGTAATCATGCGTTGATATTTGTCATGCGTCATGCGTCATTGGCGCAACGACGGAGAGACGTCATGCAGCGTGCAGTGTAGTAGTGGTGTCATGCAGATTGTAGGAGCGGTGCAGCGTCACACGACTTGCAGCGGCGGAGTTCATTTTAGTCAAGACATGTACAAGTACAATATTAATTGATAGGTTGTTATCAGTTTGATAAGGCCAAATATTCAAACCAGAGTTTATTCAAATATTTGGATCGGCGGGTAATGTGATCGGGTCATTTCGGGTTTCGAGTCATGTCGGTCCGGGTCGGGTCGGGTATCGGGTCATCTGATCTCGGGTCTTTTCGGGTTTCGGGTCATATCAAATCAGGTCGGGTCGGGTATCAGGTCATCTGCTGCCGGGTCTTTTTGGATTCCGGGTCATATCAAATCAGGTCGGGTCGGGTATCGGGTCATCTGCTGTCGGGTCTTTTCGGGTTTCGGGTCATATCAAATCAGGTCGGGTCGGGTATCGGGTTATCTATTGTCGGGTCATTTTCGAGTTTCGGATCATATCGGGCTACTCCGGATCGGACGAGTTTGTCGGATCGGGTCGGATTCTGCCACCTCTACTAATAAGGAGGAGAGCAGGCAAACATATGAGCCATTCTATCATTATAAAGGTGTAGGTGACAAATATTTTTCAAGGCATCTCACATATGCCACATATGCGTTGAAAAATATTTGTCAATCGGATCAAGATTTTATTATTTCCGGGCATGGCTTGAGTAAGGTTTTTTTTGCATAGAAGAATGCAATTTAATCTAAATCGTCGGATTAAGATCGAACGCTCCACCACTAACATTATGATACAGAAAAGATTTTTGTATTATTAAATTCGAAAAGCAGATCACACGATTAAAAAAAAATACACCCCTTTTATACTGTTGTGCACATAACACAACCCAAAACAGAAAAGGGCTTTTCTGGACCCAATTTTCTGGCACTGATTACAAACTCAACTAACCTCAAAGTGGAAAATCGTATCCTCTTCAATTTAATAAATTTTCATGCATTCGCTGAAATAGTAAAAATATTTTATGAAGAACGTTTATAATAATATGAATAGATCAATTACACTTTAAAAATCGAGACATGTTGTCGCAAGCACGGTGATGCCCTGCGCAAGCAACGTAGTCTCACTTATATATCTTTTTATTCAAATAAAATCATTCCCACAAAAAAAATAACATGTGTAATTTGTTCATGAATATTTATTTTTAATATTTATTTTATAAAATATTACAAACTTTTTGTAGATTAGAAATATGTAAAGTAAAATATTTTGAATACTACACTATAAATATGAAGAGATATTTTTATCATTTTATACTTATTTAACTATTCGAATCTTGCTCTTAATTTATCATTGGTAAACACCAAAATGTAATAGCATGGAATGGAATGGTCACAAACTTTAGTGACAATTTATCTCACAAATTTTTAATTTTAACAAATAGTTTTGAAATCATGAAATCAATGACAATGTTCCTTCTTGATGATAACTTATTATCAAATGCTATAATTTAAGTATAAATGATATAAATATCTCTTCGTATTTATGGTGTAGTATAAAAATCTTTTTGTTTACATATTTTTAATCTACAAAAAATTGTAATGTTAAAATAAATAACGAAAATAAATATTCATGAACAAATCAGACCTATTATTTTTTTTTTGTGAATGATTTTATCTGAATAAAGAGATATATGAGTGAGGCTACGGTGCTTGTGCAAGCACATGCTCTACAATACTTGCGACAACATGTATCAAATTTCAAAGTGTAAACGATCTATTCATATTATTATAATGTTGTTCATAGTAAAGATCCTATTTAGAAATCAAAATTGTATCAGTTAAATATTTTTATTATTTCATCAAATACGTGAAAAAAAAGAGGATACGATTTTCCATTTTGGGGCTGGGTTTGTAATCATGACCACAAAACTAGGCCCAGAAAAGCCCATCTCTTTTTTGGCACACCGGTGTTACGCTCCAAGCCATGCCCGGAGAAAAAAACACTTACTCAAGACATGCACGGAGGAGGGAGAATTAAAACCCCAAATATAAATTTATGCAACATTTAGATTCCTTTAAAAGTGGGAAGCTGATCTTCTACCGCGCAGCACCGACGGACGGCTCAAATTTTCTGCGTTATAAGTTACGAACGGTTCAGATTTAATTCAAGGGGTCTGATATTATAAAATCTAGCTTGCACGAATCTCGATGCAAATCAAAGACTGAAATTTGCTGCGCAGCACGCACAGTGTCGGTGCTGCGCGTTAGAAGATCTCGTTTCTTAAAAGTGACGTACTAATTATTTCAAGCATCATACTGGTACAACCCCTGTTTCTATATTCCAACTTTTTTTTTCCAGATTCTTATTTGCTGCAACCTTACAAGGACAATCCGATACCTAGTGATGAAGTTAACAAAGTTGTTTACTTGTTTTGAAGCTCAGCTCATTTTCTAATTATGAACTCTTAACCATAATACATAGCATGTTTAGATACCTGCTTTCAGAAAGAAGAAATTAAGATTGCCATAGCTTACCAAATTGTAGAAAACACAAATATCAATTAATTATTTCATTAGTACACCTATTATGCTATACCATCTAGTATCAGCATATGAAGGAATTTCCAAACTGTAGTATGTAATCCTGAAAAGCAAATCAAACATCTAGTCATCTCTTGCTCGGGAGAAAAGATTGTGCAACCTCCTGATGTATGCCTCGGCTCTTGCATCAACATATTTGAGGTCATTCTCATAAATTTCTTTCTCGAAATCAAGCTCGGAATCATCTTCGTGAATTTCTTCCTCCAAAATATACTCTTCTTCGAGTTCTTGCTCAAATTCTATGTCTTCTTGTAGTTCTCGAGAAAACTCTTCAACTTCGAGAACTTCGCTTATTGAATCCGAAAGTTTGATAATAGTGTCTTTCGAACTCGAAAAGTCGAGAACCTTCTTGTTTGTGCTCGAGTGCTCAAGATGCTTGCTCGTCAAATCAGGAAGCTCGAGTACCTCATCTTTCGGACACGAGAACTTGAGAACCTCATTTTCTGAATCCGAAAACCTGATAATTTCATTTGTTGAACTCAGGAACTTGGGAACCTCGTCGGAAGTTGGTTTGTCTATTTTCTCCTCGGGTTTGAGACTTCTCGAAAAGAAAGGTAGTTCTACCCGAAGACCATCAGAGCAATTTTGGTTTTGTTCACGAACTGGATGATTGACTTTGCGATCACTTGGGTTGTTATTGCTCGGGTTAGTCACTGGTGGGGTAGTGCGAGAGAAAGACGGGCTGGTGCCGATTTAGGGGATGTTTGACCGACACTATTTGCAATCTCGAATTGGTTTCGGCTTAGAAACTACGGGCTCCTCAGAGAGATTGTGATTCGGGATTAATGTTACTCGACTGCTTTGGCTTTGGATTGAGCCACAAAAACTATGTTGAAAGTGTGAACAATCAGTGCATCTTGGATTGGGCCTCGAAGACCATGAAGGAATCGAATCACTCGTTGATTCTCGGTCTCGTTAAGTTGGTTTCTAGCCTCCATATGATATAACTCAAGGGTGTACTCATCTACAGTTTTTGAACCATGAGTAAGCGACTGAAACTTTCGAAACATTCGAAACAACGTTTGTCGATGGTTGAGGGATAGAAATTGTCGGTTCATATCCCATTTGAGTTCATCCCAATCGATAAGTGGAGGGAGGTTGTCGAGATATCGACGGGTAATTGTAGTTCTGCCACCATGCTGAGGTTCGTTCTCGAAAACAAATAGTAACTAAGGACACTTACTTTCCGAGTGTAATTTTCTTCAACTCGAAACTTGCTTCAACGGTGTGAGTTCAGTCGAAAAACTCCTCGGGCTTGAGACTATCCGAAAAGTCAGGGATCTCGACTTGGAGACCACTATTCCAGTGTCCATCACGGGTCGGAGGGTTATTGCGGTTTCTATTGTCATGTTCTTTTGATTTCGATGGTGATTGTTGTCCCGATCTCGATTGTCATTGTTAAACGGAGGTAAGGCAAGACGTGTTATAAGGTCGGTGAATTTTTGTTGGTATCGCCGTGATTTTTCACGGGCTTGTCGTGCTTCTTCACATGCTTGTCGTATTTCATCCAGAAAAGCTAGGATGTTTGGATCTATCATGGTGAAATAGGTGAATCGTTGAGGATTGACAATTGTTGGAGATACGACTTCGCACAAGGTAAAGGTGGTGGATGATATTGGCAGTTTTCGGAGATACAAACTTCACGCAACCACAAAGGTATGTTGCCGAACTTGCTCTAATACCACATGATGCACTACGAGTCCCAAATCACAACTCTGAGAGAATGTGCTGCAATAAATGATTTTGTGGAATAGAAACAACGAGAAAAATGGTACATGCTAAGTAGCAAAAAACAGAATTATCGAAATTCTTAACATATTGGAAATTTCATTAAACCAGAGATGATTCTTACAAATGAGAACGTTCTTTATATAGACGACAAATATCTTGGCCCAAAATAAGAAATAATTGCAACTAAAGAAGTAAAATATATGACGATTCGGTAAATAAACGGAAAAACTACTAAGAAAATAATTAGCAAAAAAATAAGAAAATAATCTAGATAACTAGAAATAAATCTCAAACATATCAATCAAGACAGTTCAGAATCACAATACTATTCCTTCTCGGTCTACATCAGTCCTGCTTGAGCCAGGTATAAGAGCTAGTTTTTAGGAGCCTCCCTTGCTCAAAGAGAGGACTGAGCCTCTTAAATAATCATAATTTCATCTATTTATTTATTTCATTTCCACTTGGTAAAGACTATCTCTCTTATATCAAATTTTATAAGAAACAAACAGTTTTATAAATACGTATTTTTTTTAAGTAATTATAAAATAATAATAAAATAATCAATATTTATACATAAAAATTAGTCACTATCAAAAAATCAAAACACCTACTTAAAAACTCTAACATTAGAAAAAAATTCTTCCCTAAAGATTTTAATTTTAGCTAGCGATAATTCTTGCCATACGAGATTTCAAACTTGTTTCTAGATGATCAATTAGTAAAATACAATCTCAGTTTTTTTCTTTTTTTTTTTTTGGTTCCTTGGAGCTTCATAAATTCTAATTTGGTTACCATGTGATGTCTATAAAGATTCCAAACCCAGACTGCTATTCTTGAGAAAAAAAAAGTGGCTCTAAAGGGTAATAACATACGAGTCCGTATCTGTTGTTATTTCGCTGTTGATCGTCCGATCTATACGGACGACACTGATGGACTGCCCGAAGTCCACTGTTATTATATAAGTTATTTGTTAGATCAAAAATGAACTGTCCGATATAAAATAACAGGGCCATGTTATTTCCTCGGAATATCAAATCAATGACATACTGGTGCATTAAGGTATTTAATAGAGAGGTTTCATAATTGCTGTTCCATTATGCATGTGATTCCAATTCTAGTAGCACCTCCTCTAGGTATAATGAAAACAGAGGATAGTAGGATATATTCTCTTATCATTTTATGTGGTCTGTTTGGGTTAAAAATCTGTCTAGAACTCTAGATTTTATCAATCAACCTCACATGCATCATTCATGCTTATTGTTTTCCTAAAGAAAACCTATAAATCAAATAGGACAGGCACATCTCTTAGATGACATGATGAGTATATAACTATATATGTATGTGACATCTGTGGTTTAGAGTGAAAAATTATTTTCTATTGAGCACTACAACAGAATAAATTAAACAATGAAAAATAGAACTATAGATAGAAGTTCAGATTCTGCGTGAAAGATACAAATAGAAATATTCTGATTCCGGGAGCAAAGGGGCATTGATAATTTATTGATCAAATGCATATAATCAGCAACTTTACCTAACTAAATATTACTTATTTTCTTGCTGTTGAGTGGGGGTAATTATTTGTTTTCCTTGGAGCAAGAAGCAATTAGTCACTATCATAATTTTCATTATTAATGTGGAAATAAAAAAGCCGTTTTCATAGTCATAAGAATGGAAAAGACGTATTTTTGTGAAATAGTTAGGAAACAACTTTCATGAAACTACCATCGACCACAAAAAATATCTTTCTCGTAAAATATCAAAGAAATATTCTTGTTCCGTGGAGCTAGTCACGTAGAAACTACAGTAATATTCAATCGTATAGGCCCACATCTCCTCATTTCTCTAATTACACATCACTTTTTTCGTGCAACAATCCACGAAAATAATCATAATACTTTCGCGAATAATATTTTTGTGGTTAATTCTGCATTGATTAAAAATTATAAATTCATGCACATTTAGAATATTTTAATACTTCAATTTAGGATATATGTTTTTCGTTTAAATTATTATTATGTCATGATATTATTTTTCTATTGATACGTTCCAATTCTCAATTCATCAAATACATACTTAAAATGATTTGAAATCATTTGAATAACATAATAAATTATCTCAAAAATATAAAACATCAATTCTACATTGTCTCAAAATATACAAATACCACATATATTAAATTACACAAGAATATGTTAGATACTACAATTCTTTTAAACAGCTTGATGCATTTTACTTTATCCTTGCTGCAATCATCGTCAATAAAAATATCTCACATGTCAAACTGCAACAAAAGAGGATAAGGTAAACCATTGAAAGAATTAATAGTAAGAAAATATAGATAAGTGTTTTTTGACAGTAAATATATAGTAGTTGGTTTTGGTACTAATAATAGCCTCAAATAAGTTCACTGAAGTTAGAAAAAAAGTGTCAATTGAAGGCCAAATTAGTTCCTGTTCTTGTCGTTTGTTGCATTCATGGCGGCCTGGTGGGTAAGAGACTAAGAGGTGATGTGATGGAAGGCGATGAGGTGGAACGATGGGGCTGATGCGTTGAGAGGGGCTAAGATGAGAGGCGACAAAGAGGATCATAGGTGATTTGGATAGTGGAATGAGGAAAAATGAAAAATCAAACTGGAAGAGACAATTTGAATTTGTATGGCCAGTTAGGATTAGCTAAGGAATGAATTAGGGAAAAGAAATTGGCAGATTAGACAGTTCACGCTTTTGCTGAGAGTAAAAATTTTTACTAATATTTGAGTCAGAAATAACTATTTCTGTGGAAGCATGTGGCTTATTTTCCTGAAACATTACACTTCAATTTCGTCCATAACTTGTTTCGTGGAATTTCTCACGGAAATAATATAAATAAATATGAAATTTTTTTTATTTTGTGGAAGTTTATTAATTTACTGGGCAAAAGAGTATATCTATGCATGCAAACAATGAAATTTTTAGTAGTGAGTGGTGGTACAATGTACTTCTAAAGCTCAGTATAGAATAATGGTCTTGATATATAGTTGTTGAAGTATTGTAGGTGAAGCAATTTCCTTCGGAATTGAAGATGAGAGAATTAATGGAGTTCTGATGTGATAAAAATTTACCATTGCTAACAATCTAGTGCAACTTATGACAACAAAATACTGAAGTTTGAGTCATGTCTCTAGTCTCAACAGGGAATTTAAGTTACTGAATTACCTTACAAAAGGTGTTTCACTTCTGTGTTTAGTCGTTATGTTAATACATTTCATGCATCTTGATAGATAATGTTGAGAAATATAAAAGTTTAAAGGTACTTATGCAATATAGAGTAATTATGACATATATTATAGACCTTTATGTAAAACGTTATTCCATATAAGTTCATAATCAAAGTAATAAAATAAATTTTTGCTCATTTCTTATTTTCAATTAAAAGGTATTTTTTAGGTCTGAATAAATCTCACATATTTGCAGCCTTAGTTAATCTAACTTGCATAGCAGCTGAGAGTACTACATGTGAGGAATAATAAATAGAAGGGTTGTGTGTTCTATTAGCAATCCAGCATAAAAAATAGCATGATTGTCACTTTAACACCAATTTTCAGAAAGAGGAAGATTCCCATAGCCTTACAAAAGTTAGAAAACTCAAATATATATCAATTAAATTATTTCATAAGTACAACTACTACGCTAATCCCAATCAGTACCAGCATATGAAGGAATTTCAAAACTACAGTAAGTAATCCTGCAAACCAAATCAAACGTCTACTCATGATCTCTTTGCCTAGAGAAGGAATTGTACATCCTCTTGATGTAAGCCTCAGCTCTTGTATCAATACTGCTTCCTTCTTCTACATTGATCAAATACACAACAGTCGGATTCTGGCTTCTTGCATTTGTGAACCGTGTTTCGGTTGTCCGGATTGCCGGGGATTTTTTCTCCGGCACAACGTTGGTGGCTCTGTCATATTTTGGAACATAGTTTCTGCATGTCACGTTGGCAGTGCTCATGCTTGGTTGTTAAAAGAAGTACTGTTTTGCAAATACTATGTTGGAGGAAAGATAAGTTGGTTGATTAATTGCGGTTTGATGAAGAATGATAGCAAAGGGTTTCAATTTATACTCGACGATTGATTGATTGCTTAACAAGGTTGAAGAAGCTTTGGTGGGGTCTAGAACGTGGTGGGTTTTTGTTGGTGAGCTCCTTTTTATTGTTTTGTCTTTAAATATTTTTTTAGTGTTATGGTATTGCTATATACATTTTTTTCTGTCAGCTGTTTACTTTTGAGTTATTCCTTTTGCGCTTGAGGAAGTTCTGAAGCATTACATGTACTACCAGGGATATTCGAGTTAATATCTGTAAGCCAAATATCTGTGTAAAAGCTTACTATTACTTGTATTTTCTTTTTTCGGAATTGGTCAACATTGGGATCCGTATCAGTTGTTGGAGAATTTTGTCATAATAAATTGGACGGTTTGATTAAATTTCAGCGATTATAATTTGTTGCAAAAATTATATATTATAATATTAATTTTGTGAATCTTATATGATCTTCTATAGTCAGGGGCGAATTTAAGACGACAAAAAGAGGGCAGTCATCTCTTCGTGGATTTTGAAAATAACACTGATATATTATATGGCTGAAAAATTTGTCACCCATCGGTTGGTATTTTTCCACTCCTGACTTGAGATTTGATATGTGAACAAATTTGGTTGTGTTGTCGAGCAGTTTCTAAATAAGAATGATATTATTTTGATATGAAAAATGATACTCTTTTATTATTCTTCTACTACATGTAAAATAATATTATTTTTTATTTTCTATGTATTATTCATGTTTATGAAAGAACAACAGTGACTCTAAATGTGACAATTGATGATTTATCCAAAAAGAATGGTCTATCTTTTTCTATTTAAGAACGTAAATGATACAACTTTGTGATTTTTTTATTATATGTTTCTTTATTTGTAAAAAAATAAAATGATAATATTTTTTAACTATAGATTGCGTGGTCAATGTTATTATGGGACTAGTAACATGAATGGAGAGTTCAATGGTCTCAAAGCATTGATTTTGAGGGAGAACAACTTGACATACTACGTGCATTGCTTTGCATTGCAGTGAACATCATGAAGTTGAGTTTTCTTTTCAAGCGGTTGATGATATTCTCATTGTTGCCGGTGGATCAACTAAAAGACATGATCGTTTATGTGAGAAGCGAAGAGTTGAAATTGTGAAAGCTATTTCAGCTGGAAAAGTTACAATTGGAAGAGGTTTGAACTAAGAAGTAGGTATTACATGTGTCGAAAACAAATAGTGAACTTCTCATTTGTATGTCATGTTTGAATCCAAAGAATCGTTTTTCCTCTTTTAACAAGATATGTTGCTTCAATTAGCGCAATCATATCCCTCTGATTTCAATGAATTCGAACTTTCTATTCTTGTGAGTCAATTGGAAAACTATTATATGGATATGCAAGATGATAGATATTTTCTTGAGATAAATAAGTTGGTTGAACTTTCTAAAAGAATGGTGAAAACTAATAAGCATAATGTTTATCAATTGGTTTACAAGTTGGTAAAATTAGGCTTGATATTGTCGGTGGCTACGACTAGTGTTGAACGTGTATTTTCAATAATAAATTTGGTGAAAATCGAATCAAGAATTAGCATGGCAGATAAATAGATGAATGATTGTTTGACTACTTTCATTGAGATAGATTTATTTATTAGCGTGGACAAAGAAAAAGTAATGCAAATGTTCCAAAATATGAAGTCTCATACAGAAAAACTATTTAGTATGTCTTTGTTAACTTGATTATCTATTATTTTGAGTTTTTTAATATGTAAAATGAGGATAATTTTTTTAATGACTTGATTATCTAATATTATTTTTTACTTATTTTTTAAATATTTATTTAAGGACACATGCTCAATTTTTTATTTTTTTATTTAGTGTTGATTAGTTAATAAATTTAAACTCGATAAGTTATTAATTTGATTATCGAGTGCCACTCTGAAAGAAAATCTGAATCTTCTCCTAACTATAGCATAATATATTAACATTGAGTTTATACTTAGTTTTCCCTTCTTTTTTGTCTCTTCGGGGACCATGTATTTATTTTTCCCTTTTTATATTTGAGGTGTCGAATTGTGGATTTTCCTGCAATCTCTCTTTGGGAGAGCATTGCTCTTAACCACTAGATCAAGAACTGGTTCTTGCGTTAAATAATTATCGAGATGTTGTTTTCACGTGAAAACAAAGAATTAGCTACGACTCGGTACTGGTAATACTAAATACCGATATAAACTCATATAAGATAATTTTTAATAGAGAGAATTTTCTAATCTCCAACATTTTGTCCTCGGCTCTCATCCCTCATTTTATTTTCCATTTTGTCTTATTCTTATTTTGTATTATTCATTTTTTTTTATATTATTTCTTTCTCTTTCAATTGAATCTTTCTTCTTCCTTTTTCCTGCTTTTATCGTTCTTTCTTTTTCCTGCCTTCTCTTTGACGAGAGATTGTTAGAAACGACGAGAAAATTGTCAAAAACAAAAATAATGTTTAAAGTTACTACAGATGTGAAAACGAGAAATTGATGACAAACCTGAGAACAAAAATGAAAGGCAACAAACCACCTATTGCCTCTGACTTTCTTTGTATTCACCATGACTGTGATCTTTTTCACAATAGAAAGAAAGAAAGAAAGAGAAGGAGAAAAATGAAAATATAAATGTGCATCAAATATAAACACTTGTTTCAGTAGCATGAACATATTTTTCAACTAGTATGAACACCTCTGATGTTAGTATTAAGACCTTGTAGTTAGTATGAACATTGGATAGTCAGTATGAACAACTAGATAGTTAGTATTAACACTTGAGAAGTTCGTATTAACATCAATGTTACTATGAACGCTTAGAAAGTTAGTATGAACATCTTGAATGTTAGTATGACCACATATTTTATTTAGTATGACCACAAGAGATGCTAGTATGATCACATCCTTAATTAGTATGAGCACTTCAGCAATTAGTATGATTTTAATAATTTGGATTTAAAATTTTCAAATTTGAAGTGAAATCAATCTTCATGAAGCATGATAGCATTGTTCATATATATATATATATATATGCTAGGGTGCTCCATGGAGCACCAAACCCCTAATGCTCCGCA
Source organism: Eleocharis quinqueflora (assembly GCA_964058865.1). NCBI lineage: Eukaryota > Viridiplantae > Streptophyta > Magnoliopsida > Poales > Cyperaceae > Eleocharis > Eleocharis quinqueflora. The sequence continues at coordinate 164,892 of CAXKVX010000693.1, forward strand.
TCGTATCTCTAATTTTAAATTTCAACGACCGATTCGAACCGTTAAAAATGATCTACATATTGAAATCTACTTGGAGATTGAATTTTACATTTTTATTTTTGTGCTATTTTTTAGAAAGGTAGAAAAATTGCAACTTTTGTTGGTTCAGAAACCGTTTGATTAGCAACTTTTCTACCTCTTTAAAAAATAAAAAAATGTAAAATTCAATCTCCAAGTAGATTTCAATATGTAGATCATATTCAACGGTTCGGATCGGTCGTTGGGATTTTCAAATAGAAGATAATGGATGTGGAGCACAAGGAATTTGGTGCTCCATGGAGCAACCTAGCATATATATATATATATATAGTATGGCTAATGTGAAAACGTTTGCACTTCAGCCGAAGTGCAAAAATTTCACATTAACCAATTTTTGTGGTCAAAATTTAAATTTAAGTTGCTCAATAAATTCTTCATATCAAAATCTTGTAGAAAATCAAATTTAGTGATTTTTAGAGCTTTCTAGCTATATTTTAAATATTTGTTAAAAACAGTCCTGAAAATGTCATGTTTTTTTAATATTAAACTGGATTGTTTTTAAAAAATATTTAAAATATAGCTAGAAAGCTCTAAAAATCACGAAATCTGATTTCCTACAAGATTTTGATATGAAGAATTTATTGAGTAACTTAAATTTAAATTTTAATCACAAAAAGTTGGCTAATGTAAAACGTTTGCACTTCGGCCGAAGTGCAAACGTTTTCACATTAGCCATACTCTATATATATATATAGGAGGAATCCGTAGCAGTCAAACTTTCAACCGCTCCATGGTAACAAAAGTACTAAACAAATCAGCGTACAAAACAAAAGTACTTTTGTTTTGCAGCGTATGAAATTTAAGATTCTAATGAACAGTGTCAACACTGTTCATTTGAGTTTTTTCAAAAGGTCAGTGTTTCCAACTCCGACTTTTTAAAAAGGCGTGTGTTCCAAACTACGACATTTTCTATTTTTCGAACTTTTAATTTAATTTTTCTTTTCTCTTTATAATTTATTTATTACATTTCTATTTTATATTACGTTAAGAGACTTTAACTAATAATTGAGGCTGGAGTTTGTAAAACCTCTTTATATTAGAAAAAAGATGAAATCTGAATTTTCTGAAATATATATATGGGAGCTGATACGTAGATATCATATTTGATACCGACTATTGATATCGATTTTATTATGCATTTTTAGTTGAGTTATCGTGCACATTATTTGAGTTATTATGCATGTTATTTTTTGTAATGATATAGTTATACATGTCATCGATTTTATTATGCATTTTTAGTTGAGTTATCGTGCACATTATTTTATTTATTATGTATTTTATATTTTGTAATGAAATAGTTATACATTTTATTTTTTGTACTGAAATAGTTATGCTATAACATGCATAATAACTCAAATAATGTGCACGATAACTCCACAAAAAATGCATAATAAAATCGATATCAATAATTAATATCAAATATGATATCTACGAAACATTATCTTTTATATATATATACAAGTGGGACTTAAATGTCAGCAACTCTACAAGGCTATAACAGATTCTGTTTTGAAATATCAGATGGAGAATCTATTCTTTTATTTATGGAACTCACGCATAACGTCAAGATGCGCCAAACACTCGCTAGAGAGTCTCAATTGTTCATAGGAAAAGTGCAAAGTCACGTGTAGAGATGTCAGAGAAACGCGTAGCTTCGCCTTCCTCACAACAAACTCGGTGGGGGAATCGTGGTACAAGATTTTTCTAAGCTGGTACAAGATTTCACTAATCACATCTAGGGTTTTAAAAAATTCCGGGCGGGTCTATCCGCCTGTGGACCCGCCCGTGCTAGACTCGTATCTGTGTCCGAATCTGTGGATTTCGGATTCACGGATCTATCACGGGTCGGATTGACCCCAAATCCTTCAAACTCCTCTAAACCCGTGCCCGACCCGTGGATCCGACCCGTAGATCCGTGCAAAAATTCAAAAAAATTCAAAAAAAATTCAGAAAAATTCAAATATATATATATATATATATATAAATAATGTGCAATTTTAAATTCAAAAATTAAAAAAAAATCAAAAAAATCAAAAAAATTCAAAAAAAATTCAAAAAGTTGGACGGATCCGACCTGACCCGCCCGGGTTTATCACGAGTCGAGTTAGGAGTTTTGGGTTCGGACCCGTGCATACCCGCCCCGTCGTACCCGTGGATCAGCCGTACCCGTGGATCCGTGGATCCGGACGGGTCGAATCCACAGGTATCCGATCCGCCCCGTTTTGAGAACCCTAATCACATCATGTGATCGTTTTTATAAGATTTCAGAGCTTCATTTTTTATTTTACTTTTAAAAGGAAAATGCTTTCGTGCTGGTTTTAACGAAGTTGATACTTCATTATAACATAATAATCCGCTACTTTGGAATTAAAAAAGAGAGCTGATATATCATTCCGTAATCGATACCAATATGATCTCGACTGGATGAGTTTTTGCACGGTATTTTTGTTATTATGTATATTATTTTTATATTATTTATGTTATTTTTGTTGTTATGTATATAATTGACTAAACGCTCGACGTAAAATGGAGTTTGATACGCTAATCGAAGCAAACTGGACGAGTCCATTTGCATTCATTTTGAAAATTGCTCTAGTTATTATACATATTTTTTTTATTATCTTACATGTAATTAACCTGCAAAATAATATGATTAACATTCATAATAACACATTTGTCTAATATAATTAACATGTACAATAAAATTCTAAGTATAAACAATGTCAAATGCATAATAATACAAATAACATGCATATAATACAATTGACATGCACAATTCAAATTAATTAAGTTCTTATGCACGTTATTTGAACTATTATGTATGTTATTAAATTCACAATAACAAAAAAAACAACATGTATAATAATCAAAACAATATGCATAATAAATAAAATAATTTTTCGTCGGAACTCAACTGGACACGTTCAGTACGTATCAATAATGAGATCAATGCGAGGTCGGTGGAACATTTTCCTTTAAAATAGACGTGGAACGAATAATATAAGACTACAATTAATGACGTCAGCAGCAGCTCATATATGACTGGAAATTATGAAGTATTTCTCTTGCATAAATGGAACTACTAAATTCACTAAGTACGTGTATAGTATAATTTATAAACTTGTAAATGAGATGGTCAATAGACTCAATACAATGTCAAAGAAAAATGAGATGGTCAACATTAAGTTATGTTCGTAGTCGAAATTTTATTTTATATAATTTTATTTTATTTTATTTTTAAATACCGAGCGGAAAACAAGCTTTTTTATGAAATGAATTTAGGGAGGATAAGTAGCTAATGCTCCGATAATGTGTTTTGTATTAATATTCTTATTACTCTAATAAGGCAAATTCTACTATTGACAAAATTATTTTCATTGCACTGTTATTAATATCAAATTGAACTTGATTGCACAATTATTAATAATAATCAACGATTATAGTTTTTTTTTGTGAAGAAAAGATGGGGTCAGAGCCCCAAATTTAAACCTTCAAATTGATTTTATATGTAATCAACTATTATAGTTAATTTGTGTTTTAAATGTTTTGTTCATAATAGACTCATTCTTTTAATAATTAGAACAAATTATAGAATATTCAAACCTTCAAATTAAATGTGTTTCAATTTTTGTAGTTCAAGTGTAAGTTATCCTCAACCAAACAGCATATTCATGTCGATCTTTAGAAATTTATGTATTTTTCATTGTCTTTGTTTAATTTCAAACGACATTTAAATTACATATAAAATCAATTTATTTGTTTTATAACATGTCAAAATTTTCTTTTCTATTTTTAAGACTCTTTTCAACTTACTTTGAAATCTATTTCATTTTTCATGAGCGTTTAGATTACTCAGAGTCAATAAAGAACATATTTTATTATTTTTATATCTCATCTTCTAAACACTTTATTAGTATTTAAAAAAGTGTTTTAATCTAACTGAATACCTATAGATAAAAATCATAGTATTTATTTCTCTTTTAAAAAAATTTTAATCGTCTTTTTTCTCAATGATAATAAGAAATTTTAATTTATAAATTTGATTCATAAAAAATAAAATATCAAAATTTTACTATAAATTACGGTTTTGTATAAGACCAAGTTGAAGATAATCCCAATTAACAAATTGAATGTTTTTAGATGTGAATAGTGGATCGTTTCAATTCCATATGCATAGTGATAATAATGATAAAGTAATGATTTGAGCATGTGATGTATTCAGGAGCGGAATCAGAACATCGAGTTATAGGCAGTCGATTCTTAAATATAGTCTAATTTTAATATTATAAAGACGTCAAAATTCAATTTTGCTCAAATTATACAAATTTTTAATAAAATAATTTCAATTTTAATCAAAATTTTATTAAAAATTTTATCATTTAATTAAATTTAATTAGAAAATTAAATAAGATTTCTGAGTCAAAGAGAGGAGCCGGGACCCATCATGCCGGAAGGGGATTATCTGCCGCGCAGTACTAACAGACGTCTATGATTTCCTGCGCTGTAAGCTACGGACGGTTCAGGTTTGATTCAGGAGATCTGATATTATAAAATTTAACTTGCATGAATCTCGATGCAAATCAAAAACTAAAGTACGCACAGCGGTAGAAGATCTGATTTGCACCATGCCCTCTGATTCCGCCCCTGAATGTATTAACCTTGGTATTGGTCAACACATATTTGGAGCCTTCTTGAACAATAAAGAAGACAGAACATGTGGCTTTGACGGTTTGACTCCCCTGTCTTTTCTTCTAAATTCGAAGACCACAAAGGAGTGTGAGATTATTAAGTCAGTGGTTTATAGAGAATCATATTCTCTGTATTTAGATCTGCATGACGTACATAACGATTATGAAAAAGAATAGTTGCGTTAATCTTTTTGTTTAATGAACGATTAAAAAATTTTGTTTCGTTAATTGTTTTTGTTAAAGATAACGATCAGAACGAAACATAACGATTAAACTCATTCTCTTCGTTTTTCATCCATCTCCTCTCTCATCATACTAAAGCAAACCAAAAACTGGTGGTGAACGATGTTAATCATACACCAGAATTAAATCATTCATCTCCACATTCGAGCAATCATTCATCTCATCTCTCATCACATTCTCTCAGCATAACATTTTTCTCTGAAATCAAAATAATTCTAACAATACATAATCACAAATGAAACTACGAAATAAACGATCACGAAACAATATGTTTTCGTTAACCGTTTTGTTATTTAAACGATCAAAATATCTCTTTAGATATGTTATGTATTACAAAATTATTCTAAAATCACATACATATTTAATATTATATTTAAAATAATATTTTATTATTTTATGCCTAGGCTTAAAAATGACCTAAATCCGTCACTGCAATAATACACTAAAAAAAACACATTTCCGGTGCAAGTTTGCTCTAATAAAGTTGTAACATAATTTCGTCTCTAGTACACTATCAGAAAAAAAGATTTAGAATCTCTCAATTTAAAACAGTTGTTGAAATAACATGTTTTAAAATTAGATAGAAGAGTTTTAGAACATTCAGAAGAATCGGATATCTAAAAATATAAGGTTTTAAAAATTGTCAGAATCCGCTTTTAATTTTTAGAACATGTTCTTTATAACAATCCGGTTCTAAAAAAATTTAGAGCCAGATGCTTATAAAAATTCGGTTCTAGAAGTACTTAGAACCCGTTATTTATTAAGATCCGATTCAAATAGTAAGAATCTCAAATGAAATAATCAGCCTGATACAAATCTGGCACATTAATTTCACTTCTCAAAATGATGAACAAATCTAGAAGAATAGTAATTCTGGTGCATTTTCTGTCAGTTCAGGATTCTCAGCTCAAAAAAATGTTCTCAGAATTATGTCAACTATACACAAAATTTGATCCATCAAGATACCTCTTTGATTCAAAGTATTTACGTGGCTAATGCTGCTAAATAAGATATTGACTAAAAAACAATCTATTAAAAGACAAGATTTCTAGAAAGATGAAAGCTCTTTCGCATTTTTGCTGTTTTTATTTCTTGTTGCTTTTATTTTAATTTTGATTTTTCTTACTTCCTTTCCAAATCTTCTATCTCAGGAGGTTTACATTTCTTTTTTTATCCTGTAAGGTTTTCATCTGCAAAACCTTTCTGTACAAAACATTTCATGATTAATGATTAAGTGCTTGATCCTTTTTTATTCTCAAAAAAAAAAATTGCTTCTGACCATATTGTTTTCTCAAAAAATACTTAAGAATATATACTTTTTGGAAAACAATATTTAGAAAAAATACGCTTAGAGTCACAAGTGATTGTAAAACTATGTCTCAGTTTAAATGAGTGATGTTATTGACATCGAAAATAATTATGAAAGGTCTCCTACACACCGTAAATAATTAAATGAGTGATGTTATTGACATCGAAAATATTGTTTCACACACCGAAGCTAAATTCATTTTTTTATATGTATTTCATTTGTTTTACATAAAAATATCAATAAAAAATGAATATAAAAGTGATTGACAATTTAGAAATGTTATCATGTTTTTTAAGAATAAAATTGTCCAATCGAAAGAAAAATAGATTTAAGTTCAGTGTGGATAACATCACCTTAATTACTTAAATGGCTTTGATTTATCCAGTTGAAGGTAACCATCAGTAACTGCTTCTTATTGCCATATTGTGCATATTTTTTTTGTAATTACGAAAATGGTACTGATAAAAGTAGTTAAGTGTGGGAGTATTTTGATTGAATGGTCCAGACGATAGATTTTTTTATCGTGCGGCAGTTTTTTTGTGCCACGCAGTAGATTTTCTACCGTGCGACATTTTTTTAAATGCAGGCAAGGAAGTTTTAACCGTGTTGTAGAAAAAAGTTTTGGTTTTGAAAATGTACTATAAGTCTGACCACGTATAAAAATATTTGCAATAGTGATTATAAATAGCAAAAGTTTTTGAAAATTTATTATGATTTTGACAAAAGTTCTTTAAATTAGATCCAATCAAATTGACAATATGAAAATATAAATGAATATATACTGCAGTTGGTGCTTACTAAAAACAAAAAGACAAAATTATAATTAAATGACCATAATTTTTTGCAATATATGATTGAATTTGTAATAAATTTTCTACGCGTAGCCAACTACGTAAATAAATGTTCGAAACAAAAAAAAAACCACACGGTAGAAAATCTACTGTTCTGACCATTCGATCAAAAAAATCGTATTCATTGACTAATTTTATCACTACCATTTTCATAATTACAAAAAAAAAACTGCCATATTGTGTGTGTGCCTAAAATATTTTAGGATGATTGCACTGTTACACTTTTAGCGTAGCAAGTCCTTCCTCTGTGTGCTTTGTAAAAGTAAAAAGCTTAACGCCTATGTACCAGTTTACTAAAAAGAGAAAAAAAAATGTAAGCTTGTAGTTTCAAAAAGGTACACATGCATACATGCATTTACGGACGGAGAAATGCACAAAATTCACATCATTTTCTAACAGCAATTGTCTTTAAAAAGAATGAGATGCATTCGTATATAAGGAATTTTTTTACTAACAATCTGTATTAATTTACAATAATGTAAGACAACAAGGTAATGGAATATGGATAATATTCCGTAGATATTAATGTTGCTACCGACTATCGATACCGATATTATTATGCATATTTAGTTGAGTTACTATGCATATTATTTGAGTTATTATGCATGTTATTTCACGTTATTTTTGTACTGAGAAAATTATTATGCATGTTAACAAAATAATGTGCATGATAATTTAAATAGCATGCATAACTATTTCAGTACAAAAAATAACATGCATAATAACTCAAATAATGTGCATAATAATTCAACTAAATATGCATAATAACATCAGTATCTATAGTCGGTATCAATCACATAACACAGAAAGTCAAAGGCAGATTGACAGGGTGGAAGGCACAAACACTGTCCATAAGAGGACGACTGATCTTGGTGAACTCGGTATTGACAACATTGCCCACATACTTCATGTCAATGTTCCGATTGCCAAAATGGGCAATTAAGGAAATAGACGGCACAAGACGAAGCTTTCTGTGGCATGGTAACAAGCATCAGCAGGAGGGGAAGAGGGAATTATATATGCTCAATTGGTCTCAAGTGACGCGGCCAAAAGAAATAGGTGGACTAGGTGCTATTAACCTGGAAATGCAAAATGTAGCCCTTCTTATGAAATGGTTATGGAGATACCACATGCAGGATTCGGCGTGGTGGAGACTGCTCCCATGGACGGAAGCAGAACAGCCACAACAGACAACCTTTCCATTGGTTAGAGAATTGTTAAAAATCAGATTTCACTTCCAAGCAGGTACAACAGGGCAGCGTTCAAGTGGATTCAAGGCTCGACACCTACTTTCACAGTCAAGGCAGCTTACACATTCTTAACACAGACTCCAAGCATTGATTTGCAATTGCAGCACATTTGGAATGTAAAAGCACCGTTACGAATCGTGATATTCATATGGCGAATGCTGCAGAACAGATTGGCCACGACAGACATATTGCAGAAACGAGGCTGGGCACTTCCGAGCATTTGCCATCTATGCAAAAATAATGCGGAGACTGTGCAACACATTTTTGTTCAGTGCAGGTGGGCAAGCCAGATCAGGCAATACTTATATGATTTTATTTTATTTTGACAGGCATGTTTCATTATTTTCTATTTTTTAAGTTTGTAGAATTTTTTAGTTGTTTGATAAAATCATTGCAATTGTTCCTCTCTGAAATTCAAATAGTACCATTTAATTCCCCAAAATCAAAACTTAACTGTGAATTTTAACGGGGAGGCATCACAAAACAAGCTAAATCTCTCCCAAAATTTCATCTATACCAGGTCGGAAATCAATAAAATAAGATAAAATTATATAAAATTCCCTAATCATGTTTGACCAGGCATGTTTCATTATTTTCTATTTTTTAAGTTTGTAGAACTTTTTAGTTGTTTGATAAAATCATTGCAATTGTTCCTCTCTGAAATTCAAATAGTACCATTTAATTCTCCAAAATCAAAACTTAACTGTGAATTTTAACGGGGAGGCATCACAATACAAGCTAAATCCCTCCCAAAATTTCATCTATTCGCAGCATCTAAACAAAAAAAATCAGTTCTCAGCACTTCATATAGGACACAACACTTTGGCCTCATATATGCCATGAGGTAGTTCCATGTCCTCAACTTTTCCCAGCGAAATTCAACAACAGAGAAATAAAAATAATTAGATAACTTAAGAGATACATATTGCATTCGATTTCAACTTTGTGACCGGAGCAAAATTGAAAGGACAACTCACTAAATGAGTGAGAGTGTGAGAGATTGAGGGTCAGAGCCTCAGCAAATTACGTCTGGCGCCAGCGGCGAAGGGTGGAGGTTCGATGAGGATCAAGGACACGACTAGGAAGCCAACAACAGAGGTTTGAGCGACTTAAGGTTAGAGACTTGGGGTTCAACCGGCTGACGTTTGCATTAGAAATAGAGGTAGGGCGAGTGAATCAGTGGATCGTGATTCGCGAATTTGCAATGAAGATAGGATCCGCGAAGAGAGTTTGGGCAAGAAAATATTTGGGTCAGAACAGGGATAGGCACAATTTCAATTCAGGAGTAGGCACAAATGCTAGATATTAACGGGCTTTGATGAATTTTAAAATCCAAAAGTAGACACGTGCCTACTCCTGTTGTATGATGGATCCGCCCCTGTTTATTGAGGTTTGGCTTGGGTACCTCATCTTTCAACCAAGAGCGAGCTTACCAACTGTTCTTCTAAAGCAAGAGGCATCCAATTGTACATTCTCTAGTTGTATTATCATAATCCCGAGAACAATGATGTTTAGTGCATGATATGAGTTGAAAACCGACAAATTAGCAGCAAAGAGACGAACCCCAGGAGTTAATAAATCCACAAAATGTTGCTGTCTAGATAATGGAAGTGATTCTTATTCTTGATGTAGTTTTTTAGAATTGTGTTGATTCATATATAATTTGTTCAGATTTTTCATGGTTATTGCAACGTTTTATAATTAGGTCTAGGTGGTACAGATTCTGTTTAGATCTCAGAATTTGTTGCATATGCACGTCAATGTCATTAGCTAACTAATATCATGTTGCAATTAAGCTCTTCATTGGTTCTAAGTTCTAAGAATCAACTATATCTCTCATATAGTCATACCCCATTGATAGCTTGCATATCACAGTTCACAGAAGTAGCTGACACCGTTTGCTCAAAGCATCAACATTTATAATTATTTACGTTAGAACGTGCTAATCTACTAGAATAATTGTTTTAAACGTAATAAATTAACTTGGTTAAAGTTGTAAGCAAACAAAATTAAAACATTTCATTTGATTTACTTTGTAAATTTGTGAATATGCCCATGACACAATCATATCCCAGCACATACGAGGCAGAAAATTATAATTGAGAACCACGATATTTTGGTTTGGAACGTGATGTTCTACCTAAATTCGAATATGCTTTGCAAATATGCTCATGCCACAATAACCGTATTCAGGCAGTGGCAGATTCAGAATTTTCGTCAGGAATGGACAACATCTATCATTTTTTTAGAGAGAGACAAAATGATGCACATTTTTAAATATATATAGTTATTTTGCAAAAAAAATTCCAGAGTGGAGCGGCTGCCCCTCCCTGACCTCATGTAACTCCGCCCATGTATCCAAGAGAACTGGAGAAGAGTACATTACTCTGGTAAATACCACAAAAAAAACTAGACCATTATCACATTACAATATTGCTGCACATAACCCTCAGTTCTTCAAGCGCTGGAGAGAATAAACATACAGGTGTTTTAGGAATTTAGGCTGAATATTTGCTAGGTAGCATAGTTTGAATCACACGAAGCCATCCATTCATGCCAAATGAAAGCAATTTTGGGAGAAAAAAGAATTTGCAAAACTTTTTCTTTTTGAAGGAAGGCGCAGTGTCTACCAAATTTTTCATCAAAATAGAAAAATTATTTACAAGTGAAAAAGAAAGAAAAAGAAAGAGAAGAAAAAATCAAAATAAAGATAGAACAAAAACTAAAATTTAAATACAAGCAACCGTCATTGTCGTGGTTGTGCAGTGAGTAGTCTGCTACAGTCGTCACCATCGTTGAGGAGGCTGCCATGACTGTCGTCGTCGGTGATCGTCGTGGTGGAAGGAGTCGTTGTCGCTGTAGTGGTGCATTGTCACAGACCGAGGTAGTCGCGTCGTCGGTGGAGGAGAGCTCGAGATCTGGACTTGATGGAGGAGTGTTGGGGCCCACCAGATTCCACTCCAAATATGAACGCTCGAGATTTGGACGTGGTGTCAGATTCGTCGCCGGCCAGTGGGAGAGTGGTAGATTGTGCGTCGGAGTCACGGAGGTGGTTGTTGTGCGTCGCTGAGGCGAGGGACACTGTTTGGGCTCCAGATCTGGATCTGGTCAAGGCCGTGTGCCACTAAGACGCGTCCGAGGGCGGGGAGGTGGTTCGTGCGTCGCTGGGGCGAGGCGGTGGTTGGGGTCGCTCGGACGACAACAGAGCGATAAAGAACGACTTACTTGAATTTCTCGAGGAGGAAGAGGAAAGGAAGTAGTAGAGGAGGGGAGGGAGAACAGGGAGGAGCTCAGGGATGCAGGGGAGGCGGCGCCGCCGGCCTCCTCCACCTAGGTTTCAAGTTTTTTAGGACTCTTTTTTCCGTCTGGGAATCGCCAAAAAAAATCCAAACTTTGAAACAGCAGATTATCAATTAGCCTCCACTAGGATTTCAAGTTTTTTTGGGACTCTTTTTTTCCGTCTGGGAATCGCCAAAAAAATTTCAAACTTTTAAACAGCAGATTATCAATTAGCAAAATATGCGATCATATAAAGCAAACAAGGCTCACAAAAGGCAAAGGCCCAAGAGATGCATATAGTCTGTTGAACTCAATTCTATTATCTGAAAAATAAAAAAATAAGTCACAATTCAACTTTAAACATGCACTTTCAGCCTAAATTATCTCTACCACTGAGCATTAGCCTAACTATAAATATGCACAACAACAGCCAGACTATTCACTCAATCCACCACTCTCTCTTTTAACCAAGTCCCTCCTAAGAACCCAACAGCATTTTCAGCCCTGTCTTCTGCTCAGCTGTCAGACGAGAGGGGAAGTTAATATTGAACTTAATTCTTAAATTACCTTTCTTGGAAGGCTCCTTTGGTATTGGCATTCCCTCTTTAGGAACAACCTCCTCATAACCCGGATGGATTATAGAATTGACAGGGATGGAGAGGTGCCGGCTATCCAGTGTTGTCATCTGCACAATGCAGCCAGTCAGGGCCTCAGTCAGAGAGATCTTCTGCATCATTACGAGGTCGTTGCCTTCACGCGTGAACACCTCGTGAGGCTTCTCATCAACAATGAAGATGATGTCAGCAGCAATGACACCAGGAGCCTCATTGCCTTTCTCAGGGAAGGTTATTTTGGTGCCCTTCTTCCAGCCCGGCTTGATGTTTATTGTGAGGATCTCCTCAACTGATACAGATCGCCTATTAAAAATTGGAAGTCTAGTAAGAAATATACAAAACAGAAAACTATTTTTTTAGGGAACAATTGAAAGAAATTTTACTTCAGTCAACTTAGATCTTAAGTTGCAAAATCCCACTATAATACACACATCATGGATTTAACGCCTGTTGCAAGAATAGCTCCAACCCTGATTACATTCCTGCTTTCCTTACGACTTGACCTAGCGAAATTCTTTGTCGGGTAAGTTCCGACCTGCACGAAAGGCGTAACGATCTGGGTATGGGTGTAAGCTAGCATAGTGCTACGTTTTTTCTAGACCGAACTGACCTATAAGAAGAAGTGCCTAGTGCCTCGTATGTTCTTCAACAGGACATTATCTACTCAAAAGATTGATGCAACCAAGATGGGTTGATCAGTCCAGTAGCAAAGGTTAGTTGACCTGCTGCCAGTTCAACTCAGTCTGAACCACCTAACTCCAATTGACACTACCAAAATGGGAAAAATAAAAAGATACATGAAAATTCAAGCATGCATACCCAGACCGATCAACTGACCCATTTTTGAATCCTAAGCCCATGCAATACGTTCAGAGATTAGAGAATATTGACACCTGATAACATATACATAGCAAGACATTTATTTATGATGGTAGATTTATTCACGAAAGTCCGGCTTTTTGGACGGCCCAACCCAACCAAATGTATTAGTGTATCAAATGTGATCAATTTCCCTGGACCTGGCACCTATCCTGTATAACTCTAAAATAAATGGCATGTAGTCAAAGACACCACCTCATACAAGAAACAAAATTAAAAAAGCACCCTCATGTGCTTGCCACCCTAAATATTTTGGACATAAATGGCCTGAATAAATAGGCATTTTCTATGTTACTGCCCATGCATAATAGTAGCCATAATTACCAGAACACTTCCATACTTGGGCAAAGCATGAATGATAGAGTAAAATACACATGCAAGGTTACCATACAATAGCAAAACATGGAAGTTTCCAACAAACAATACATCCAAATCTGCAGAAGAGAACTAAATCAGATGTTCTGGAGTAAACCTTGACCATAAAAATAACTCGGACATTTTGTAAACCTTGACTCCTTACTGCCAAAATCGGACATTATTTTGTTCATTAATCTAAATTGGAAATTTAGGAGATTGAAATTCCAAACAACGAAATTAGTAAACTAGAAGATCACTTCTAAAACCTACAACCCAGAAAAGAACTAGACCCGCATACTTTGTTTGCGAACATCCATTAAATCCTCAAAAGAAAATATCTGAAAAAAAATGTTGAAGGAGCCAGGGAAGAGGTTTGTCTGTGCACCGATAGGAACAATAAGAGCAGAACAGAGGCTGAAACAGAAAATTTGGAGTAAAAATAGTGGAATGATCATTTGAGTAATCAATACTCGAAAGAAAAAGCATGGCACAAAATAACGATGCAAGTACTTTTGACTGTATGTACCATTTAAATAAATTGGGATTTAATATGCACTTGATTTAGTTTCAATAACCAATATTGTGCATGTCTCATAAAACTTGAGAATATTGTATGGAAATGAGAGGATAAAGTGCTTCAGAAATATGTTTATTTAGATAACAATAATTTTCAAACTTCTAACTCTTTTCTCATCTGAGAAACTTTATGGAGTTATGGAAACAATTCTTCTAACCTAGTTCTTTTGCGGATCACAGACATTGAATGTGATATGTCCATTATCAATTTTATTTTAATTTCAGATCAACATCTCCAAAATTTTCTACTTCGAAATAATATAAGATAAACAAAGTAACAAAATAAGTGATACCTGCGGTCCAACAAACAAGATTTTAAATACAGACAATGTCAATGCCTATAGGTTCAGTGGTTAACACCAGCATTTTAAATATTGTATCTTACATGGTGCATTTTAATTAAAAATTCAAATCTGTTTCCATCTACCTTTTTTAAATTAAGGAAATTATAACGTTGTTAACACAGTGAACCTATAAAATTTTGCCACCAAACGGAACATAATTATCTTCACAATCATGTGATTACCAATGGGAAAATTTCATAACTCAAAAAAAGATGCTTACCCACTGGTATCCAGCATCTCTCTGGAGATCTTCATCTTCTTAGTGCCCCCCTTATACAAGTCTTCTAAGCTGCACAGCAACCTGTTCTCAATCGGGGCAGCCTTTTGGGGCTGTGGAGGATTGACAGATCCTTCACCACCAGCAAAGGCAGAGGATTGCCTAAATATTTCGTCTGGAAACATACCAAATCGAGATCCGTCACCCCGTCCCATGCCAGAAAAGGGACTGGAAAAACCAAAGAATTCAGCGAATATGTCATCAGCACTTCTAGTGTTGAACCGGAATCCAGGAGGGCCATCCCCGTTGAAGAATGGGGACCCACCAGCAGACCCAGACGGTCCTGACGGGCCGGGAGGTGGGACCCCCTTGAGACCTTCCTCACCATATTGGTCATAGACAGCACGCTTCTGCGGATCACTTAAGACCTACAAATAAAATTTTAATTAGCTTTTGAGATAAATCATCATTAATTAATTTATTTTCCTCAGATAGATCACTGATTTTTATCAAAGGAAAGCATCCAAGACACTGATATCTGTGGAAACAATAGAATTCAGGCACTTCAATCTACTAAAACTCATACAAAACTAGCTTCTTTTGAAAGTGATCACAAAATCAAATTTTTTTTGACATGACACAAAATCAAAATTTAACTAGTGCATACTAGCAAGGAATTCACCAACGCCATTCCCCGTCAAAGGTTCCAACCAAGCACCGATCCTAAAATCGCTTTGCATGTCAATCATCATCGAACAACCAAATAAAACAAAAAGTAGCTAAACACGACCTAAAAATCATAAACAGAGAAAGAACAAAAACACATACATCGTAAGCCTCAGCAATCTGCTTGAACTTAGCCTCCGCCTCTTTCTTATTCGAGGGGTTCTTGTCAGGGTGCCACTTCATCGCGAGCTTGCGATAGGCCTTTTTGACATCATCATCCGACGCACCTCGTTCGACCTGAAGCACCTTGTAGTAATCGACCCCCATCTCCTTCCTCGATTGCTTTTGCGGCTCGGAGGCACCGCCTGTTGCGCGCCTGCGCTTTCGCTCGCCTTCTCTAATCTTGGCGTTGACGGCGTGAACGACACTTCTGTAAAGTTCGGAATTGTACGGAAATAGAGGAGGAGGAGGAGGTGGTGGTGGTGTCGGGTTGGTGTAGGGATAGTACTGATTGGTGGGGTTTGATGGTGTCAGGAAAGATGGGGAAGAAAGGATAGAAACCAAAAGGAACAGCCCCAAATCCCAAAGGAGAGAAAGGGACGGAGAAGATGTAAGGAAAGAATGGTATCGAACGGAGAGATTTGATTTCAGAGAAGAAGGTGCCGTGAACCAGTTAGTGATTGTATCCTCTGCGCGTATTTTTTTGGACCGTGCAGATTAATCTGAACCGTCAGACTATCAAATAAAAAATTAACAGTTTTTTTCTTAATTACATTTGTGACGGTCGAACGTTGATTTCTAATCCGACGATCCAAATTAATCTGTGCAAGAATGAGCAAACAAAAATGTGTGCAGAGGACACTGTTCCGACAGGGTTTATCTCTCGATCCATCCATTGTATTTTTCCTAACCTTTTTTGAGGAAAGTAATTGCTACTGTATTTTTCTTTTTTCTTTATTATGTCGCACAACTGCATCTAAAAATATTTCCAGTTATGATAATGAACATTCTTTTATAAACAAATGTATTTTTTATTATGTCAATTGGCACAGACAAGGATCAAAAATATTTTTGAATCTTAAAAAGTTGAGTAAATGTCGCAAAAGTCTAGATTGAGTTGTTTAAATATAGAGTTCAATTTGACAACATTGACAATAAAATTCTGAGAAAATTGTATTTTTGTCATCGAAAAATTAAAAAATGTATTGTTATCTTCAAAAATCTCTTCTTTCTAAAATGCCATTTAGAAATATTATTATCTATACAAAGTCACTAACACTCAAATCCTTCAAAAATTCATGCCATTTTGCAACAACATAGTTCGTGTGCTTCACATAGACGATGTCTACTTCATGTCATGTTATTTCAATGTCACAAATCAACTTCTCAAACAAAATACAATTGTCAAACTCTTTGCTGAAGTGGAGTGGATCTATTACAGGGGAGGAAGATGGGATGCGAGAGATTCTGGCACCAGGCGAGAGGCATCGGGCAGGGGCAATTTTGTCATTAAAATAAAAATGAGATATAAAAAGAATAAAGTGGCATTTTCACAAGCTAATCGTGTTTTTTGGTGGCATTTTAGAAAGAAGAAATATTAAATGGGCAAAACAAAATTTTTATGTTTTTTGTGGCAAAAACACAATTTTTTCTAAAATTTTCAAGTAAAACTAAAAAAATAAAAATTATAAACATACACATAAACGTGTTGGTTGTAAACAACTCAAAGAGTCATGTCATATAAAAAATCATTAATATTGCACGAAATTGGCAAAATTATTTTTTAATGAAATATTAAATAATACTTAAATTATATAAAATTTAAACCACAATCGATCCATCATTTTAAAAATACATATATAAACTTTATATATTTTATAAATTTAAATTATATTTCAAATTGTATTGTTAAGATTATCAAGTTAACATTATCAAATGTCAAGTGATTTATGGCAGCAAAAATTGTTCTTTTAACGATAGGATTTATCTCTCGAACTAGCAATTCATAATTCATTGTATAGTTTGGCCAACTTTTTTGGAAATATCAATTACTATCCTCTTTTGCAAGAGTGTATCTCCTAATTCCTCAATAGAGCGTTCTGCCGATCTCAAGTTCGATCTCATTATCGATTCTCACTAAATGCGTTCAGTTGAGTTCCGACGAAAATTTATTTTACTTATGATGCATGTTATTTTCGTTATTATGCATTTTATTTTCGTTATTGTGCATCTAATAACATGCATAACCGTCAAAATACTTAATGATTTATATGTTAAGTTCATTATGTTTTTTGTTCTACTTATGATTTATTATGTTATCGTTATTATGCATGATGTTTTTGTTATTATGCATATTATTTATATTATTTTGCATGTTAATTATTTGCATAATAATAAAAACAACATGCATAATAACAAAAACAACATGAATAACAACTCGAACAATTTTTAAAATAAATGCAATTGGATTTGTCCAGTCCGCATCAATGAGCGTAGCGATCCGCTTCGATAAGCGTAGCGATATTCGTTTTCAGTGAAGCGTCCGGTCAATTATATGCATAATAACAAAAACAAGATGTATAATACAAAAATAATATGCGTTATAACAAAAATAACATGCAAACTCAACTCAACTGAATCTATATTATTGAGATCGATGAAGAAATCAATAAAGAGATTGATATATCAGCTCTCTATTCTAAATATTATCATGATAAAGGATCCGTTTACGTGGATCTAAAAAAATATTCAATGTTTTTTTTAATTATCTTATGATCTTGATAAATGATCTACATTATTTACTAGATTCGTATTTGAATATTTCATCATCCGAATTCGAAATTTTCTATGAGAATGTAATATAAATCCTCATTTGGTTCTCAATATTTTATGAAATATATATTTGTATGTGAATCTTATAGAGTTCTAATAATTTGCATTTGAATTATGCTGGGAAAGAGCAACGGGCTCTAAGTTAAAGTTTTACTTTTAAAATTCAGTGAAAGTCAAAGGTCACTGAATATTTAGATCATTTTTATAATATTTGACATTCATTTATTTTTCAAAAAAAAAAGAAATTTTACAATTAGATGAAAATAATCGGTGTACAAGGCAGAGATTTTTTTAGTAAGTTCGTAAAATCCATAGTTTTGTTGTTTAAAGATAGAGAGAAATCACTTTATAATTAATATTTCTATAATCATGGCATTGATTTATCAGATAAGTCTGGAAAAATAGAAAAGAAATTATAAACACACACTTAAAATTTTTAAATTTATTGTTCTATGTTTCACATAATTCAAGTATCATTTGATATTTCATTAAAACTCGTTCACATTGTATGAAACTGTTACCGTCTCATATTTAATGTTTTTATGTAATATCGAGCGTAAGGAATAGAAAACGGGTCGGATCAAGTCGGATCGGGTCAAACTTGTCTGGATCAATGGGTTGGTCGGACCGTCTGATTTGGACTAATAAAAAAATTTTAAGCCGACCACAACTCATCTAAGGCTCATGAATTAGCGGACAGGGTTAGAGGGGGCCGGTCAGAGTCGGGTTGGCCAGATTTTTCTATTTTCTATTTATTTTCTGAATTATTTTAGTTTTATTTTTTTAGTTTTTTCTTAATTTAACGGGTAATTCCTAGGTTATTCTCGGGTTTTGCATGGATTCCGCATGGGTTTGCATGGGTTAATGGCGGGTTATGACGGGTTAGACGAGTTGGTTCGGGTTGGGTGAGTTTATTCCGGGTCAGGTTTAACACGAGTTTTTTTCCAAGAATAATGGTCGCTTTTGACACCCGGTTTTTTTGGACGATTCCGCACGAGTTTGCACTCGGGTCGGGCCGGATCGTAGACTCGAATTTTCCAGACCGGGTCGAACCCGTACGGATTTTGTCAAATGCCTAAACGAACGACACTTAAATTAAATGAAATTTGAAATACAATCAATTTTGTAAGTTTAATCAAATATATAGATATATTTTCTTTTATTTTGTAATTTTTTTTAATAATTCATTATGAAAAGTTGTCAAAATATACATTATCAAGTGATTAATCCTATTAAAGTTGTCCTATGTGTGATAAATGGCAAGTTGTTTTAAAAAAGAAGTTCAACTTTTTTTGAATTGTTCTTCCTCTAAATACATTTAATATACTATAATATTGGGCCAGATCAATTTGTATCCTACTCTCCAGCGTGTTTTTCAAAGTTTGGGCTTTGTTGAGCTCATATTTAATTTTGGGCCAAAATATGGGCCCCTAATTGGGTCAAGTTCTATTGAACGGTAGTCGGGTGCATGGTCTATAATTTCTATATCAAATTTCCAATCATGTTCTTTGACAGACAGGAAAATGTCACTTTAAGATTAAGTTACTGTTATTAAATAGTTGTGTTTGTCTTGACGCTTGACATCTCTTATATGTTTTTTTTTTATAAATATTCTAATTTTCGACTTCCGTTTCTTATTTCTTTTCATTTCTTTTCTTATTTTTATTTTGTTATTTTTTTTGTCTTGTTTTTATTTTGTCTTATTTTTTTATATTTTTTTGATGTTAAGTCTAACATTCGATGTGTTTATATTAACTTTTATGGTGTTCATACGAACTTCATTGTTATTCATACTAATTTCACTGGTGTTTATATTAACTTTTGATGTATTCATATTAACTTCGCTGATATTCATACCAACTTCTAGTATGAACTGTTGTATGTAAATCAATTGATGCAATTCAATTAGAGTATCATTACAAAAAAATTATTTTCTAATCTAAAATAATTGCAATAACCACATCTATCTTCCACCTATATATGTTTCGGTAATTAATGCGATCTAGCTAGTTGACTTTACTAATAACCTAATTCACTTATTTTGAATGAATCAGAACTTTTTCATGCATGGATACATGTTAAATTCGTAATTTAATTATCACTCTCCGCACTGCTATTTTTTGTACATTTAAAGTACATCTCTTTTACAATTATCACTTAAATTTATTCTCATGCATCCAAAGACGGATTCAACTTTTGTCATGATAGTGCAAGTGTCATATCTTAGAAAATATTTTTTTTTCAAAAAATATATCATTCATATTACAATATTTTCTAAAATATGCTTATAATTTGAAAAAAAAAAAATATGTCATCCTGATTTTTTTTGGCAAAAATAAACCTCTATAACTATAATTTTAATTGAAAATTTTACGTAAAACTCAATTTATAATTATAATAATACGTCTAATACTAACATCTTACCATACCGTGTCGAAAATCCTGAAGCCGCACCATGCATCATGGCATCACCCCCACACTCCAGCCATTGAAAATTTGGAATCTGAATCATAAATAGTCACCGTAAATAACCAAATGTAAGTGATATTATTAAGATAATAATTTTGGCTAGCAAATTTTGACGGAATTCAGACAAATAATAAACTATAGTTAATACAATTGTACGTTGAACCTGAAGGGTTTTGAGGTCCTGTCTCACCAAACAAATCTTACTACTATATATTATTTTTTTGGTGTTAATTTATTATATAAATAATTAAATTTGGATTGATGCATGAATGTACCCCGCATTACCAACCCAACTTGCATCTAATTAAATTATATTACTATTATTAACACGAGACAAATGGGAACGTGACAACAATTCAAATAGTTTTTTATCCTAAATCAAATGGTCATCCTCTCTCTCTTTCTGAAGCATTTGTCTATACTTGTTAATTTGTGGAGCATTCCATCAATCAAAACAGCTACGTTGGCTCGACTCTTGAGGAGAAAATGGGAACCGGATCTGCTGCTTTTAAAATTTTTGCTTGTTTTCTGTTTGTTTCGATTTGAATCGTTCAAAACTCATCTAACGGTCAAAGCATCTGTCTTCTGAATCAAATTACAGTCGTTCGTGACGATCGATCGATTTATGACGTGACAAGGACGGTTAAAGGACTTGTGGCGCAAATTAAATGTAATAATGTGAAAATTTTATTTTGACATTCGTTGAAAGCCCAAAAAATATCAAGCGTGACCAGAGTTAAGTCGATTTTTTTTCGGTCCGATCTTAAAAAAATAAGAATTATATTTATGACTCTACTTTTAAATATTTGATAGTCATGATTTTATTTTTTGCGTTAAGCGTTCAGAAGTGTTTTCTGGACGCACGCGTTCAGAAATAGAGGTCACCCGAGTTTACGAAATAAAAAATATTAAGTCGTTCAGACGCGGTGTTTAGACGTGAACGCAAATTTGAAATTTTGCATCATACTTAATCATTTTTGTTGTTTGTTTTTTCAGCGTGAACGCATGCGTTTAGTCTGAACGCTGAACGCTGAAAAATAGAGTCATGACTGTCAAATGTTTGAAAACATAGACATGAATGTAATTCTTATTTTTTTTAGAATAATTCAGATAATTCTGACCTACTGTTTCTTAATCGGACATGTGTGATGGGTTCTAGTGAGGTCTAATTGGGTTGGTTTGATTTCGAATAATAATCGAGTTACGTCATCCCCTCTTTTTTTTTGAACGTCGTCTCTTTTCGAATTTTTGGTCACTCAACATTTTATGGATTGTGGTCATCCAATATTGCCCTTTTTTTTTAAGAGATGGCAAATGTGCATACCATGTCAGCGTTTGGATCATGAACAAATCTATTATAGTTTTTTTAGAAAAAATATTCATATTTACATTTGAAATATCTGAACTATATTATCCCAAATTATTGAAAAAATAAATAATTCAACCTTCAAACTATTTTTCAGATTATTTTTTTGTTCAAATTATTTTTGGAGTCTTCTCGAATATGAACGTGTTTTGTGATTTACGATTGTGGAACCAACACGCTTTGTCATTTGTGATTGTGGATCATTGGATCGCGTTTTGTGCTTTGCAAAGCGCATCCAATGTTTCCACAATAGCAAAGCGCGCGTTTTGTCGTGCTTTGCAAAACATAGTAGCACAAATATGTATATATATATATATAGAAATGCTATGATGCACTATGATGCCAAAGAACTTTTGGCACTGGAAAAACTGAACCATTAGATGTGTAACCCCTGCTTTAAGATTCGTACTTTTGAACAAGTACTAAAACATGACCAATCCTGAACTGTGGACCTAAAAAGCTTAAAAACCGAAAGTCAGTATACCATCTTAACCAGATTTCTTAGGAAATTCATTAAGTTAAACGTTGAGCAAATTCTCAAGTCATTTTTTTTACGAGATACCGGAGCCAAATCTCAGCCGAGTTAAAAACGTTTTATGAACGACTGGCGTAATACCGCTAGGAGTTCAATATATCAAGAAGCCCTAAAGGCAACCGAGACAATTGAAGAACTGGCAAACGGTTTCCTGAAACCATCCGAATTTGCGAAAGGAGCCACAACAACATTGATCAAGCAGAACAACACAATAATCCAACTGCTGGTCAAAATCAAAGAAGATCTGAAAGATTGCAAAACCGCAATCAGAAGACTAGAGGCCGCGAAAACCAGAGTTCCAGAGACAGAGAACCTCGCACAATCCATAGACGATTTACAAAAGGGCTTGCAGAAATTTAGCCTCGGTGAAACCAGTGTGAGAAAAATCAAGAAAACAACAGGACAGTTCTTTGTTTTCAAAAATCCAAAAGAAATATTTGACTCTGTCAAGAGCAAAAAATGAGCCAAACAAGAACAGAAACAGTGGGTAGGCCAAGTATATCCGGCCAAGACAACAACCAAAACCACATCCAAGTCGTCGTACAAACGCATGACTACGATGGTTGGCAGAGTGGAGAGAGTAATTTACTGCTCTCAAGATCGTTGATAGGAATGCTATCAAACACTAACCACACAAACTTCAGATACAATGTGGAAAGAGTGACAGAACACCTGGCAAGCAGAGGGATTCGAGCAATTCCAGGCCAGATGAGGTCAACTGAGGAATTAAGAGGTAGACAATGGATAATACGGCCAGCAACAGCACCAACCGTACAGAATCCTCAGACAGCAAGGATAAGGACCAGAACTGATGGGTCCTTAGTAGTAAGATTTGGTGGTTACTCAGCAACTGCACCACCAGAAGAGGTAACAATAGGACATAACGATGAAGAAATCATAGGGGAGGAATTAGCTCTCATGATGACATGTGATGATTGGGATGAACAAAGCCAGTCAGATGATGACAATTTAAGTGTGCTTATGACACTGGCATCATTACCAAGGGAATCTACTTCTGTGATAGAAGGTGATCCAATCTGGGATCACTACAGCGAAGATGAGGATACAGAGAATGATTGGGTAAACCCATTCGCGAAAGTTGATGGGGGTAGTGGTATAGCCACGGCCCATCAAAATTCAGAATCGGTGTTTGCCGCAGTCATGGAGTATCCCTCACTTCGTAATCTGACGAAGAATATTGAAACAGTCATTTCAACGACAACAGCTGAATCGGCTAGAAGACCCACAGAGCCTACAATGGGTCCTGTAATGTATCCACGAGGCACAAGGAGAGAAAATATTGAAGTACCACAAATCAAGGCAAGAATTGGAAATTTGAAAGGTGGATTTTCAAAACAACACAATGATAGGTTTGAATTACCCTCAGTGCATGCAAACCAAGGAGTAATGCTAATACTACCAGACGATATTGGGCAGTACAGTGATACAATTTCAAGATGAGAATCTATTACTCTAAATCTTGTGAACGAGAGAAGTTGGGATGACAATAAGAGTAAGGTTATCTACATTGAAAACCTACTTGGAGATATTGTCAAAAAGACATGGATTCAATGGAGGATGGCGTATTCGCAGAAATATGAAGAGCTAGTAAATATTGCAGATGACCCTCAAAATGTCATCTCACAAATCAGAAGAATGATCTTATTGGAAGACCCTTACCAAGGTTCAACGGTAGAACATGATCAAGCTTACAATGACATTGAAAGATTGTCATGTGACAACATGAAGGACTTGTTTAGCTACATGAATGACTACAAGTACCTTGCTGCTAAATCAGGCCGAATGTACATTTCGCCTGAACTTTCTGAGAAATTCTTCCGGAAGATGCCACCATTAATGGGTAAAGAAATTGAGAAGGCATATTTTGAGAAATACCCCGGAAGCACAGTTGGTGTGTTGCCAAGAATTAATTTTGCATATTAGTTTTTGACAGAACAGTGCAAGAGAGCAGCTGTTCAGAGAAGTCTAAAGGACCTATCTTTCTGTAGCTAGATTCCAATCCCTGGTTACTATCAGAATAATAAGAAGTATGGCTTAAGAAAAGCCAAGAGCTATCGTGGAAAACCGCATGAATCACATGTGCGTGTTTTTAAGAAAAAGTATGCGGATAAAGTCCGAAAATGCAAATGTTTTATTTGCGAGGAAGAAGGTCACTTCGCAAGAGAATGCCGCAAGAAAGATGGTAACATTGTAAGGGCAGCGATAGTGAAAATTTTGGATCTAGATGATAAATGGGACATCATCTCAGTAGACCAAAATGAACCCGATAGCGATGCTATCTGCTCTCTCTCGGAAGGAGAAGTCGGGAGCACAAACACGTTAATGGCTAATCTTAAGGATTTGCCATTTGAAGAAATCTACATATGACTGCCAGTGCACCAGAGTTAAACTGGAGGTCATACCCAAACCTTCCCGAAATTTTTTTGTTGTGTAAACACGAATGAGAGGACAACTCAACAGTACCACCAAACAAAGAAAAGTGTGTATGCTGTAAAAAATCACGAACAGAAACATGAGAGCTAATTGCATGATTTGCTGAGAAACAGTGTGCCCTATGTGTTCTAGATTTGTGTTTGGAAGAAAGATCCAGAAGAAGGTCCAGAATGTAAGGGCTTATGATGGGAAAGATGAGCTGATAAAAGAGTTATTGGACTATACCCAGTATCTACTCATGAAAAACGAGAAATTAGAAGAACAATTGCAGACTCTACAACTGCAAGAAGATGCAAAAAGCCTTGAAAATCATGATTTAAAAGGCAAGACAAAGGTTGTAGTTGAAGATAATGATGACGAAGAAGAAGTCTTCAATGAAATAATACACCAGTTCAAAGGCATTAAGATCAGAGAACCAGAGATTGTAAATAAGATCTCTGATGAAGAAGCTGAAACTTTGGTACCTGATCCAAGAAGAGGCAGGAGGGTACTAAACAGACTATACAATATCGAGTTGCAAATGGAGATTTCAGGTGTGAAAAATTTTAAGGTGCAAGCAATATTGGATACAGGAGCAACAGTTTGCTGCATAAATCAGAAGATAGTGCCAGAAGAAGCACTCGAGCAAAGCGCATACCCTATACAAATTAACGGGGTCAACTCACAGCAAATAGCAAAATTGAAGCTTAAAAATAGGCTGATGAGTATTGAGGAAAACAAATTTAGAATCTCATTTACGTATGCATTCCCTATGGGAGAGAAGGAAAACATCCAGATGTTGCTGGAATGCAATTTCATAAGGGCCATGCAAGGTGGCTTGCGAATTGAAGGACAAATGGTTACATTTTATAAAAAATGTAACCACAATCACTACAAGGGTAGATGCTGAAGTAGCTTCTAAAGCTGACCTAGAAGAACTTGAACTTTCTGAGCTTGAGTACATTGAAGTAAGAGAAGCAGTGGCGTATAATTGTGGTGGAGAGTCACCTGACTTTAAACGAAGATTCAACACGCTACTTTCAAGATTGAAGGAACATGGATTCATTGGTAATGATCCTTTAAAACATTGGGGAAGAAACCAAATCAAGTGTAAGCTTGAAATCATAAATCCGGATATCTCTATCCAGGATAAGCCCCTGAAGCACGTAACACCAGCAATGCGCGAGCAATTTAACAGGCATATACAAGCATTGCTAGAAATTGGAGTGATCAGGCCAAGTTCAAGCAAACACAGAACTATGGCGATAATGGTGAATTTGGGAACAACCGTAGACCCGGTCACAAAGAAGGAGGTCAAAGGCAAGGAGCGCATGGTATTCAACTACAGGAAGCTCAACGATAACACGCATAAAGACCAGTACAGTCTTCCAGGTATCAATACAATCCTGAAGAAAGTGAGAAATAGTAAAATATTTTCCAAATTTGATCTAAAGAGCGGCTTTCACCAAGTTGTTATGGATCCAAAGTCGATACAGTGTACTACATTTGTAGTACCAGGCGGATTATACAAATGGTTGGTCATGCCTTTTGGATTGAAGAATGCGCCGGCAATTTTTCAGTGCAAAATGGATAATTGTTTTCGAGGCACGGAAGAATTTATAGCCGTCTACATAGACGATATACTGGTGTTCTCAGAAAATGAAGAACAACATGCTGAGCATATTTCAAAAATGCTTAGTATTTGTGAGAAAAATGGGCTTGTACTTTCGCCCACAAAAATGAAGATCGCGGTTAAGGAGATTGAATTCCTTGGAGCAGTAATAGGCAACAGAAAAATCAAGTTGCAACCGCATATCATTAAGAAGATCATAACCTTTGAAGACGAGAAAATGAAAGAGAAGGCAGGGTTACGATCATGGCTAGGCATACTAAACTATGCCAGAAACTACATTCCAAACCTTGGTACACTTTTGGGACCATTATACTCAAAGACCAGTCCTCATGGTGATAAACGCATGAAACCTTCAGATTACCAGTTGGTAAGAAAGGTAAAGGATTTGGTACAAAACCTACCAGACTTGGAATTACCACCTCCCAATTCTTATATTATAATTGAGACAGATGGCTGCATGGACGGCTGGGACGGTGTGTGTAAGTGGAAGAAGGGTAAAACTGACCCTAGAAGCACAGATAGAGTATGTGCTTATGCAAGCGAGAAATTCCCGATCGTGAAGTCAACTATTGACGCAGAAATACACGCTTGCATGGAGACACTAAATGCACTCAAAATTCACTATCTTGATCAGAATGAGATAACCCTCCGAATAGACTGTCAGGCTATTATTAGTTTTTACAATAAATCTGCACAGAACAAACCGTCAAGAGTAAGATGGATTAGTTTTGTAGATTTCGTTACAGGGACGAGAGTCCAAATAAACTTTGAGCACATTGATGGCAAGCTCAATGTTTTGGCGGATTCATTGTCAAGATTGGCGGTTAACATGATGAGTGCTAAGCTAGATGAACAAATCTCTAGCATTCTAGTACAACTAGAAAGTGCAATTAATGAAGTAATCGAAGCACCTCAGGAATCGGTTATTCATGAACTGAGCAGTACCATTGAGAAAATTAATCTTCTCATAGGCCGGAAAACGGCCTAGTAATAAATTCTTATTGCGGAAGTGGTGGACCGCTGAAACAAATAACCACATTTATCTAATAAGTGTGTTATCTTATTTTTAATTTTTTACAGGTATGGAAGGCTTAAGAAGGATTATTATTAGCAACGAACCCAACAATGTCAAGCGAGCTTTCTTTGAAGCAGAAAGATGGGAAAACTTATGTGGGCAAAATGCACAGCTCGCAAGGTACTCCCAAACCACTGAAGATACATTTGTTCGATATCCACGAAGCATTGAAGAAGAAGGGGCTATGATAGCCAGGTTGTCAGAATTATACAAAGACCAAGCTTACAAGGCATGCACTCAAGTAGAAATTCTCATAGCAATGAAATACTTGCAAAAGACAAGACTTGAGGCAATTGCAACTAATGACAATTGGGCCAGAGATGTTCTAGACATTGTGAATACCAGCATAAGGGCATTGATTGACTGCCATGATATCCTACTGAATAATTATAATAGCTTCCATTATTAAGGACTAGCTTGGTGGGGTTCTACGGATAACCACTAGCTTTTTAGAAAGTATGCTTTTCTGGATGCCTCCTTAGTGTGCTGGAGCATTTGCTTTATGAGTGGAGTTTTACTTTATTCTTTTATAGATGTCGTCTACTGTGCCGACGCATCTTTTTCTTTGAGTGGAAGACACGAGTAAGTGGAAACCTCTTTATTCGCATGACGATGGGGCCCAATGAGCACCCGATGCAATAATAGAGATTCTCTTCTCAAGTTTATATATTGTAACATCTTATGAAGTTGCAAGCACATCAGAAGTTATCTGAAAGCTTACTTCTTCCAGTTCAATAAAACAATCAAGTTTCCAGCTTTTAAAATTTTCTCTAAGTCTTAAGTTTCCAGTACATAATTTGTCCGATAGCTTAAGCCGATCTAGATTCCGCGCGATTTTCCGTTTGTATCAGAGCTTAAGGTTATTCCTTTTGATTTCTGGTTAGTATCTTTCATGGCTTTCTAAATTCTTTCATAATTTCTAGAAAAACAAGGATGGAACGGTCAAAAAAATTATAGAAGGGAATAAATTGAACCCGAAAAGTTTGAAGTTTGGGAGACGTGTACTTAGTATAAGCGATAAAAGGGGAAAA
Source organism: Eleocharis quinqueflora (assembly GCA_964058865.1). Taxonomy (NCBI): domain Eukaryota; kingdom Viridiplantae; phylum Streptophyta; class Magnoliopsida; order Poales; family Cyperaceae; genus Eleocharis; species Eleocharis quinqueflora. Next base: position 193,617 of record CAXKVX010000693.1, read on the forward strand.
GTACCCAGAGGGGGAATAGTACCATTACGTTTGTAATATTAAGAAGGCACCCAAATGAATGGCTAGAAAGTTTAAATCCAACGGTGAGGAAGGGTCTAATGCCATAAGAACCTTGGCACTATAAAGCACGATAGCCTATCCCTATATATATATATATAGAGAGAGAGAGAGAGAGAGAAATGCTATGGTGCACTACGAAGTCAAGATTAGGTTTGACATCACGTTCAAATTTCAAATAAGAAAATTTGAAACAATTGATCCAAACCGTCCAATGTGATCTCCATATTTGCACAAATAACAAAAAGTGATCCAATTATCCACAATCGCAAAGCGCGCATTTTGATGCGCTTTGCAAAGCATAATAGCACAATTCTCTCTCTCTATATATATATATAGAGAGAGAGAGCAAGGTTATGGTAATATGCATATGACACTCACTTTCGTCGTATGCAACTATACATTTTCTCAATAAATTGAGATTTAAGTTGCTCAATACATTCTTCATATCAACATCTTCTAATCAAATTTGTAAATTTTAACTTTCTTGCTATTTTTAAATACTTTTTCAAAACTGTCCAGAAAATGACACTTTTAATATTAAATCTGGACGATTTTTAAAAAGTATTTAAAAAAAACAAGAAAGCTCACGAAATTTGATTTCATACAAAACTTTGATATGAAGAATTTATTGAGCAACTTAAGTCTCAATTTATTAAGCAAATTAAATATGCATAGCCACGTAGAATGGAAGAAAGTGTTCTATGCATATTAACATGGAAAATGTTCCGCCGATCTCAAGTTCGATCCCATCATCGATCCCTACTGGACGCGTCCAGTTGAGTTCCGACGAAAATTTATTTTACTTATGATGCATGTTGTTGTTTTTATTATGCATGTTGTTTTTGTTAATGTGTATCTAATAACATGCATAACAGTCAAAACACTTATGATTTATATGTTAAGTTCATTAAATTTTTTTGTTCTACTTATGATTTATTATGTTTTCGTTATTATGCATGATGCTTTTGTTATTATGCATGTTATTTGTATTATTTTGCATGTTAATTACTTGTATAATAACAAAAACAACGTGCACAATAACAAAAATAACATGCATAATAACTAGAATAATTTTTAAAATAAATGCAACTGGATTCGTTTAGTTCGCATAGATGAGCGTAGCGACTTTAATTTTCAGTGGAGCGTCCGATCAATTATATACATAATAACAAAACAACATGCATAATACAAAAAACATAATGCATCATAATAAAACAAAATGCAAACTAAACTTAACTGGATCTGTTCTGTCGGAATCGATGAATAAATCAATGAAGAAATCGATATATCAGCTTCCTATTAACATATGTTTGCTCTCTCTCTCTATATATATATATATTTAACAACCAATTTTCCAAATTATATAAAAATGAAAAGGAAAAATGGTCCACCTTGCAAAAAGAAGATAATAACACTTCGAATATGAATACAAGATAGGACAATTTCAGTGTCCCCGTCATACTGAGCCCCCCTCTCTCTAGGATCCTGTGTGGATATAGTTTAAGGTTTTCTGATGGAGCGTGGAAGCCATACGTAATATGGCAAGTACGCGTAGCACCTACCACTTTTTTTTTTGATTGAAACCTACCACTTAAAAAGTAAGGTATATATTGCTCTAGTTATTATTGAATTAATTCTAGTGTGTATCTAATGTTTCATGTGTATCATGCATAGGATGCACAAAATACTCGTGACTCGTGACTCGCTCGTGTTCGGCTCGTGTTCGGATCGTTAACAACTCGTTCGTTAACAGCTCGAGTGTTAACGAGCCGAGCTCGAGCTGTGACAAGCTCGGCTCGTTTAAGTATCGAGACCTTAACGAGTTAATCTGGACCGTCGAATTGATTACCACCATCTCTAAATATATCATTACCATAGAGAATTTTCATGATTTTATAATTTTATTATGTTTTTTTTAATTATTTTGTCATTTTTTTCTTGCAAACGAGCTACAAACGAGCCAGCTCGAGCCTTAACGAGCCGAGCTTGAGTTGAGAGTTTCAGCTCGTGACTCGTTAACAAACGAGCCGAGTTCGAGTTCGCCCCAGCTCGCTCGAGCTCGGCTCGTTTACACCCCTAATCATGTATCTAACATGCATCTGATAATACAAATAAATTAGGACTGTTGAAACTTTTTCTTATTAAAAAAGGACATTATCATTTTACGTTAAACATTAGACCGAGAAAAAAATAATTAGGAGTGTGCTAGTCTATTCAATTTGATATAATTTTTTTCAAATATACATATATAGTATGGCTAATGTGAAAACGTTTGCACTTCGACCGAAGTGCAAAAAGTTTCACATTAGCTAACTTTTTGTGGTCAAAATTTAAATTTAAGTTGCTCAATAAATTTTTCATATCAAAATCTTATAGGAAATCAAATTTCGTGATTATTTAGAGCTTTCTAGCTATATTTTAAATATTTTTTAAAAACTGTCCTGAAAAGATCTGAAACCCGACCCGACTCCAATCCGACTATTATAAACAGTCAAACTAATCCGACCCGACTCGGCCTGATCCGAACCCTCCCGACAGACTCGACTTGCCACCTCTACGCTCGGCTGGGTTTGTCACAGTCCACTTTGCCTCAACCACTTTCATTGTATGATGAAGCTATATCTGCTACAAATTTATTGTTTCTAACTTCTCATGTATACACTTCAAAAAACTTCTCATATAGGAAATTAAGTCTTTGCAGTGAATGTTGTCACCCATCATTCCTTGCTACGATTCTTAACAACACCTTCTACAATTTTTAAACAATTGTCTTTTAACTTATTTAGTTTTAATTTGTTGATTTATTGGCATTTTTACTTTTGACATAAAAATTAGGGGGCAAAAACGGAAGTTCTGAGTTCTATATATCAGCACACTTTTTTTTAATTATCTAGTTTGGATTTGAATAAAATTAAAGCCCTTTCAATCAGAGCAAAAATTTACCACCTCTAAGTTTGAAACTGCAAGTAATGATTTTAGTAATTTATTCTTATTGTGTGCACGTAGATTTGTTAAAGTGTGAAACTATCACGAAAGATGCTAGTTTCGTTAATTATTTTGTTTAATGAATAATTAAGAAATTTTGTTTTGTTAACTGTTCCGTTAAATCGAAACGAATTAAAACGATCAAACTCCAATTCCCTTCACTTTTCAACCATCTTCTCTCTTATCACATTAAATCAAATCAAGAATCGGTGATGAACGATTCTAATTATATACATTAATCAAATCATTCACTTCTTTTTTGAATAATCATTCATCTCATCTCTCATCACATTTTTATCTGGAATCAAAACAATTCTAACAATACACAGTCACACATCAAACAAAAAAATATGAAACAATATATTTTCATTAACTGTTTTGTTAGTTAAAAGAACGAAATTTCTTTAATCATAATCGTTCCATTCGTCACGAAACGAAACGAAACGAAAAACTATTAAAAACTCTATGCGCGCGCGATTACAGAAAGATATAATAACTATTATCTTTTTTCCAAATTAAAATTTCGTGTCTCACGTACAGGAGATACCACAGAAAATCAAATTACCTCTCTCCCTCTTATCAGAGGCCAGACAGACACGCTGCAGCTTATATGTATAGTGTGATATATCTGACCCCTTCTGTATATATCTTCCATGCAACATGTTCTTTCGCTCTTTCTCTCTCAGTCGTCTCTGCGCCCACACAGTTATATAGAAAACCCTAAAAATTACTCATCCACAAGACCACCAATTATTCTAGGTTAGAGAGAGAAAGCACAACGGCAGTTCAAGACAAATACTCATAAAACAAACTTCAAAAGAAATCTGTCTAAAGTTGTGGTGTATATGCATGCTTCCTCTCGTTTTCAGAGTCCAGTATACTCCCAAAATTTCAACCAAACTAATCCATATAATTCCACTGCTCCCCACTGTCCTTCTTCTTCTTCTTCTTCTTCTTCTTCTTCTTCTTCTTCTCTTCAAGAAAAAAAGAAAAGAATAAAAGGGGTGAAATCCTACTATCAGTACAAACTCGATTAAGTACAGATCTCTGACTCTCGAGTGGCGAAACAGAGGGCGAGGAAGAGAAATAAAAGGTAAAAAGGGAAAGCAAAAATCTGCATGCAATGCTTACTGTTTCTCCAATGCCATGCACAACTGACGAAGCACGACAAGTCGAGGGCCAGCAGAGTTCCTTTGATGATTTTGATTTCACCATAGATGATGATTTGCTTGTCAATATAGATTTTAGTGATATTTTTCAAAAGTTTGATGACCCATCTCTGCCTTACCTTGAGGTGGATCCAGCTGAGATATTGGCCGAGTTTTCTGCCGATAGAGAAGAAACGACACCAGTGGATTGTTGTGAGGAGAAGATTTTGGCAACAAATGAGGAGAGTTGCAAGAAGGTAGATGAAAATGTAGATTTAATAAATACTGTGAAGGATGATGATGTAGCATGTGACGCTGGAGATGCCAAGTCATCATCGTCTTCATCCGGTGAGGCTGAGAGCAAGCAGAAGTCCGGAGCAGCGATAAAGAATTCACAAGGAAAGAAGAAAGCTAAGGTAATTGTTGTGGTGCAGCTTCAGATTTAATCATTTTGTTTACTGTTCAACAATTTTTGTAATTTGTTTTGTTGGTTCTTTAAATACATCATATATTACTGTTTTCTCTCAGACAGGCATTCCGAGCAAAAATAATAATATATAAATAGAAAGAATTATGGAATAGGAATACTACAATTCATAACCAAACAAATCTTTCACTTAATTATGTTTGCAATTTGTTTAGATTTTAACATGATGGTTTCTGTTAATTCATGAAAAATTGAGAACAGTTGGTGTTATTGAAGCCATTATTATTCGAAGAAAAAGAATAAAGGTACTACCCTTACTCGTTTTAGGTAAACGATTTGTCTTCTCTGAGTGGCATGTTTCTCCACGGAAGGACTACTTTTCTTAATATAAATATAAATGTTGTTGGTATCCGACGAATCAAATTGAATAAAAGATTAGTTTCTTCTGTCAAATTCGTTCGTCTATTTTGATCTGACAGTCTACAAATGAATAAAAAAACCTCTTTTTTCCTCAAAATAATAGTGAATCCGTTTCTGCACTGTACTCGCCAGGAATAATAAGTATATGGATTTGAACTATCATTTCACATGCATTGCTACCTGAATACCGAATAGCACAGTGGAAGACTGGAAGGATACCCATCTCTGCATGCGTTACTCATCAATTATATATGACACGCCTAGGATGCAATAGCAAATTATACTAATATGTCGCCTTTTGTTCTTTAGATTTTTCAAAACTTCCAATTTTACATGACCATTAAAAGTCAATCATACGTATATGTACTTCTTATTTGTTTCAAGAAATTAATTGAACATATACAAGTCTTTTATTTGGACTTATTCTATTCCATTGTAATTGAAATATAATCAATATATAGATGGCTCCTACTATTGATGTATAATGCCCTTATTTTTTCTTAGGTGGATTGGACACCAGAGCTGCACCGGAGATTTGTTCAGGCAGTGGAGCAGCTCGGGGTCGACAAGGCAGTTCCTTCGAGGATTTTAGAGCTCATGGGGGTTGACTCGCTAACTCGACATAATATTGCTAGCCACTTACAGGTAGATGTACTAATTAAGAGTTATGATTCGTATGTTTTCCTGCAGTAACTTTTCTAAGGAAATTAGAACGGTATAATTAGTTGGTTCATGTATGCAAACACATGATAAATTGATGTTCTAATTGTTATTATCTTTTTCTTTTGGATAAAGTTTGTCATAATTCTCAAGTCTTAACTGATACAATTACAAACCTCTCGCAGAAATATCGGTCCCATAGGAAGCATCTTCTGGCGAGTGAAGCAGAATCGGCGAATTGGAGCCAAAGGAGGCATTTATACACATCAGCGGGATGTGGCGCCGCCAAGAGGGTCATGAACACATGGTTCCCCCCGACCATGGGTTTCCCGCCTCCGGCAATGCAACCTTTTCGTCCTTTGCATGTTTGGGGTCACCACCTGAGTGTGGACCCTCCAATGGTACCTATGTGGCCAGCTCCGCAGTCACCCACTCCAACTTGGCCTCCTCATCCGTCTATTCCGCAACCTGCAAATCCTCATCCCTTTTGGCCTCACTATCCAAGGGTATCTCGCTTTCTTTCTCTCTCAAACAATTATGTTAATTAGTTCAATTAAAATTTTATAGACTTCATGCATATAATCAAACATAATTCTCTCTCTCTCAAACAATTATGTTAATTAGTTCGATCTTTTGATGGCCTTGATTATGAACCAGTTTGTCAGATATAAATTAGTTTTACTTTTATTTACTATGAAGTTAAATTTGATTATATGTATGAAAATAACTCTTTGTATAACACTATTCCTTAATTCCTTTACCCAGGGCCAACCACATGCACTTGCACCAGGATCTCCCTGTGTAGCTATGCCGATGGCAACAACAGTATGTTCTTGTAACAATTGATTCTTTCATTTTAGTATAGAAAGAAACCATGGAATGAAATCTAACTGATATATAATACAGAGGTTTCCTGCTCCGATGGTACCTGGCGTCATGGCATATCCAATGTACAGATCAATTCCTCCTCCAGCAGCAGCGAGCAAAAATTCAAGCGCGCAAGTTCCTGAATCTGCACATCCAGTAAGCTCACTCTTATTCAAATAACGGTTCTATTGAAGTCGCTTGTGTGAAATAAGAAGTGATCAATTGATCGTCGACGTTGATGTATCCGTAAACGAAATAGTAAATCCATAGTTTGAATAACAAAATTCATAGTTTACCTATTGCAAACTATTTTCAAACAATCAATTACATATGAACATGTCTGCAATATTCTTGACTCACTTACTATTATAATCTCCTTTGTTATTGATTTATTTGTGTATTACAAGATTTTGTCAAATTTTAAAATAAACAGAATTTGAAGTTACTCTTTTATTTTTTTAATTTGTACAGTCAAAGGATAATATTGATGAAGTCATTGGAGATGTTTTAGACAAGCCATGGCTGCCACTCCCTCTTGGCTTGAAGCCGCCTTCCACCGAGAGCGTTATGATGGAGCTACAACGGCGAGGTGTATCGAAAGTACCACCAATAAACGGTTGATCGATGTTGCAATGGCCATGATGGTTCCTTCAATCCATTGCTTTGTATATTATCTAAAAGATAATTCGTTGACTTGTCATGCATACTAAGTTGTACCGTTTTATAACAATTTTCCTACTACTGGTACTGTTGTTATAGAGAGAACATCTATGTAGTGTGGTCTTGTGGATTGATCTTGCATTCGGTTATTCCTTTGCTTTTTTTATGGAACATGCATGTTTAAATTGAGATCCAAATGCGTTATACATATTAATTGAAGTAATTTGATCATTATATTTTTACATACAGAGGCTAAACAGGATATATAAGAGTCAACCAAAAATACAAATATAAGAATAGTCAACAAAACTAGCTTTTTCATTTATCTAAAACAAGTTTCCAACTTGTCTAATTATGCATTATCATGGGAAAAAAAATTATTGCTTGACATGCATGTCACATGCTTAATGAACAAACAAAGATGTGATATCTGTAAAAACTTTAAAATTAAAATTCTACATAATTAGTTCTAATATATGAAGACCAAACTAAAATTTGTTATATATATTAAAATAGAATATAAAAGAATATGTATAATTTAAATTTTTTATTTGACAAACTATGAAAATTAATACGAAAGAATTAAAATTTTGAACAATTGTACTCGAGTTTGGGAATAAGCAAATAAATTAATTACGGTTGTTCGTCATGACAATGTGAGTGACTAAGCTTGTCTTATAAATTGGAAGGAACACAAATTACTATCGACCAATTAAACCTTATAATGATCTCTGAAATTTCAATGCTCATGCTACAACTTAATTAAACTATATACACCATCTGCTAATTGATTCACATTTAAATGTCAGAAAGGATGAAATTAAATCAAAACTTAATTTCGTAAAAATGAATTAAACAAAAAATTAAAACCAATATGCTTTCCAATTTTTTTAGTTGCAATACTATCAGTAATTAACAAAATTGACAACATTGACAAATTAGAGATTAACAAAATTGACAAATTAGAAATGAGCAGCACGCTTAATAACAAAATTTTGATCTCAAATAGCCTCTGTAAAATAACAATCTAATCAGAGATTAAGAGGCATGCCATTCATGTAATGTTTTGCTGACCCAAACAGGTCATGAATTCCCCTCTGCAATAACAAGCTACACGAAAGACCACACGATCTTATACACACGCGATGTGTTCTTGTAATAATGTGTCTGTATCGATTGGCCTTTTGTGTTTCCTTTTTGAACTTTTGTTATTTGAGTCATGTGGCACTAGTACGTACAAGTCAGTGCTGTGTTTGATCGAGTCTGTATCTGTTACAATCGGAATTCCGATCAGAGGATCCTCCAATCCCTTTCGAACCGTTAGATCTCAAACGGATGGATGAGATATGAACTGCATCGGGCAGTGACGGATATACATGAATTCGGATGGATCAAGCGACTCATCTCGAAAATTACTTTTCAAATATATCTTTGATATTATAAATTTATCAGATTTTCTGAAAAATATGTTTATAATTTGAAATAATATTAAAAATATGCTTTATTTTAAGAAAATTTTAAAATAAGCCTCTAAAATGATTTTCAACGAAAAATTTATGAAAATATATGCATGACTCAAATTTTGCCTAGCTCTGTCGGAAATTCTAAATCTTGAATCCGCTCCTACATGGGGGGGTTTGATATTATTCAAATTCATTGGATCAAATTTGAATCGTTAAATATGAATTGAACATGGCTACGGTGTTTTACAAAGAACCAAACAAGTCGTACTTCGCCTTCGTATTTCAAATTTTAAAGTTCAAACGACCGATCCATCATCATATTAAAATCTCATTAGAGAATGGATATTTCATTTTTATTTTCTTGCTAATTTATAAAGAGGTGAAAAATATTTCATGTCCAATGGTCCAAAAGTCGTTAGATTAACCGATTTTTCACCATCTGTAAAAAATAGAAAATAAGTTTTAGAAAAATATAAAATTCAATCTCTAAGGAGATTTTAATATGAAGATCAAGTTCTACTATTTGCATTGATAGTTTGAATTTTAAAATTAAAAATACGAAGACAAAATAGCACTCGTTTGATGCTTTGTGAAGTATCATGCTCATATGGGGTGAAAAAGTTGTGTTTGATCTATCCTAACGTGTTTTGTTAAAACTTGAATAACTATGTGACGCTAGAACCAAACGGTACCAGGCTACCCGCGCAATTCTTTTATTTTTCATACTAACACGTGGCAATTTTCAATGGCCAGGTGAGAAAAAATTATACTTAATTAGAGATTAGTGGATGTAAAATTTTGATGAGAATAAGATACAATTACATATATAAATAAAAAAAATATAAATTTCATTGGAAAAATTGATTACCAATAAATATAATATATTTTACATATTAAAAAAAATATTAGCAGTACCTAAAAGATAAAATCAAATGTCGATAATAAATTAATGTCAATTTTAGTAATTTGTAAACCGAAAGATAAACAGTGTATTTTTTAAGAGTTTTTGAGAAAGTTAATTCATTCTTCTTACCTTAAAAAATCATTATTACTCTACATATCAAAATGATAATTCTTCAATTTATTTTTTTAGAATAAAAAGCTCTCATTCGCTAAAATCTGAAAGATAAAACTGACCAAATTTAAGCAGCTTGTCAATATTAAATGCATAAAAAATTATTCAATTCTAAACATAACATACACATAAGAAGTTCAATAGTTGTTTTCATAAATCTTTCATTAAGCTCTTGTAATAGCATATCATTAACTATATAAAACATATCAACAAGATAGTAATATAAGTTAGTCACATTCATTTTACCCGTCCCTCAATGGCATTATCTTTATTGTTTTGAAACTTGAAGCAAGAGTTTGCGAAGGATACTTTAATATTCTGATTTTTCTGATCAAGACATCAAGTTATCAAATATCAAACTTGCATCTTAACTTTACAATTAAAAAAAACTAATTAGAAAAAAATGAAGAGATTGTTAATAAAAAAATTAAAAAATAACAATTTCTAATTTTTGATTTCAATGAGAGATGACGAGATTATCAATTTTGATTTAAATAAATCTAAGTTTAAAATTCTGATTTCTGATTTCATTAATGTGTTGAACAAATTGGAAAAAACAATTACCAATTGAGAAGATTTTAAGTAGATCGAGAGAGGAGAGTTGGAAGAGAATCAACTTGGGTTAGGAACTTAGGATTTGACGACGAGGGCATTAGACAGTGGGCACGTCGACGACTGCTCTGCATTTCTTTCTTAAAATCAACTTTATTTGTTCAAATAATTATTCTAAATATTAATAAACACAAAATTTGAATAATATCAATTTCAATTCGCATAATAGGTGAGGAATTTGACAAAAATTCAAACTTTTAGTTTAAAAATACCCAAAATAATTAAATAACAAATTCAAAAAAGTGCCAAAAACAAAATGCAACGATTAAATTTGATATTTTCCAGTAAATTACCAAATTTCAACATAAGCAACGAAGGTGGCTCTGATACCACTTGTTGGACTTAATTTGATGCAATTCAATTTAGGGTAAGAGCCAATTAACCAAATCCCTAAATTACGACTAATTATTGCAATTTAAACAATTCAATTAAAACTCTGTGCTATATGTTTGAAATACAAAAGAGCGGAAGCGAGAACTTACCTTCCACCCCTAAGGTCTCCCTTGTACTTTTGCTCTTCCAACGGAGTCCATGGTGATGGAAGTGCGGAAGCTCGGAATGGTGCGCTGGTGAGCCTATCCAAGCAAATCCCAGTGCCTTACTGTTCTCCAAAGCCACGAATGAACTAGGTAGTAATTTTCTTTAATGGAGAAAGAAAAGAGAGGCTATGCACAGCAAATGTGCATATATCGATAATCGAATTGGATCGAGACCCAGCGCTATTTATAGAGGTGTTAATGTATCTTGGAAAGATACATAATTAATTATCAAATATTCATAGAATATATGAAATTATATTCTCTCCAATTCTTTTCCAAATCCTCTTATTCACTTCTGCAAATAATTCCACGAAATTTGATATAAAATCTAAAATATCAAATCAGAAAGATAACAACAAATCTAGGCAATCAAAATCTGTCTTGGAATAGGTCTCTTGCGGCCGTAATGGATTTCCTTGCGGTCGCAATAGACTTGGCTTCCAGACTTGGCAAGAATTTTGCCAAGTCTCTTGCAGCCGCAATGAAGGCTATTGCGGCCGCAATAGATCTTCTGAAAATTCTCCTATATCCATTACGACCGCAAATGATCTTCTTGCGTCGCAATTGACTTGAGTTTGTGCTGTTTTGCTTGGACTTTGATCTAATTTGAGTTGGGTTTAGTCCAAACAATATTTCTGACTTTATATTAACACCAATATATAGTTTAATTAATCATAATTGGTCCATTAACAATGATAATTAATTTACTTAAATTCTATATGCATTCGTGCTCAAATTTTTTGTGAAATACGTATAATGCCATTGTATATCAGTTAATCACATTATCTGACATATTCATATATTACTCCTCGTAATATTATGCGACAATATGTGACATGTAATAATCATATAACATGTATTTCAAATTTTATTTATCAGAATTGACGTCTCAATTCCAACAATTATTTCAATAAATTTTGTAAAATACAAACAAATGAAACCAACTCAACTAACTAATAAATAAGTACTGAATTTCGGAAATGTAGTAAACATTTGTTTGATTCACTCTTATCTTAAGAGTAACCTTTTGCTTCGGCAAAGCTGTGTCAAAAAGTTAGCTGCAGTCTCCAAAATTCAAATTATGCCTCCCCTCCCATTAACAACAAGAATAAAAGGATTTACAATAAAAAAAGATTACAATCGCATAACTATAGAATAATTATTTTAAGAAATGTGATGAGAAAAGGAAATAAACTATTTTAAGAATAATGAATAATGGCAGAATTTCATATATCTCCTTGAAAAACCTCAAAATTATGTATTTCCTCTCTAATTTTAATATTATGTATTTTCCCTTCTAAATTTTTAAAACTCACGAATTTACTCATTTTATTGTCTTTTTATATCAAAACTTATTCCAAATGTGTAAAATACCTCTTTTATCCTTAACAAAAAGCATAAAAATATGTAGTTTGTTTAAGAATAATGTCAATCTTATATTGATCGATTTCTGAGAGCAAATTGTTAATTTATCTACTTCTCATGCACACGGCAGAGTATACTTAAATGTCACTGTATATGCGGTAAGAGTACAAAATGAATAGTTTTCTTCGAAACCGATCAAATATACGATCAACATTTTCTTAAATAAATTAAATATTTTTTATACTTTTAATTAGTGGTAAAATAGATATTTTATACATTTAAAATGAAATTTAATACAGAAAAATACAGTACAATGGATAAATTTTTGAATTTTTGAAGTTGAGGAGGAGAAATATATAATGTTAGAATTCGGAGGGGGAAATACTTAATTTCGAAGTTTCCGAGGGGGAGATATGTAATTCCGCCATGAATAATTATAGAATTATTGTTCCCCTTTATCTCTCACGGTCGAACCAAACACTAAAGCCCTATACTAGGTTATCAAATTAAACGGTGGCGACAAATCGCAATCGACGTCTATGGCATATTCTCCGACGACAATAAATGACGTACCTCTGTTCTTCCTCTCTATACTACTCTCTTTCCGCTATGTCGATTTCTTTCTCCACTTCTTTACCCAACGCGCTGGCTCCGGCCGTCGACGTGGAACGCCGACGAGGTCTCTACTCATAACTTTGTTCGCTACTATCTTGGTCGTCTCAATCTATGCCTTCTATGATCCGATCGTCTCCCCTGGTAGAGGTGCGGAGGCGGTTTCGAAAGTGGAGGAGGTGAGGCGCGAGATGGAGGTGGAAATGCAAGCTCTCAAGGATCATATCTTTCAATTAGGTAATTTGTTGACTTAGTGGAATGATTTTTTATCATCAGAAATTAGGGGAAATTACTCAGTTTATTAATTTGGTGATGAATTTTAGAATCTAGACCGGTGGAAACCACAAAGAAGATGGATGTGAAGCTTGCACTATTGGAGGAAAATAGCAATGTTATAGAGGCAATGCAGCGTGATATCCAGTATCTGATTCACGAGCAACAAAATATTGAGGAAGTGAAAATACAAGCTCTCAAGGATCATATCTTTCAATTAGGTAATTTGTTGACTTAGTGGATGATCTTTTATCATCAGAAATTAGAGAAATTACTCAGTTTATAAATTTGGTGATGAATTTTTAGCATCTTGTCTGGTGGAAACCACAAAGAAGCTGGATGTGAGGATTGCACTATTGGAGGAAAATAACAATGTTATAGAAGCAATGCAGCGTGATATCGAATATCTGATTGACGAGCAACAAAATATTAAAGATGTGGAAATACAAGATCTCAAGGATCATATCTTTCAATTAGGTAATTTGTTGACTTGTGGATTAAGTATTGATCTTCAGAAATTGGGGAAAATTATGCAATTTATTAATCTGGTAATGATTTTTTAGAATCTAGTCTCAAGGAAGCACAAGAAGCTGGATGTCAAGACTGAACTATGGGTGAAAAATAACAAGGTACAGAAGCAACCAAATTTTTTGTCTTGAAACTTACCAGATGAGTTGCAGTTAGGGGTTTTGTTTGTAATATATCTTGTAATTACTAGGCATAACTAGATTGGAGATCAGTGGAAACAATGCACAAAATATGACCTATGAATCGAATTATGGAATTTAGGATATGACTTTTAAGTAGAGTGCCTTTTGCCATATTTGGTTTGGTTGTTGGTTACATTCTTCAACGAGCTGTAATGAAGAAATAAAATTAATTTGGAAAATGTTCGGTAGATACCACAATCGATACGCATGTTATTATGAGCATTGTTTGAGTTATTATGAACATTGTTTGAGTTATGATGTATAATATTTTGTACTAAAAAAATTATTATACATGTTAATAACATGCATAATAACTCTAATAATGTGCATAATAACTCAAACAAATCTCCATAATAATATACGTATTGATAATCGGTATCGATTGTGATATCTACGTTTCAACTCCCAATTAATTTAAACTAAAAGGACCAGTTTTTACTACATTTTAATCCAGTAGTTCGACAATTTCTTTTTGCGCTAAAATGACATTGATTCCATCAAACACATGCGGCACTTGAGAGAAGTTGTTGAAGTAATGATGCGAATATCTATCTGACTTGTGGAGATGAATGTTTTTGTTTTGCTTCTTTGTGGTTATGTCTTGTAAATTTTGTTTTTTTATAAAAAGTTCTGTAAATCTTCTTATTCAGACGTTATGTTTAAGGCTAATTAAATTATTTAGTATCTAAATTAATCTTGATTCTGAACTATTAATCTCTTAGTTTGCAAAGATTTTAATCGCATAAGAGAAATGCGACTTTCCCTGTGAAGAACATAAAATAAATTATTTGTAAATAGTCTAGTAATTTGGCGATAGCAAATATGATGATTTTAATGAAGTCATGGTTAGTCTTTTGTGAGCACAAAAATTTACATCTCCTTGAAAAGCATTTAATAATAAATGTTGAGAGTTTTGAAATATACATCATTGTAATTGAACAATATGAAATCCAAATTGTAAAAACATAACCCCTTAACAAAATATACACTATATAAAGATACATAATAAGACATTAAATCGGAAAGAACACAACACCATATACATGCTTAGGAACGGATTTAAGATTTTTCGTCAGGAAGAATAAGATTTATATTTTTTTTAAGGAGTTAAAATGTTGTACATTTTTAAATATGCATGATTATTTTACAAAAAATTAACATACCGTAAAAATATACAAGATTGTTTTGCAAAAAAAATTTCAAAGAGGGGCGTTTCCTCCCCTCTTGGCTTGTGGTGGCTCCGCCCCCGTAACATGCTGATGTGGATTTCATTTAACATAATCACTAATTGACGATTGCTTGATCAGTGTAAACAAAATTAAAAGACATATTCCTATATAATCACAACGTATATACTAGCATAATGGTCAAAAGATTGAACATAATCACCTGATGTAGCACCCAAATTTTTATTTTGGCTCTACTTATGCACTCGAAGAAGTATCTTTTCGGTGTTTTAAAATGTACAATTTGTCTAATTTGCATGTGGATCTATATACGCAGTTTGATTTTATAAATTGTATTTAAATAGTAAATTCAATGTAAATTTATACAAGAAATAATATTTTGTATTAATTAAAATAATAATATGATTAATATTTACAAGCACAAGCACAAATTCAAATTTTGTTTAGCATGAATTTTGCTGCAACTGAATAGCTGCATACACATATGCGGTTCTAATGATATCTGCATGACAATATAATTATGAAAGAATTACTTCATATTCAATCTAATAAAATTTGAATTTGTTAGACATACTTATCACATAAGTAATAACAAAGGGTCCGTTTGGCAAATCAAATAATAGCGTCAGAATAGCGGAATTAGAATAGTAAAAATAGAATAGTGTGATTTTGGAAGAGTGGTAGAAGAGTGGTATTCTTGACTATTCTGAAGAGAAAAATTGTCGTTTGGCAAGTGTCAATTGAAATAGTAAAAATATTGATAGTTATGATAATAAAATATTAATAATGATGAATTATTATAATTCTAATAAAAATAATAATATAACAAATAATGATAAATAATAATAATAAATAATAATAAAATATAATAATACTAATAAAATAATAATAATAATATTAAATAATATTAAATAATAATAAATATTAATAATACTAATAAAATAATAATACTACTAATAATAAATAATAATAAATAATAATAAATAAGAATAATAATAATATAATAATTATTATCGTAATTAATAATAAAATAATAATAATGATGATGAAATATTATAATACTAATAATAAATAATAATTAATAACAATAATAATAAATAATAATGAATAAAATAATAATATTGATGAAATATTATAATACTAATAAAATAATAATAATAAATAATAATTAATAATAATAATAATTATCATAAATAATAATAGAATAATAATAATGATGAAATATTATAATACTAATAAAATAAAAATAATAATAATAAATAATAATAATAAATAAAATAATAATAATAATGATGAAATATTATAATACTAATAAAATAAAAATAATAATAATAAATAATAATAATAAAATATTATAGTACTAATAATAAATAATAATAACAATAATAATAAATAATAATAAATAATAAATAATAATGAATAAAATAATAATAATAATGATTAAATATTATAATAGTAATAAAATTATAATAATAATAATAAATAGGAATAATAAAAAATAATATAATAATAATATAATAATAATAATTATCATAAATAATAATAAAATAATAATACTGATTAAATATTATAATACTAATAATAAATAATAATAATAATAACAATAATAATAAATAATAAATAATAATGAATAAAATAATAATAATAATAATAATAATAATAATAATGAAATATTATAATACTAATAAAATAATAATAATAATAATAAATAATAATAATAATAAAATATATAATTATATTATAATAATAATTATCATAAATAATTATAAAATAATAATAAAATAATAATAATGATGAAATATTATAATACTAATAATAAATAATAATAACAATAATAATATTAATAATAATAATAATAATAGTAATGATGAAATATTAAAATACAATAAATTTGATTAGTTAGTCGTACGGAACAGTGTATTCCGCTATTCAATCTATATGGTGGTATACCGGAATAGCCTAATTTACCACTATTCTATTATTTTGAAAACATGTTTGGCACTCCCTATTCCGGAATAGAGCTCTATTCCGGAATAGTGGTGGTTGCCAAACACGCCCAAAGGTTTTAAAAACAGCTAAGTTGGCTAATATACTCAATTAGACTAGTCAAATTAATAGGTTGTCTGTGTAAAAGTGTTAAAGTGCTCTAAGAGAAAACCTAAACCTTAACTCGAAAACCGATCGCGCACGACCATGGCACCTTCTCTGGCAACGATAAACGGCGTACCTCTGCTCCTCCTCTCCGTAATACTCCCGCTCCGGTTTCTCGATCTCTTTCTTCGTTTCTTCTTTTCCCAGCGCACCGGCTCCGGCCACCGCCATGCGAGGCCGACGAGGTCTCTAATTGTATTCCTGTCCGCTACTGTTTTGGTCGTCTCAATCTATGCCTTCTCTGATCCGATCGCCGCCCTCGGTAGGGGTGCGGAGGTTTCAAAAGTGGAGGAGATGAGGCGCGAGATAGAGGTGGAAATACAAGCTCTTAATGATCATATTTCTCAATTAGGTAATCTGTTGACTTGTGATTACTGATCTTGAGAAATTAGTGGAAATTACGGGGTTTATTAAATTGGTGATGAATTTTTAGAATCTAGCCTGGTCGAAAGCACAAAGAAGCTGGATGTTAAGACTGAACTATTGGAGCAAAATAGCAAGGTTATAGAGGCAATGGAGCGTGATATCCAATACCTGATTGACGAGCAACGAAATGTTAAGGTGTGCATTTTGGGTTTTTATTTGAAGTTGTCCGTCTATTTACTGTAGTTTGACTTGAAACAGTGCACAAATATTAACCTATGATTTGAATTATGAAACTTAGGATATAACTTATAAGTAGAGTGTAATGGTTTTGATAATAATTGCTGACAGAAATGATGTAATTGAGAAGATAATGGAATGTATTAAAGCTTTATTGACCTCACAAGTTGATTACAAGGATTCAATTTAGTAGCTAACCTAAGAAAACTAAGAATAATGGAAGATAACTTGTAGAAGAAGATGATTTCAGTCTGATACTCCGCTGCTCAATCGACTTTTATTCTTATAACAACAAAACAGTAAAGTAGAAAAATTACAATAACAGTAAAAGTGAAACTAATGTGAAGACTACCTCTGACATTCTGTTGAGCAGCTCCAATGGTTTATTTCTTCCCTTGCTTCTTCTCCAATTGTGACTTAAATGGAACCTCCATTCACCTGCAACTGGGACCCATTAGTCAGAGTTGTATCTTTGCCCTCTTTTATTCCGTTATCTTCTTCTTTTTTGGGCCTTTATGAGTCTTTGTTATTGGGCCAGTAACGGATTATTTTTTAACTAATCCATTTCTTATCACCCATCCATTCCCAACGGCTAGTGATCCAACGGTAATGGCTATACCGGCCATCTCTAACATAGAGTACCTTTAGCTATATTTGGTCTGGTTGTTGATTTACATGATTATAGTTTAGAAGATCTTTAATGAATAAAGAAAATTAATTTAAACTAAAAGGACCAGTTTTTAATATGTTTTGTAACAGTAATTTGACAAGGCAGTTCTTTTAGTTCAAAATGACATTCATTCGATCAAACACATGCAGAGACTACTTGACACCTGAGAGAAGTTGTTGATGTTATGATGCAAATATCTATTGAAGTGTGGAGGCAAATGTTTTTATTTTGCTCTTCTTCGATTGTGGTCTGTCTTGTAAATCTTGTGATTCAGACATTATGTCTAAGTTTGTAATTAAACTCTTTAATATATAAATTAAGGCTTGATTCTGAATTATTGATCTCTTTGTTTTCAAAGATTTCTTTTGTTTCTTGAATGGCCAAAGTTTAAAACAGGTATTTGATTACTACAATCTTAAATTATTTTGTTTTGAGCTCAAATGATAAGTGATGTTTAACAGTAACTTCTGTTTTTTTCTTGTCAGACTTCCTTGAGTACCAGGTACTACCAGGATGACACCAAAGATATGGATCTGGAGGTGTCTCTCTCTACATTAACATCATTTCATTATATACCTTTGTGAAACTTTTATATGGTATATTATAATCTGTCAACTTGTAAAAGTACTTCAAATTGGAAAAACCAGGTGGAACTGCTGAAAGATCAGTCTAGGAATATGAACTCCAATATTTATCATTTAGAATTGTCAGCAAAAGACACGGACAGAAAGCTGGAATCCCTAAATTCAGAAATTGTGAAGGTAGTTTTTCTTTGCTTCTCTTGTTCCATGCATGTCAAAATGCCATTTGTTATATCATTTATGACATATTGTCAAATTTAATTGCCTTGCGCAACCGTTCTCTTTACATAGTATTAATTCAGGGCGAAATCGAGTATCTCAAAGTTCGTAATCCATTTTATGAGTTTAATTTTGGTATCACTTGTTCATATTGAGTAATTTCATAGTTAAGGTGTAAATAAGATTTAAATATGGATTCTCGATCATACGACCAAACAAACATTCTGAGGGGCTTTATGCACACATTTTGTAATACTGTTATGAACTAGGCGAGTATAAGTATTAGTAGGAACCATCCATTTAGATCAATGATTTTGTGCAAATCATATTCTTTTGTCTTACTTTAGCCACAAATGCTGATAGCTTGGTGCCAATGATAATTTTTTTTATATATATATTTCTCTGCACTTCAACAGATCCAGAGTATAATTTCAGAGCAATGGATTCAGATTAGACACTTAGAGCAGGCTTTTCAGCAAACAATGGTATAACATGACTTCATCTGATATTACGTGTTACAGTGGACAATGATTAATTTATTGATTTAACCACGATTAACTAATTTACTGACTTAAAGCTTTTGTAGATTATGGCTTCACGTGTTCAAAAACGGAGCAAGCAGAATGCTTCCCTTGGCAAGCGTTCTGACCTGAAGGTGACTGGCATTTGGTTTTCTATTTTTGCTTGGGTTGTTTGCTAAAGGCTGGAATTCTTCGGTAAAAAGATTTTGAATTTTTCTATCGGTTCACTTAACTAGGCTGTACAGTTAGTTGAAGTCATTCGGCTCCAATTGATTCAAGACATTACAATGTTCGAGTCATTCGTCTTGGGACCCTTGGTTTCTTACCTATCTGATGCATCTGACAACTTACTGAGGTTCAGTACTTTAGCCCAAAAACAGTTTCAAGAGGTGAGTAATTTTCTTAGGGCTTTCATTTTAAAGTTCTTTATTTCGTGGCCAATTTAATTCAGTGATTTCCCATGTTACTAATTTCTTTTGTTGATATTCATCTGTCTGGTTTTGCAGTTAGCTAGACGAATTCGTCTCAGACATGTTTCAGATGAGACCGTGCTAGATTCATTTTTCATGGGTTGTTCTGTATCAAGACCTTGTTTGCCCCATGTTTATAACCATTTTCACACAATCAAATCAGTAGCTCAGAAATGTCAACACAAGGTAGCTTCAACTTCTGTTAATTTTAAATTTTTACAGATATATTGACTAATATCATGGATTCAAACTCACATTTTAAATTCCAAATTGATAGGTCATTGAGATGGTCAATCTTATAATTGATTCAATCTAGCACCCTGGAGGATGTTTATTCTTTGGATCAGTAGGATCCTACTCATTCGCAGTAGCAGCAATTTTGCAGTATATTTATGTAGCAGTTATATAGTTCAATGTTGCCAGATATAGAGTGAGTTCTGTTCATTGTGGTTGACAATGCTTGAGGTTCATTTATGCATGGCAGTGGTGATTAACCAGTTAATTTTCTGTGACTATATGCCAGTTTAATTTTCAGTTTTAATCCTGTTTGAAAACTTGTCGTGTGTTGTAGCATCTTTGTTCTGATTACGAGTAAAATAGGAAAAAAACATGATCGTCATCTGTATCTGCTTCAATGCTGTGCAGCCTTCATGGATGCATTGTCAATAATTTTAGAGTATATACATTATTTCTAGAGAGAATTCACTGCTTCCTCTAAACATCAAGTTGGTATTGGAACTTTTATTTACATCAAATTAGCTTTTGAACGTCAAAACAGAAAAAAAAAGACATCAAGAGTAGTCAATGAATTTTTCTTAAAAGGATCTAAGTTGATCTCTAAAATTCATTTGCTAATGAAATTCAAGAACCAAATTGGTGCAAATGAAGGTTTAAGTATCAACTTATTTATTTTGACATTTTAACAGATGTTTGAGAACTAAAATATGAACTCATTTTTTCTATCATTCTCTGTGATGGATGTAGACTTTTCATCATTCTTCCCTCTTTGCGTTACAAAGTAGTTGTTTTGAACTTATCATCTCATAAGGGTAAGTGTTGATTCAAAATTACATGGCCTGAAATTGTTAAGGCCTAAACAATATTCTGATTTCTCGATCTAATCCCTGCTTGAATGATCCAGCTGAACTAACTGAATAATAACCAATTCAATCTAACTTCCTGGATGCTGTACACCTTTATTTAGTAGCGTTTAGCGTTTAACTCATTTTCAACAGCCGTAAAAATTACGGATCCGAATCTGCTGCTTGTATTTGAGGCGAGCGGTATCTTGCTTGTCTCGATCCGACCATCACGAATCGATCGACCGTCACGAACGACTGTGATTTGATTCAAAAAACAGATGATTTGATCGTTAGATGAATTTTGAACGGTCCAAATTGAAACAAGCAGAGAATAAGAAGGAATTTGACAAGCAGCAGATTTGGTTCCAAAAATTACAGCTAGCTAGTTTATAACAAATAGTGTTTAACACATCATTTTGGACCTACATGCTACATCCATCCAAACAAAGAGAATGGTCTAGGCCGCTGGAACAAAACTCAAAATGGCCGTGTTGTTGTTCGAGAAAATTTTACATGTTTAATCCAACGCTCATTTATGCATTACAATCCGCACCGGTTACTATAAATATGTGTACGCACTTTAAATTAGAATTAGTTTTGCACTTCATGTTTGTATTTTCTAGAGGTGTGTTAAAATCTGCGCGGGTCTACCCATTCAACCCGTGTTCGACCCGTCTCGTGATCCAAATTCGATCCGATTCGTGATTGGCGGATCCACGGATCTATGGCGGGTGGGTAGGCCCAAAATCTCCAGACCTGTCCTAACTCGTGCCCGACCCGCCCCCAGACCCGACCTGTGGACCCGTCAATCTTGACACGTGGATCCGTGATGGATCCTGTCACTTTATGTCACCTTTTGTCATATCAAATTAAAAAAAATTCGAAAAAATAATAAAAAAAATTCGAAAAAATAAAAAATAAATTCATTTTAAAGTCAAAAAATTCAAAAAAATAAAAAATTCGAAAAAATAAAAAAAGGTAGAAAAATTAATTTGAAAAAAATCCGGCGGGACCCGTGCCCACCTGACCCACCCGGATTTATCACGGGTCGGGTTGACCCTTTCCACTATGGACCCGTGCTTACCCGACCCGTGATACCCATGGACTCGTGGACCTGTGGTACCCGTGGATCCGTGGATTCGTACCCGACCTGACCCGACTCGTTTGTAATACCCTAGTATTTTCTATCAGCACATCAAAAAATATTTATACTTAATTCATGAATTAATTGTATCTAAAATCAAAATGTTTATTTATATACCTAATACATAAATGTTTAACACATCTTCTTCTATTGATCAAAAGAAAATTATAAACAAAAGTTTTCACGAATAAGCAAGTACACAACTTTGGAACTTCTTAATCCTATTAACGTAGTTATAAATATATTTCTATCGAGTATAAATATTTGTAATAGATAAGGTGAAGTGTTTCTGATTTGAATACATCATTTATGAATGGTTACCTTTTAAGAAAACTCCACAAAGCTTCATAACAATTACGAGAATAGTTTCTTCTCCAAATATTTCATTTAAGGACGGTAATCATTCACTAATAGCCCACGAAGAATCATAGAATACCATTCTAATTGCTTCATTTCCGAGTAATTCATTTATGGTAAACAATCAAGAAAACACCAAAACCCATCTTATCTTACTACGAGAAGTGTTTCTAATCTAAGTACTTTATTTGTGGGTGGTAACCATTCAAGAAAACTCCACAAAGCATCATATCCTACTACTAGAAGAGTTTCTTCTCCGAGTAATTCTTTAAGGGTGGTAGTCATTCACTAAAATACCATGAAGAAACATATAATACCACTCTAAATGCTTGATGTCCGAGTACTTCATTCATGAGTGGTTCTGATCAGCGTACTTCAATTATGGGTGGTAACCATTAAAAAAAACACCACAAAATATCTATCCAACTATGAGAAGTGTTTCAGATCCGATTATTTCATTTATGGATGACAACCTTTCAAGAAAACCCAACAAAATATCATAACCTACTACGAGAAGTATTTGTTCTTCGAGTACTTTATTCAAGGGTGGTAACCTTTTACTAAAACAACACTAAGAAGCATAGATTACCACTCTAAGTGTCTCATGTCTGTGCACTTCGTTATGGTTGGTTACCTTTCAAGAAAACTCTGCAAATCATCATAGCCTACTATAACAAGAGTTTCTTTTTTGAGTACTTTATTTAAGTGCGGGTGCGGGTAGCCTTTCAATAAAATCAAACAAAGCATCATAATCTACTACGAGAAGTGTATGTTCTTCTAGTACTTCAATTATGAATGAAAACCTTTCACTAAACACCACGAAGAAGCGTAGATTACCACTATAAGTGCCTCATGTCCATGCAATTCATTTATGGGTGGTAATCATTAAAGAAACACCACAAAGCATCTTATACTACTATGTGAAGTGTTTAAATTTTGAATACATCATTTATTGGTGGTTATCTTTCAAGAAAACTCCACCAAGCATCATAGCCTACTACAGGAAGAGTTTCTTTTCCGAGTACTTCATTTAAAGATGGTAATCATTCACTAAAACACCTTGATGAAGCGTAAAATATCACTCTAAGTGCTTGATGTCTGAGTACTTCATTTATGAGTGGTTCTGATCAGAGTACTTCAATTATGGATGGTAATCATTAAAGAAAACACCACGGAATATCTTATCCTACTATGAGAAGTATTTCAGATCCGATTATTTCTTTTATGGGTGGTAATCTTGCAAGAAAAACCCAACAAAACATCATAACATACTACAAGAAGTGTTTGTTTTTCAAGTACTTTATTCAAAGGAGGTTAACTTTCACTAAAACACCACGAAGAAGCATATATTACCACTCTAAGTGCCTCATGTCCGTGCACTTTATTTATGGGTGGTAACCATTAAAGAAAACAACACAAAATGTCTTATACTACTACGTGAATTGTTTCTGTTTGGAGTACATCATTTATGGGTGGTTACCTTTCAAGAAAACTCCATAAAACATCATAATCTACTACGAGAAGAGTTTCTTCTCTGAGTACTTAATTTAAGGATGATAATCATTCAATAATAGCCTACAAAGAATCATAAAATACCACTCTAAGTGCTTCATCTTTGAGTAATTCATTTATGAGTGGTAAACAATCAAGAAAACACCAAAACCCATCTTATCTTACTATGATAAGTGTTTCTAATATAAGTACTTCATTTGTGGGTGGTAACCATTCAAGAAAACACCACAATGCATCTTATCCTACTACGAGAAATGTTTCAGATTAGATTACTTCATTTTTTTGTGGTAACCTTTCAAGAAATCAACACAAAGCCTAATAGCCTACTACGAGAAGAGTTTATTCCCGAGTACTCTATTTAAGTGTGGTAACCATTCACTAAAACACTAGAATATCACTCTAAGTATTTCATGTTTGAGTACTTTATTTATGAGTGGTTCTAATCAAAGTACTTCATTTATGGTTGTTACCATTAAAGAAAACACGACAAAGCATCTTATCCTACTACGAGAAGTATTTCTTATCCGATTATTTCATTTATAGGTGGTAACCTTTCAGGAAAATCCAATAAAGCATCATAGCCTATTAAGAGAAGTGTTTGTTCTTCAAGTAAATCATTTAAGGATGGTAACCTTTCAGTAAAACACAACAAAGAAGCATTGATTACCACTCTATGTTTCATTTATGGGTGGTAACCATTAAAGAAAACACCACAAATCATCTTATCTAACTACGAGAAGTGTTTCAGATCTGATTATTTCATTTATCGATGGTAACCTTTCAAGAAATCAACACAAAGCTTCATAGCCTACAACGACAAAGCATTTTATCCAACTACGAGAAGTGTTTCAGATTCGATAATTTTATTTATGGGTGGTAACCTTTCAAGAAAACCCAACAAATCATCATAACCTACTACGAGAAGTGTTTGTTATTCGAGTACTTCATTTAAGGGTGGTAATCTTTCAATAAACACTACAACAAAGCATAGATTAGCACTCTAAGTGCCTAATATATGTGCACTTAATTTATGGATGGTAACCATTAAAGAAAACACCACAAAGCATCATAGCCTACTACTAGAAGAGTTTATTCTCCGAGTTTCATTTAAGGGTAGTATTCATTCACTAAAACACCTTGATGAAGCATAGAATACCACTCTAAGTGCTTGGCATCTGAGTACTTCATTGATGAGTGGTTCTGATCGGAGTACTTCAATTATGGGAGGTAACCATTAAAGAAAACACTACAAAACATCTTATCCTACTACGAGAAGTGTTTGAGATCCGATTATTTCATTTATGAATGGTAACCTTTCAACAAAACCCAAGAAAACATCATAACATATTATGAGAAATGTTTGTTCTTCAAGTACTTTATTCAAGGGAGGTAATAATTCACTAATAGCCCACGAAAAATCATAGAATACCACTCTAATTGCTTCGTCTTTGAGTTATTCATTTATGAGTGGTAAACAATCAAGAAAACACCAAAACCCATCTTATCTTACTACGAGGAGTGTTTCTAATATGAGTACTTCATAGGTGGTTGGTAACCATTCAAGTAAACACCACAAAATATCTTATCCTACTACGAGAAGTGTTTCAGATCCGATTACTTCATTTATGGATGGTAGCCATTCAAGAAATCTACACAAAGCCTCATAGCCTACTACGAAAAGAGTTTCTTCTCCGAATACTTCATTTAAGTGTGGTAACCAATCACTAAAATACTAGAATACAACTCTTAGTATTTCATGTCCGAGTACTTCATTTATGAGTGGTTCTGATCAGAGTACATCATTTATGGGTGTTATCATTAAAGAAAACACGACAAAACATCTTATCCTACTACGAGAAGTGTTTCAGATCAGATTATTTCATTTATGGGTGGTAACCTTTCAAGAAAACTCAATAAAGCATCATAGCCTATTAAGAGAAGTGTTTGTTTTTCAAGTATGTCATTTAAGGGTGGTAACCATTCACTAAAACACTAGAATACCATTCTAAGTACTTGATGGTTGAGTTTCATTTATGAGTGGTTCGGATCAGAGTACTTCAATTATGGATGGTAACCATTAAATAAAATACCACAAAGCATTTTATCCAACTACGAGAAGTGTTTCAGATATGATTATTTCATTTATGGGTGGTAACCTTTCAAGAAAAGCCAACAAAGCATCATAAGCTACAAAGATAAGTGTTTGTTCTTCGAGTACTTTATTTAAGGGTGATAACCTTCAATAAACACCACGAAAAAGCATAGATTACCACTCTAAGTGCTTCATATATGTGCACTTCATTTATGGACGGTAACCATTAAAGGACGATTACCTTTCTAGAAAACTCCACAAAGCATCATAGCCTACTACTAGAAGAGTTTCTTCTCCGAGTACTTCATTTAAGGGTGGTATTCATTCACTAAAACACCTTGATGAAGCATAGAATACCATTATAAGCGCTTGATGTCTTAGTACTTAATTTATGAGTGGTTCTGATCAGAGTACTTCAATTATGGGTGATAACCATTAAAGAAAACAACACAAAACATCGTAACATACAACGAGATGTATTTGTTCTTCGAGTATTTTATTAAACATATACCACCTTTCACTAAAATACCATGAAGAAGAATAGATTACCACTCTAAGTGCCTCATGTCCGTGTACTTCATTTAAGGGTGGTAACCATTAAAAAAACACCACAAGGCGTCTTATAATACTACATGAAGTGTTTCTGATTTGAATACATCTTTTATGGGTGGTTACCTTTCAAGAAAACTCCACAAAACATCATAGCCAACTAATAGAATAGGTTCTTTTCCGAGTACTTCATTTAAGGGTGGTAATTATTCACAACAACACCTTGATGAAGCATATAATACCATTCTAAGTGCTTGATGTCTGATATTCATTTGTGAGTGGTTTTGATTAGAACAATTCAATTATGGGTAGTAACCATTAAAGAAAACACAACAAAGCATCTTATCGAACTACGAGAAGTGTTTGAGATCCGATTATTTCATTTATGGGTGGTAACCTTCTAAGAAATCAGCACAAAGCCTCGCAGCCTACTACAAGAAGAGTTTCTTATCCGTGTACTTCATTGAAGTGTGGTAATCATTTACAAAAACACTAGAATACAACTCTAAGTACTTCATGTCTTGAGTACATAATTTATGAGTGGTTCTAATCTTCATTTATGGGTTGTACCATTTAAGAAATCGCACAAAGCAACTTATCCAACTACGAGAAGTGTTTCAGATTCGATAATTTCATATATGGGTGGTAACCTTTCAATAAAACCCAACAAAGCATCATAACCTACTACAAGAAGTGTTTGTTCTTCGAGTATTTCATTTAAAGGTGGTAAACCTTCAATAAACACTACGAAAAAACATAGATTACCACTCTAAGTGCCTCATATCTGTGCACCTCATTTATGGATGGTAATCATTAAAGAAAACACCACAGAGCATCTTATGCTACTACTTGAGGTGTTTTGGATTCAAGTGCATCATTTATGGGTGGTTACCTTTCAAGAAAAAACTCCACAAAGCATCATAGGCTACTACTAGAAGAGTTTCTTCTCCGAGTACTTCATTTAAGGCACATAAACCTTCAATAAACACCACGAAAAAGCATAAATTACCACTGTAAGTGCCTCATATAAGTGCACTTCATTTATGGAAGGTAACCATTACAAAAAACACCACAAATCGTCTTATGCTACTACATGAAGTGTTTTGGATTCGAGTACATCATTTACGGGTGGTTACCTTTCTAGAAAACTCCACAAAGCATCATAGCCTACTACTAGAAGAGTTTCTTCTCCGAGTACTTCATTTAAGGGTGGTATTCATTCACTAAAACACCTTGATGAAGCATAGAATACCACTCTAAGCACTTGTTGTCTGAGTACTTCATTTATGAGTGGTTCTGATTAGAGTATTTCAATTATGGGTGGCAGCAATTAAAGAAAACACCACAAAACATCTAATCCAACTACGATAAGTGTTTCAGATACAATTATTTAGTTTATGGGTGGTAATCTTTCAAGAAAACTCAACAAAGCATCCTAACATACTACGAGAAGTGTTTGATCTTCAAGTATATCGTTTAGGGGTGATAACCTTTCCCTAAATACCATGAATAAGCATAGATTACCACAAATCTAAGTTCCCAATGTCCATGCACTTCGTTTATGGGTGGTAAGCATTTAAAAAAAGACCACAAAGCATCTTATACTACTATATGAAGTGTTTCTGATTCGAATACAAGACTTTAGGGTGGTTACCTTTCAAGAAAATTGCACAAAGCCTCATAGCCTACTATTAAAAGAGTTTCTTTTCCGAGTACTTAATTTAAGAGTAGTAGTCATTCACTACAACACCTTGATGAAGCATAGAATACCACTCTATGTGCTTGATGTCTGAGTACTTCATTTATGAGTGGTTCTGATCAGAGTACTTCAATTATGGGTTGTATCCATGAAAGAAAACACCATGAAACATCTTATCCTTCTACGAGAAGTGTTTCAGAACTGATTATTTCATTTATGGGTGGTAACCTTTCATGAAAACCCAACAAAACATCATAACATACTACGAGAAGTGTTTGTTCTTCGAGTACATTATTCAAGGGAGGTAACCTTTCACTAAAACACCACGAGGAAGCATAGATTACCACTCTAAGTGCCTCATGTCCGTGCACTTCATTTATGGGTGTTATCATTAAAGAAAACACCACAAAGCGTATTATACTACTACATGAAGTGTTTTTGATTCAAATACATCATTTAAGGGTGGTAACCATTCACAACAACACCATGATGAAGCATAGAATACCATTCTAAGTACTTGATGTATGAGTACTTAATTTATGAGTGGTTCTAATTAGAGTACTTCAATTATGGGTGATAACCATTAAAGAAAACAACACAAAACATCTTATCGTACTACGAGAAGTGTTTCAGAGTCAATTATTTCATTTATGGGTGGTAATCTTTCAAGAAAACCCCAAAAACATCATAACATACTACAAGATGTATTTGTTCTTCGAGTATTTTACTAAACATATACCACCATTCGCTAAAGTACCATGAAGAAGCATAGATTACCACTCTAAGTGCCTCAAGTCCGTGCACTTCATTTATGGGTGGTAACCATTAAAACAACACCACAAGGCGTCTTATAATACTACATGAAGTGTTTCTGATTTGAATACATCATTTATGAGTGGTTACCTTTCAAAAAATCTCCACAAAACATCATAGCCAACTATTAGATGAGGTTCTTTTCCGAGTACTTCATTTTAAGGGTGGTAATTATTCACTACAACACCTTGATGAAGCATATTATACCATTCTAAGTGCTTGATGTCTGAGATTCATTTGTGAGTGGTTCTGATCAGAACACTTCAATTATGGTTGGTAACCACTAAAGAAAACACCACAAAGTAGCTTATCGAACTACGAGAAGTGTTTGAGATTCGATTATTTCATTTATGGGTGGTAACCTTCCAAGAAATCAGCACCAAGCCTCGCAGCCTACTACAAGAAGAGTTTTTTCTTCGTGTACTTCATTCAAGTGTGGTAACCATTCACAAAAACACTAGAATACAACTCTAAGTACTTCATGTTTGAGTACATAATTTATGAGTGGTTCTGATCTTTAATTATGGGTTGTATCCATGAAAGAAAACACCATGAAACATCTTATCCTTCTACGAGAAGTGTTTCAGAACTGATTATTTCATTTATGGGTGGTAACCTTTCAAGAAAAACCCAACAAAGCAACATAACCTACTACGAGAAGTGTTTGTTCTTCGAGTACTTCATTTAAGGGTGGTAAACCTTCAATAAACACAACGAAAAAAAATAGATTACCACTCTAAGTGCCTCATATCTGTGCACCTCATTTATGCTACTACGTGAAGTGTTTTGGATTCAAGTGCATCATTTATGGGTTGTTACCTTTCAAGAAAAAACTCCACAAAGCATCATAGCCTACTACTAGAAGAGTTTCTTCTCCGAGTACTTCATTTAAGGCAGATAAACCTTCAATAAACACCACGAAAAAGCATAAATTACCACTGTAAGTGCCTCATATAAGTCCACTTCATTTATGGAAGGTAACCATTACAAAAAACACCACAAATCGTCTTATGCTACTACATGAAGTGTTTTGGATTCGAGTACATCATTTACGGGTGGTTACCTTTCTAGAAAACTCCACAAAGCATCATAGCCTACTACTAGAAGAGTTTCTTCTCCGAGTACTTCATTTAAGGGTGGTATTCATTCACTAAAACACCTTGATGAAGCATAGAATACCATTATAAGCGCTTGATGTCTTAGTACTTAATTTATGAGTGGTTCTGATCAGAGTACTTCAATTATGGGTGATAACCATTAAAGAAAACAACACAAAACATCGTAACATACAACGAGATGTATTTGTTATTCGAGTATTTTATTAAACATATACCACCTTTCACTAAAATACCATGATGAAGCATAGAATACCACTCTAAGCACTTGTTGTCTGTGTACTTCATTTATGAGTGGTTTTGATCAGAGTATTTCAATTATGGGTGGCAGCAATTAAAGAAAACACCACAAAACATCTAATCCAACTACGATAAGTGTTTCAGATACAATTATTTAGTTTATGGGTGGTAATCTTTCAAGAAAACTCAACAAAGCATCCTAACATACTACGAGAAGTGTTTGATCTTCAAGTATATCGTTTAGGGGTGGTAACCTTTCCCTAAATACCATGAATAAGCATAGATTACCACAAATCTAAGTTCCCAATGTCCGTGCACTTCGTTTATGGGTGGTAAGCATTAAAAAAAAGACCACAAACACCTTGATGAAGTGTTTCTGATTCGAATACAAGACTTTAGGGTGGTTACCTTTCAAGAAAATTGCACAAAGCCTCATAGCCTACTATTAAAAGAGTTTCTTTTCCGAGTACTTCATTTAAGAGTGGTAGTCATTCACTACAACACCTTGATGAAGCATAGAATACCACTCTATGTGCTTGATGTCTGAGTACTTCATTTGTGAGTGGTTCTGATCAGAGTACTTCAATTATGGGTTGTATCCATGAAAGAAAACACCATGAAACATCTTATCCTTCTACGAGAAGTGTTTCAGAACTGATTATTTCATTTATGGGTGGTAACCTTTGAAGAAAACCCAACAAAATATCATAACATACTACGAGAAGTGTTTGTTCTTCGAGTACATTATTCAAGGGAGGTAACCTTTCACTAAAACACTACGAGGAAGCATAGATTACCACTCTAAGTGCCTCATGTCCGTGCACTTCATTTATGGGTGGTAACCATTAAAGAAAACGCCACAAAAGCGTATTATAATACTACATGAGAGACCAAGCGTATTATAACACCACAAAGTGAAATTGTATTGCATGCAATATAACTGATGTAGTTATATTTATAATTCACTTGAGAGACCAAGAAAAGAATATAATGCAAAAATGACACAATCCTATTTTGCATATTATTTAAAATATCATGAGACAAGGATAGACACAAATTAAGTGGATCAAGCACGTAACGACTATGTCGTTTGGGAGACTATAATGTAGTGATAGAACCTTTTATAGTCCATAATATAAAGTATTTTATATTATATCCCAAGATGACGTAGATTCTCTGTAAGGTTACACCAACTGAACAGAAACAACAAGTATTTTACATTTTGAATGATGTATTTAATCTCACGATATATGAGTTAAAATGCATGTGATAAAATGTTAAAGTAATATGTCATGTAAAATGACATGCTTAGATCATAAAATAAATTTATGAGAATATATATGAATATTATTTTGTATAATGTTTGAGAGCATTATAAGAATAATAAATTAATTCATATTAGAATAATATAGTAATATTATTTACTCATAAATTAAATCCTTGCAAAATATGATTAGGGAATAACAAGAGAGTAGTCATAGCCATTTGTGTAAATAATTAACACAAGTGTTGCCCTAGAGCTTGGCTATATAAAGGGAAAGAAAAACTCCATTGTTCTTCTTTCCCTTCTCTTGCAAGGTTTAGCCACCAAATGAAATAGCTTGTTCATTGAAGATTGAAGATCTAGGTGGTTGGATCTAAGCTCTAACCTCTACATCCATCAATCTAAGGATACTTTAGGTTGTTGTTTAGGTTCAAGGTGAACCAAGAGACAATGGTGCTTCCATGGCCGAAGAAGGAAGACGACGGTTTTCAAGAGACCTAGAAGAGGAATCGACTCCTCTCTACAAAGAGATTTGACAATCTCTTTAGGTATAACCTTTTATCCACTCTTGTGCAAGAAATAAATATATTATTTTCTGTTTTGTTGATGCACAAGAGGTGTTTGATGAAATGTCATAGTATAATCTTACTTGCAATTGTTATATAAATAAGATCCTTTGTGTATTGACTTAAATAGATGCAAAAAAATTTTATTTTTGTCCTCTTGAATTTACACATGAAATTCCAATAGTAGTATCAGATCTTAGGCTTATTTTATAGCAATTAGACTATTTAATTAGTGCTAAATTAAGTGCACAAGTGTTTAGTTACTTATCTCTCAAGTTTTTGTTCATAAATCTGTCCATTTTGGGTTCTTAAGACATTTAATCACTTTGGTAATTTTTGAATCACGATTTTTGTGAATCTAAAAAATTCCTACATTAGTTTATGATGTGTGGATAAAGATTCTAAAATAAAATGAGGAGTTTAAATCGTTTTATTAAGGTAAACAAAAGTAAGAAAAATGGATACAGTGCTGGATTTTCTATGTTCAGTTTTCTGTTTTGTTGAGATTCAAAATAGCATATCTCAAATTTGGATGAATGGATTCGTGCATGCTACCTATCATTAGAAAGATTATGAAGTCTTGTTTCTAGAAAACTATATTTTGTAATACAAAAGTATTACGGATTTTATGTAAAGTTACAAACTACAGAGGTGACAACAATCTGTTTTCCAGATCTGGAATCCTGGATTAAAATATGTTTTTCTCACAAATGGTTAACTATTTTCTGGATATCTTTGTACATATAGAAAGATACTTAAATCTAGTTTTTAGAAATATATGGCTTGAAGTTTAATTCGAAAGACACATGTTTTGACATAGAAAACACTGATTGGTGCGCAGCAGGTTGAAACTGGAAACAGTTTCTGAAATTTCATTTTTGTGAAATTTATTGTTGCACAATAATTTGTTTTGTAAAAAATATTGTGTTAGGACTCATCCAAGTATGATTGAAAGTGATAGAATTAAAATTTTAAAATTTTAATTAACAATAATGATGATTAAGAACAAACAAGTCAATTTATGTTTTCTAAAAATCATTAGAGAATATTGGAGATTCTTAAATAAATCATATAGAATAACATTTAAAAGATAAATGTTTGTTCTATTGAATAATTGACTTTCTAAAAGGGCAATCAAGTATGACTTGTTTTGTTATTAGGCCATAAGTGAGTAAGAGTTGTGTGAGGCACTTCTCTTTTAAGGGTGGTAATTATTCACAACAACACCTTGATGAAGCATATAATACCATTCTAAGCGCTTGATGTCTGAGTACTTCATTTATGAGTGGTTTTGATCAGAGTATTTCAATTATGGGTGGTAGCCATTAAAGAAAACACCACAAAACATCTTATCCAACTATGATAAGTGTTTCAGATACGATTATTTAATTTATGGGTGGTAATCTTTCAAGAAACCCAACAATGCATCATAACATACTACGAGAAGTGTTTGGTCTTCAAGTACATCGTTTAGGGGTGGTAACCTTTCCCTAAATACCATGAATAAGGAAAGATTACCACTCTAAGTTCCTCATGTTCGTGCACTTCATTTATGGGTGGTAACCATTAAAAAAAAGACCAAAAAGCGTCTTATATAACTATATGAAGTGTTTCTTATTCGAATACATCATTTTTGGGTGGTTACCTCTGAAGAAAACTGCACAAAGCATCATAAACTACTATTAGAGGAATTACTTTTCCGAGTATATCATTTAAGGGTGGTAGACTTTCACTACAACACCTTGATGAAGCATAGAATA
The DNA here is from genome assembly GCA_964058865.1 of Eleocharis quinqueflora. NCBI lineage: Eukaryota > Viridiplantae > Streptophyta > Magnoliopsida > Poales > Cyperaceae > Eleocharis > Eleocharis quinqueflora. Next base: position 228,088 of record CAXKVX010000693.1, read on the forward strand.
CCACTCTAAATGCTTGATGTCTGAGTACTTCATTTATGAGTGGTTCTGATCAGAGTACTTTAATTATTGGTGATAACCATTAAAGAAAACACCACAAAACATCTTATCCTAGAAGTGTTTCAGAACTGATTATTTCATTTATGGGTGGTAACCTTTCAAGTAAACCCAAAAAAACATCATAACATACTTCGAGAAGTGTTTGTTCTTCGAGTACATTATTCAAGGGAGGTAACCTTTCACTAAAACACCACGAAGAAGCATAGATTACCACTCTAAGTGCCTCATGTTCGTGCACTTCATTTATGGGTGGTAATCATTAAAGAAAACACCACAAAGCATATTATACTACTACATGAAGTGTTTCTGGTTCGAGTAAATCAGTTATGGGTGGTTATCTTTCAAGAAAACTCCGCAAAGCATCATAGCCTACTACGAGAAGAGTTTCTTCTCCGAGTACTTCTTTTAAGGATGATAATCATTCACTAATAGTCCATGAAGAATCATAGAAAACCACTCTAAGTGCTTCATCTTCGAGTAATTCATTTATGAGTGGTAAACAATCAAGAAAAAACAAAAACCCATCTTATCTTACTACGAGAAGTGTTTCTAATATGAGTACTTTATTTGTGGGTGGTAATCATTCAAGAAAATACCACAAAGCATCATATGCTACTACGAGAAGTGTTTCAGATCCGATTACTTCATTTATGGGTGGTAACATTTCAAGAAATCTACACAAAGCCGCATAGCCTACTACGAGAAGAGTTTCTTCTTCGAGTACTTCATTTAAGTGTGATAACCATTCACTAAAACACTAGAATACCACTCTTAGTATTTCATGTCTGAGTACTTCATTTATGGGTGTTACCATTAAAGAAAACACGACAAAGCATCTTATCCTACTACGAGAAGTGTTTCAGATTCGACTATTCCATTTATGGGTGGTAACATTTCAAGAAAACCTAATAAAACATCATAGCCTATTAAGAGAAGTGTTTGTTCTTCAAGTAAATCATTTAAGGATGGTAACCTTTCAGTAAAACACCACGAAGAAGCAATGATTACCGGTCTAAGTTTCTCTTGTCGGAGTACATCATTTATGGGTGGTAAGCATTAAAGAAAAGACCACAAAGAATCTTATCCTACTACGAAAAGTCTTTCTGATCTGAGTACTTCATTTATGGGTGGTAACCTTTCACTAAACACCACGAAGAATCATAGTTTACCACTCTAAGTGTCTCATGTCCGTGCACTTCATTTATGGATGGTGACCATTAAAAAAACACCACAAAGCATCTTATACTACTACGTGAAGTGTTTCTGATTTGAGTACATCATTTATGGATTGTTACCTTTCAAGAAAACTCCACATGACATCATAGCCTATCACTGGAAGAATTTCTTATTTGAGTACTTCATTTAAGGGTTGTAAGCATTCACTAAAACACCATAATACCACTCTAAATGCTTCATGTTTCTCATAAATGAAGTACTCGGACATAAAGCACTGGAAGTGGTATCTATGCTTCTTCTTGGTGTTTTAGTGAAAGGTTACCACCCTTAAATGAAGTACTCGAAGAACAAACACTTCTCGTAGTAGGTTGTGATGCTTTGTTGGGTTTTCTTGAAAGCTTACCACCCATAAATAAAATAATCATATCTGAAACACTTCTCATAGTAGGATAAGATACTTTATGGTGTTTTCTTTAATGGTTACCACCCATTAATGATGCTTCTTCGTGGTGTTTTACTGAAAGGTTACCACCCTAAAAAGAATTACTCGAAGAACAAACACTTCTCGTAGTGCACTATGAGGCTTTGTTGAGTTTTCTTGAAAGGTTAGCACCCATAAATGAAATAATCAGATCAGAAATAGTTTTCGTAGTACAATAAGATGCTTTGATTTGTTTTCTTGAAAGGTTACCACCCATATAAATGAAATAATTGAATCTGAAACACTTCTCGTAATAGGATAAGATGTTTTGTGGTGTTTTATTTAATGATTACCACCCATAATTGAAGTACCCTGATCAGAACCACTCATGAATGAAGTACTCAGACGTCAAGCACTTAGAGTGGTATTCTCGTGTTTTAGTGAATGGTTACCACACTTAGATGAAGTACTCGGAGATAAAACTCTTCTCGTAGTAGGCTACGAGGCTTTGTGTAGATTTCTTGGAAGGTTACCGCCCATAAATGAAGTAATCGGATCTGAAACACTTTCCGTAGTAGGATAAGGTGCTTTGTGTTGTTGTCTTGAATGGTTACCACCCATAATTGAAGTACTCTTATTAGAACCACTCATAAATAAAGTACTCAGACATGAAACACTAAGAGTGGTATTCTTGTGTTATAGTGAATGGTTACCACACTTAAATGAACTACTCAGAGAAGAAACTCTTCTCGTAGTAGGCTATGAGGCTTTGTGTAGATTTCTTGAAAGGTTACCATCCATAAATGTAATCGTATCTGAAACACTTCTCGTAGTAGGATAAGATGCTTTGTTTTGTTTGTTAGAATGTTTACTACCCACAAATGAAGTACTCAGGTTTGAAACACTTCTCATAGTAAGATAAGATGGATTTTGGTGTTTTCTTGATTGTTTACCACCAATAAATGAATTACTCTGAGATGAAGCACTTAGAGTGGTATTCTATGATTCTTCGTGAGTTTTAGTGAATGATTACCACCCTTAAATGAAGTACTCATAGAAGAAACTCTTCTCGTAGTAGGCTGTGATGTTTTGTAGACATTTCATGAAAGATTACTACCCATAAATGAAGTACTCAGATCAAAAATACTTCTCTGGTAAGATAAGATGCTCTGTGGTGTTTTCTTTGTTGGGTACCACCCATTAATGAAGTATCCTGATCAGAACCACTCATAAATGAAGTACTCAGACATGAAGCACATAGAGTGCTATTCTGGTGTTTTAGTGAATGGTTACCACACTTAAATGAAATACTCGGAGAAGAAACTATTCTCATAGTAGGCTATGAGGCTTTGTGTAGATTTCTTGAAATGTTATCACCCATGAATAAAGTAATCGGATCTGAAATACTTCTCGTAGTAGGATAAGATGCTTTGTGGTGTTTTCTTGAATGGTTACCACCCACAAATGAAGTACTCATATTTGAAACACTTCTCGTAGTAAGTTAAGATGGGTTTTGGTGTTTTCTTTATTGTTTACCACCCTTAAATGAATTACTCTGAGATGAAACACTTAGAGTGGTATTCTATGGTTCTCTGTGAGCTTTTAGTGAATGATTACCACCCATAAATGAAGTACTCATAGAAGAAACTCGGATCAGAAACACTTCTCGTGAAAGGATAAGATGCTCTATGGTGTTTTCTTTGCTGGGTACCACCCATAAATGAAGTACTCGGACATGAAGCACTTGAAGTGGTATCTATGCTTCTTCTTGGTGTTTTAGTGAAAGGTTACCACCGTTAAATGAAGTAATCAGATCTGAAACACTTCTCGGTATAGGATAAGATGCTTTGTGGTGTTTTCTTGAATGGTTACCACCGACAAATGAAGTACTCAGATTACAAACACTTCTTGTAGTAAGATAAGATGAGTTTGGATGTTTTCTTGATTGTTTACCACCCATAAATGAATTACTCGGAGATGAAGCACTTAGAGTGGTATTCTATGATTTTTCGTGGGCTTTTAGTGAATGATTACCATCCTTAAATGAAGTACTAGGAGAAGAAACTTTTCTCATATTAGAATATGTTGCTTTGTGGATTTTTCATGAAAGGTTACTATCCATAAATGAAGTACCCAGATCAGAAACTCTTCTCGTGGTAAGATAAGATGCTATGTGGTGTTTTCTTCTGGGTACCACTCATAAATGAAGTACTCGAACATGAAGCACTTGAAGTGATATCTATGCTTCTTCGTGGTGTTTTAGTAAAATTTTACCAACATTAAATGAAATACCCGAAGAACAAACAATTCTCGTAGTAGGCTATGAGGCTTTGTGGAGTTTTCTTGAAAGGTTAGCACCCAAATATGAAGTAATCAGATCGAAAATAGTTCTCGTAGTATGATAAGATGCTTTATTGTGTTTTCTTTAATGGTTATCACCCATAAATGAAGTACTCTGATCAAAACCACTCATAAATAATGTACTCGGATGTGAAGCACTTATAGTGGTATTCTATGCTTCATCATAGTGTTTTAGTGAATGGTTACCATGTTTAAATGAAGTACTCGGAGAAGAAACTTTTCTCGTAGTTGGCAATGATAGTTTGTGGAGTTTTTTTGAAAGGTTACCACCCAAAAATGATGTACTCAAATCAGAAACACTTTACATAGTAATATAAGACACTTTGTGGTATTTTCTTTAATGGTTACCACCCATAAATGAAGTGCACAGACGTGAGGCACTTAGAGTAGTAATCTATGCTTCTTCGTGGTGCTTTAATGAGATGTTAACACCCTTAAATGAAGTACTCAATGAACAAACACTTCTCGTAGTAGTTATGATGCTTTGTTGGATTTTGTTGAAAGGTGGTAAACCACCCATAAATGAAATAATCGGATCTAAAATAGTTCTCGTATTAGGATAAGATGCTTTGTGGTGTTTCTTTTAATAGTTACCACTCATAATTGAAGTACTCGGAGAAGAAGCTTTTTTCGTAGTAGGCTATGATGCTTTGTGGAGTTTTCCTAAAAAGTTACCACCCATAAATGAAGTAATGAGATCTGAAACACTTCTCTTAATAGGATAAGATGTTTTGTGTTATTTTCTTGAATGGTTACAACCCTTAAATGTACTCTTATGATAACCACTCATAAAAGAAGCACTGAAACAAGAAGCACTTAGAGTGGTATTCTATTGTTTTAGTGAATGGTTACCACACTTAAATAAACTACTCGGAGAAGAAACTCTTCTCATTGTAGGCTATGAGGCTTTGTGTAGATTTCTTGAAAGGTTACCACCCATAAATGAAGTAATCGGATCTGAAAAACTTTTCGTAGTAGAATAAAATGCTTTGTGGTATTTTTGTTGAATGGTTGCCACCCACAAATGAACTACTCAGATTAGAAACACTTCTTGTGGTATGATAAGATGAGTTTGGGTGTTTTCTTGATTGTTTACCACTAATAAATGAATTACTCAAAGATAAAGCACTTAGAGTCGTATTTTATTATTCTTCGTGGGCTTTTAGTGAATGATTACCATTCTTAAATGAAGTACTCGGGAAAGAAACTCTTCTCATAATAGGCTATGATGCTTTGTGGACTCTTCATGAAAGGTTACCACCCATAAATGAAGTACTCGGATCAGAAACACTTCTCGTGGTCGGATAAAATGCTCTTTGGTGTTTTCCTGATTAGGTACTACCCATAAATGAAGTACTCAGACATGACGCACTTGAAGTGGTATCTATGCTTTTCGTGGTGTTTTAGTGAAATTTTACCACCATTAAATAAAATATCCGAAGAACAAACACTTTTGTAGTAAGCTATGAGGGTTTGTGGAGTTTTCTTGAAAGGTTAGCATCCAAAAATGAAGTAATTAGATCGGAAATATTTCTCGTAGTATGATAAGATGTTTTGTTGTGTTTTATTTAATAGTTATCATTCATAAATGAAGTACTCGAATGTAAAGCATTTAGAGTGATATTTTATACTTTATCATATAGTTTTAGTGTTTCAGATCAGATGTGTGCTTAAAAGATGCAATTATCATTCCTCTTAAATTTATTCTGATTGGATGACAAAAGTTGTTTAAATTATTTTTCCTCCTCTCTTGATCTCAGCCCAGCTGAATTACACACAAAATATATACTACCAATTTGCTGCCAACTGCTGACTGCTGATTGTATCAACAAATTACACAAACACATATTCTTCATCTTGCTTCTACAAAACAAAAGGGTATCCGACATGCAACACATTCTAAAGAAGGCTTGAAGATAGTATTTTCCATAAAATAGCAACACATTCTAATGTAAGCAATTGGGGAAAAGGATTTTGTTGTATGAGAGCGAAATCATGCATGGTCCTACTAAGAAAACTTGAAGATGGTATTTTGCTTAAAAGAGCAACACATTCTAATGTAAGCAATTGAGGAACAGAATATTTTTTTCTACAAAGAGCTTGATATGCGCTTTGCTTAAGAGAGGAGATTATGAAAATTCCCCACTTTAAGAGGGTTCGAATATTTTAATTAAAAAAAGAGGGTTTCAATTTTAAAAGCAAAAAAAAAAAAAAAAGATTAGCATACCTTGCTGGGTAATGCTTTTTGTAATGGAAAAAGGACTAGGGAATATTTCTCTAAAAATAGGGAACCATGTTTCATAGAGTGCTTGTTCTCACATGGAATAAACTGAGCTATTTTTGAACTGGTAAAAATAAAATTATTATTGGAGAAAAAGTTAAATCAGTCCTCTTTAATATGGAAATTATTTGTACTAAATTTGTTTAAATTATTGGAAAGGATTATTTTATTAATATATAGCTTTATCATCATAAGATCAAACAACATATCCGAATTGTTCAATGTCTTATATTATCAATAAGGGAGCTGATACAGTGTTACGCAATTTGATACGCAATTGATACACTCGTCTATTTCATTCTAAAATCCTCTCCATTTTTTTACAAACTGTTCTCTCAAGTTAATTTGTAATGCATGTTAATTGTTTTGAGTTACGATTTGTAATGCATGTTAATATATGATAGATTTTCATTTCGTATATATGCGAATTTGTAATGCATATTAATTTATTTATAACTTGTAATGCATGTTAATTGTTTTGAGTTACGATTTGTAATGCATCTTAATATATGATAGATTTTCATTTTGTATATATGCGAATTTGTAATGCATATTAATTTATTTATAATTTGTAATGCATGTTAATTATTTTGAGTTACGATTTGTAATGCATCTTAATATATGATAGATTTTCATTTCGTATATATGCGAATTTGTAATGCATATTAATTTATTTATAATGCATAATAATTTTTTGTGCATATTCATATTTTTTCAGTTGTTATGCATATTAATTTTTTCTCAGTTGTTATGCATGTTATTACAGCAAGCATGCATATTAAATTGACTAACATGCATAAAAGAACAAATTTAAATTTAAAATGCACAAAAACTAGAATAACATCCATAACACCAGAAATAACTTGCATAGTAACAAATATAGCATGCATAACAACAAAAATAACATGCATAACAACAACTAAATAAGTATGCATGTGTTTTTTAATTAACATGAATAACAACAGAAAATTAAGTTTAAGCTGCATTACATCACAAAAACTATAATAACATGCATAACAACCAAATACGTATGCATAGTAAATTAACTAACAAGCATAACAACAGAAAAATGAAGTTTAACATGCATAACAACTAGAATAAGTAAGTATGCATAATAAATCAAATAACAAGCATAACAACTAGAATAACATGCACGACACTAGAATAACATGCATAACAACTTATAACAAAAAATAAGTATGCATAGTAAAATCAATCAACATGCATGACAACTAGAATAACATGTCTGACAACCATATTTTGTATGCTGGCGTTTACAATTAACATGCATAACCAAATTAAGTATGCATAGTAAAATCAATCAACATGCATGACAACTAGAATAGATTGCCTGACAACCATATTTTGTATTCTGACATTTTCAATTAACATGCATAATCAAATTAAGTATGCATAGTAAAATCAATCAACATGCATGACAACTAGAATAACATGTCTGACAACCATATTTTGTATGCTAACGTTTTTCAATTAACATGCATAACCAAATAAGTATGCATATATAGAAAATCAAGTAACATGCATGACAACTAGAATAACATGCCTAAAAACCATATTTTGTATGTTGGCATTTTCAATTAACATGCATAACCAAATAAGTATGCATAGTAAATCAACTAACATGCATGACAACTAGAATAACATACTTGAAAACCATATTTTGTATACTAGCGTTTTCAATTAACATGCATAATCAAATAAGTATGCATAGTAAATCAACTAACATGCATGACAACTAGAATAACATGCCTGGAAACTATATTTTGTATGCTGACGTTTTCAATTAACATGCATAACAACAAAAATAGCATGCATAACAGCAAAAATAACATGCATAACAAATATAACATGCTTTTCAGAGAAGAAGAAATCGGAATCAGGAATCAATCGGAACGATGGCGCGATGAAACAGTTTCAAATAGGAAAGAAAATAGAACTGTCATGTTGTCAAGATGAAAAAAATTACTGAAAACGTCCATTCGGTATCAATTGTGTATCAAATTCGATATCCCCATAACAACATTTTCCTATCAATAATTTGATAGAAATCAAGTATTTTAAGTATCCAAAATGGATCTTATGATGATAAAACATCTCGAAGCTATATATTGTATAATGGTATAAGGATACTAATTGGTTCATCGTCCACATTGCCATATTTAAATTACAAGGATCTCTTGACAAATTTTGGCAATGAATTTAAATTTTTAAATGTATTTTAATATTTTAAACATGTAAATTATTTGCGTTTTTAATTGCATGCAATTTTGAATGTCGTTTTATACTCAAGTACATTAGATACGAATCATTACTTGATCATTCTACAAGCTTGGATGTGTTGTAATTTTTTATTTTTTTATTTTTTATTGATTTATTACATTGTCAAGATTATTGAAATAAACATGGTCAAGTAATTCCTCTTCTTAAAATTATGACATAATTTTATACTAAAAGCGCACACATATGCAACTGCATGACACGAATTTCCGTGTGATAAGCATCAATACCTGGATGCTTACATAAATCCAAAGAGAGATTTAGAATATATATCCCCTAATAATTGATAAAATTTGATAATTATCGATACATGAGCGCTTATCAATACTATATATAAAGCTTGTTCAGTGCGGTGTGTTCAATTTTCTGACACTCCGGCACGTCGTTATGTTATTCGATTTGCATTATACGTGTGTCCAGGTTATCGGATGTGACACACGTCATTAATGAGACACGCCATTAATTTTACGTCATTGATTTTAGTATAAATCATTAATAACATTAATTTTCCGCCATTAATGTTCATGTCTTCCTGATTTCATATAAATAATCAATACATTCAAAAAAAACTTAACAAAGATGTATGACATTTATTATTATATAACTCTAATTTTTGTGAAATAATATTATTTAATAAAAAATTGAAGTTAGTATTATTGCAATTTTTATTTTTTCAATATAAAAATTCTTCTTAAAAAAATATAAAGAAGCGGCGATACGTCGCGATGCAATTTCTAGTATATATAAATTTTAAGTAAGAAATAGAAACAAATTAATTACATCCCAGTTCCCAATTTGTGCATCATGAAATAGAGAAGTATTGTTTACTACTTTATAGTCAGGAAATTGCAAATAAATATTCACTCACATACCAAGGTTTCAATTACGGAAAATTTTCACAGAGGGCCATGCAGCAAACAATTTCAACAGATAGGACCGGAGGCACCCTAAAAATTGCACAGAGGGCCGAGGGCGCGATTAATAGTCGCGCCCCTAAGCAGATTCCGTTTTTTTTCCTGAAATCAAGGCGTTCTGCATGTGCTTTTGCAGTTGTGGGCCCGGGCACTTAGGGGTGCGACTATTAATCACGCACCTAAGTGATTCTGAATTTTTTTTTATTAAGTTGTTCATATTTGTACCTTTTAATATAATAATTATTAGTTAGTACTAATATATAATTTTTTATTATTTGTTAATATATCAATAAAAGTAGTATATTCATATAATATTTATTATTAAGCAAATTAATGATAATATACAATAAATTTTTAATATATGTATAGTTGTAATATAATACTATTAATTTGTCTTGTTAATTTTTTTGGGTTAATTAATAATTATTTATACCCTTTAATATAATAATTAGTTAGTACTAATATATTATTTTTGGGTATTTGTTAATATATGTATATTAATATATATATACTACAATTATTATTAAGGAAATTAATAATAATTTAAACATAAAATAAATTTGTAATTTTAATATTTATAATATAATACTATAAATATTAATATTATTATATACTTATTATTATTATTATTTAAAAAGATTAGAAAGATTACAAGCTAGTAAGAAGATGCATTTTTCACCATTTTTCTGAATTAACATAGGGACACAATTATTTAGTTGCGCCCCTAAGAAGATGCCATTTTTGCAGATAAGTCTGAATCTTGCACGATTTTTTTCAAATGAGAGGTCCACCTGTCCCATAAATGAACAAAATATATATAGCAACACCTTTCTTTTCTTCTCTCTCCAACCATTATTTCAATCTTATCTCTTCTTCCCCAGCAGCCCCCTTCATCTCCACAAACCCTAAATCAAATTTTCACACTTCTCCTCCCAAAATCTTACATATAAAATGTTTATTATTATAATGGCTTGAGGATATTGGTAGGGATCCGAACGATGTTGAAAGGAACAATGCACCGCGTTTTGACTTATGAGCTCTTTCATTCGATGAAGGAGGCCGTAGAATGGGGATGATGACAACGAACGGACCAGAATCCCTTAATAATGTTTTCAAAGAAGCACGTGAGTTACCGGTTACTTCTCTTGTTGAAATCACATTCTATAAGTCGGTCAAGTACTTTGCTGAAAGGCGAGCAAAAGCAGAAAAAGCAATTGAACAAGGTTTCCTCTTCTCCCCCAAAATCCAAGCGTTACTAGAGGAGCAAAGATTAAGGAGAAATACACATGCGGTGCGAGCGTACCGAAACGAGCGAAAATATGATGTTCAAACAGGTCAAAGATTCGTTGGGAACAAGATTAAAGGAAATAGAATACATACAGTGCGGTTAGAAGTGCCCGGAGGTACATGCACTTGTCAAATACCGCAACTAACAGGTATCCCTTGTTCTCATATCGTAGCATGTTGTGCTCAAGGGGGCATAAGTAGCAATTTGTGCGTATCTCCTGTTTATCGCATTCAAGAGTTGATGGCAACATGGACGCCATAATTTTAGCCATTCGGAAATTCTGACACATGGCCTGAAATTCCACGACCAAAGCTAGTGCCTGATCCGACAAGGTATGCTGTTAAGAAGGGGAGACGTCAACATATACGGATTAGAAATGAAATGGATGAAGAGAATACACATCGACAAGCATACACTTGTGGGCGATGCAAACAAATGGGACACAGCAGGCGCACCTGCACTGCACCCCCAAACGACGAAGGTAATACTAGTATTATTTATTTCAACAAACAACATTGGTTTCAATTTTGTAATGCTTGAGATTTCGTTATCGCAGGTAATTAGAAAGGAGATGATGAAGCTTGTTCTTTTATTTAGTTTAAGATTATGTAATTTTGTTTTATGCCTTATTAATTAGTTTGTACGTGTATCTCAAACATTTGGATATGTATGTTTATTTAGGAGACTTGGATATGTATGTTTATCTTGGAGACTATTGCAAAATATTTTGTGTTTGAGGATTTTATGAACTTTAATTTATGTTATTATATCTTAATGTGGTTTGAGAATATACTTTCATTTTGTTATATCTTCAATATATCATAAATTTATTATTTCTTGTAATATATTGTGTATAAATAACATATGTAATATTTAATAGTATTATATTACAACATATGTATAACCTATTTCATATTTATCATTTTGTTATATCTTCAATAATTATAGTATATATATGTATATATATATATATATATATATATATTAATATACATATATTAACAAATACCCAAAAATAATATATTACTAACTAATTATTATATTAAAGGGTATAAATAATTATTAATTAACACACAAAAATTAACATGACAAATTAATAGTATTATATTACAACTATACATATATTAAAAATTTATTGTATATTGAAATTATCATTAATTTGCTTAATAATAAATATTATATGAATATACTACTTTTATTGATATATTAACAAATAATAAAAAATTATATATTAGTACTAACTAATAATTATTATATTAAAAGGTACAAATATGAACAACTTAACAAAAAAAAAATTTCAGAATCACTTAGGGGCGTGATTAATAGTCGCGCCCCTAAGTGCCCGGGCCCACAACTGCAAAAGCACATGCAGAACGCCTTGATTTCCGGAAAAAAAAACGGAATCTGCTTAGGGGCGCGACTATTAATCGCGCCCTCGGCCCTCTGTGCAATTTTTAGGATGCCTCCGGCCCTATCTGTTGAAATTGTTTGCTGCATGGCCCCCTGTGAAAATTTTCCTTCAATTACTGAAACATTTCATAATTATGATAAATTTATTTTTGACGATTTTTATAGTTTTTTACATTTGTGGGGTCATGCAAAATTATAAAAAAAATACAAAAAACGAGGCCGATCTCTTGACCCCTGCATGGCGCATTCTTCAAGCAAGGCACACTCTTACAGGAAAATTAAACAAAAAAAATTAAAAATGCGAAAAAGGGAAAGAAAAAAAAGGACAGAAGAAGAAAAATAAAAATAAAAAGACATAATAAAATTATGGGAAAATTTTTCTCATGCCACTTAAAACAGAGGTAATTCTGATAATGCCACTCAAAATTGATTTCTCTCTTATTTGCCCTCCAAAATTCGATTTTGCTCCCAAATATGCCACTTTGTCTTTATTTTGTAATTTCTACCCTCATTTAAAAAACAAATTAAATATCATGACCAAAATACCCTTTACGACTTTACATGTTTCACCTAATCGAACGAGTCAGACTCGCGAATTAGATCAAACCACTTTCGACTCGACCATATTCGACCTTCTCTCTTGCGACTGAAGAACGGTAGAAATTTCCTTTTCATCGATTCTGACCTCCTCTCCATCGATCTCTCAGAACTGAAGCATCGCACGATTTCCCATCGATTCACCTATTTCTCCCCCATCGGCAGAACCAAATGGAACCCTAGCACCACTAGCTTCATCGACCTCGCTGAGCCAGCTCCGCTCTGCCCTGTGGAGTTCTCCGTTCCGATCTAAGGTTAGTTTCAGTACGTGATATTTGTTATTGTTGTCTCCTTCCACTGTTTCAATTTAATTTAGGCATTGAGCAGTCAACTATTTTTCTGTGTGCAGGAGGTATCTGGAATTAGTATTATTAATTCAACTGTTTCTGACATTGGACAACATATGAGCAATCTATTTTATGTCAGGTATAGCACTTTGCATGCATATGCAATCTTAGACGGGCACATGTCCTTTTTGTCAAGTATATATAAAGAATATCTACTTATTGTAATATTTTTTTTTTCTCAAGTATGCAAATTGTTTGAGTGTTTGCATATTTTTTCTTATTACTCATTGGTGATATTTCATGTGTGTTAATTTTCTGTTGGATGCATTTTGAGCAAAGAATCTGAAGCTACAATCTACTAATCTAGCATGAATTTATAAAATTCTCTTAAATATTTTCAGGTGGAGAAAGGATATGGTAGAGCACATTTTGAGCATGAAATTGGCACATTTTGTTTGGTTAATTATTAAGTTCAATGTATCAGGAAGTATGTAGAAGTACTCTTTTGCACTCTTCTGTTATTTTCATGTTGTCTGTGTTATTTGAATGGAACTGAAGTAGTTGAACATGCTATCATGTTATCTTCTGTTATATTGTTAGTTGAATGATATATGTTAATTAAATGTTATCTGTTTGTTGAATGGATATCTTGTTAGTTGAATTGAACTATAGATCAATGATCATTGAAACAAGAACGGATAGTGGTTCTGCTTTGGGGTTTTTTGGTTCATTAAATTGATACAAGAACGTATGTGTAGAGATACAAGAAAGTTATTAAATGATCATTGATAAACAAGAAGTTATAGTTAATAGTTCTCAAACTATCAGCAACTCTTACATGCATATTTATCCTCAAACCCAATTAACAGGAATTACATGATAGGATCGATCAAATCATCAACGAGTAATAGTTTTCCAACCTTAATTCAGACAATAACCATATAATAACAGTTCCTTGACAACACAAAGATCGGTTGAACCAGTATTGTACCAGAATTGAAACAGACCCAATAACATCAGGTTCCAAACCGTTAACAGACCAGTATCATACCAGGTTCAAAAAAAGTTACTTATCAAATTCACTCAAAAAAGCTTAAAATGATGATCAATATTCCATAAGCAACATGTGTGATACAACAACAACAAAAATACAAGTGCAGCTCTAATTCTCAGCTCCCTTATCAAAAAAAGAGAAATAATAATAATAAAAATCTCTCCCAATAAACAAAGAAAATAGTTGAATGATCTCTTGAGTCAACCTAAGCATCACTACCTTCCCACAAAACTTCCTACAAAACTGCAGCATACAAAACTGATACAACATACAAAACTTCCTTCAATTAAAATCTCTCCCAATAAACAAAAATAGTTAAATGATATCTCGAAAGTTTCTGGTACAACAACATGAACTGGTACAACAGTATAAACGTCCTACTGGTATAATAGTATGAACTGGTACAGCAGCAATCGACAAGAAAATGGTATCACTAGCAATGGCACTGATGGACGAAGATGCTTGCTTCGAGCACATTGCTTTGTTGCGATGCATGACGACAGATTTAGGGTTCAAGTGGTGAGTCGAGCACACTTCAGCTAGGGTTTCCCGTTCCAGCAATGGAGAACGAAGGAGGAGTACTGCTCTAGCGATGGCGATGGCGATGGAGGGATGAATAAGGCTCCATCTAGGGTCCTGCTTCTAGGGTTCTTGCGAGAGAGAGTGAAGGTCGACTCTGATCGAGTCGTTTTGATCCAATCGAATAGAGTTGTAGACTCGTAAATGATCCGGTCGAATAGGTGAAAGAGGTGAGGGGCAGTATTGTCCAGAAATGTAATTTGGTTTTTTTAATTAAGGCACAAATTATTAAAATAGCCAAAGTGGCATTTTTGAGAACAAAATTAAAATTTGGAGGGCAAATAAGAGAGAAATCTGTTTTGAATGGCATTATCAGAATTTCCTCAAAACTGAGTGGTACGAGAAAAATTTTCCCTAAAATTATAAAAGAGAGGCTTAGAATATCGCCTGATAATTTGATTAAGTTGTCTAATCCAGTGGTGTCATGATTTGATTTGATTTGATTGGTGAAATTTTAGGTCAATTTTGAGATATTTAAGTGCAAAAACTATTGTTAATTTATTACTAAATATATTTATTGTGTAAAACTTTATCGTTTTATATCATATAAGCAGACATTTTTATACCCATATGAGTTTGTATATTTGTACTGATTTATTACTTGAGATATGAATTAGTAATCCATAATGATTTCAAATTAAAATGTGTGGCTTGATTAAATTTGATAGATAATTAATGGAAGCCGATATGCAAATTTATTGTTATTAAATTAGAAGGAATTCCAAATTTTGAAATGAATTTTGATATCTCTATTAATTAGTTTATGGTGAGATTGAAATTTAAAGCGATTATATGCGTAAACATGTTGTTATGCATGCTTAGGGGTGTTTTTTCCCTCTTGAGATTTGGGTTGGAAAATTGATATGAATTTTTACCTGAAGGAGATGCTGAAGTGGCTAACTACCACAAATGTAGAGTCTAAAAAAAAAACCGCCACGGGTTGACCCGACCCTGGGTACAAATTCGCCTTGACCCGTGAAAAAAATTCATGGATCTATGGCGGGGCAGGAAGCCCCATTTTCTCGAAAACACCTCCCAACTTGTGGCCCGTTAGACCCGACCTGACCCTACCCGTCCCGTGGCAAACCCGCCAGAACCCGCCCGACCCGTTCCAACCCGTGCCAACCCGTGCCAAACCCGTGCCAACTCGTGCCAAACCCGCCTGACCTATGCCAGCCCGTGCCAAACCCGCCCGAACCCATGCGAACCCGTGCCAAACCCGAGCCAAATCCGTGCGAACCCGTGCTAAACCCGTGGAAGTTTTATCATTTTTTCCAATTTTTTCAATTAAAAATTTTAAAAAAAATCCGGCGAGAACCCGCCCCGACCCGTGACCCGACCCACCCAAACATGTGCCCGTCCAACCCGTGCGGGTTTACCACGGGTCGAATTGCCCCTAATCTATCAAACTCGTGCTAACCCGTCCCGCCCAACCTGTGGACCCGTAGACCCATAGATCCAGCCGAGTTGGACTCATGGGTATCCGGCCCGACCTGTTGTAACAACTCTACACAAACGTCATATGTGCTACATGTGACTAATCCTAAGAGTCTAGTCAGGCTACGGGAGGATAGTTCTTGAGTTCGTCATGTATTGGTAATTTTGTTATTGAGTTGAATTGATTCTTTTTATTTTAAGAAAAATTACGTTGGATTAGAGTATTTGATAAAGTATACTATCTTATAAAGCATCTAAGAAATGGAGTCCTCTTTGGTCATAGTCTTATTTTTTTATGAACTAAAATACCCTTCAAACCAGAGGATACTGATGTTCGGACTAGAACTAGAGTTGTGTGGGTCGTAGATCTGTCTATCAAATAATATTTATAGTTCCTAATCCCAATTTAGCGTCGCATCAAACGACGGTCTATCGTAGATCAGGGTCGAACCACAAGGACGGTGAACAACTTTAAACCAGACTCTAATTTCAATTCTAAGACTTCTCAAACAAACAAGTAACTCTTTTTGGTGTTTTGGTATAAATTGGGGGGGGGGGTTTGCAGTTGAGTTGGGTGACAAACAATCAATTATAAGTAAATAGCAAGTAAACAAAGCAAATAAACAATAACAAACAAGTAAACAACTCAGATAATCAATAATATAAAGGTTCCTAGGGTTTAGGACTTGAATTGACTTCAGGATTGGGTTCCTGCGGGTCTGTAAGAGGTTCCTGCGGGGCTGTAAGACCTCTTACAGGGCCGCAGGTAAGGTCTGCAGGGGGGGCAGGACCCTCTGCTGTGCTCTGTTATGTGTTGTGATTGGTGGTTTGACACACAAGACTAACTCAAACTCCCTCAACTCTCGTTTGTTGGTTGTTTAACAGATCAAGCAGGTCAAATACACCATTAAGTCTCTCTCGAGTACTTAAAATCAATTGAACGCGTTCTAAGGTTAGTTCACCCTCTCGGGTTGAACACGAGATTCCCTCTCGGGCTGTCTCGGACTCAAATAAATCAACCTAAACAATTCCAATATTCAAATGATGGTTACTTAATATTAAAACCCACACTAGGTTTGGCCTTCACCTACGGGTAATCAAGCAACAAGCAAGTAAACAGAGGAAAAGACAAGTATCAAGCAGTTCAATATGAAAATCACCACAAATAACTCAGTTAAAACATCAATCCATCCATGCAATCATTATCCTACCCTAAGAACTAGATAACTACTCACGACTCATGTTCATACAACAAAATAAGAGATAAAACAGAGAGTTCATGAGTAAAGATACAAATAAAACCCTTAAAACTAGAACTCCACTGCGAGGTATGCTTCCCGGCCTTGAATTTCTCCTTAGGCGTGAAGAAACCTCCTCAAATGATGCCCTACAGCCTTCTCAGGTCTGTTGGCTTCAAGACGGCGTCCAAAGAGTCGAAAGTGGAACCCTAAGACCTCTGGAATAACTTCCTTTTATAGGGTCTGAGGCGGTTCTGAGGCTGGGACCTTCCATATCTGTCCCTGCGGGGCCGCAGGTGGCATGAACGGGCCGCAGGGAACATCTCTGGCCCAGCAAACATCTCCCAAGGTGGCAGGCAAGTCTCCAGGTCGCAGGCCATGTCTACAGGGCCATAGGGACCTTCAACGGGGGCGTAGGGAGCACTTCTGGCCTAGTTAACCTCTTCCAATATGGCATACAAGTCTCCAGGCCGCAGGACATGTCTACAGGACCGCAGGGGACACTTCTGGGCCGCAGGGATTTCATCTGGCTCAGCAAACATCTTCTAAATTAGCCTGCAGGTGTCCAGGCCGCAGGGATCATCAACTGGGTCGCAGGGCATGCCAACTGGGCCGCTGGGATCACCTCTGGGACGCAGGAAAGCTGTTTCTGGCCTGAATCAAGTGCTATCTTGCTCTAAGTCTCTGTGCATGCATGAAAGGGTCTATTAATGCTTAATTATGCCCAGAGAACTCAGCTACACATGTCGTTCATCTCCCAAAGCACTTTGCCTCCTTCGGTAATTGTTGTTTTACTTGGCCAACTATCCAAACCAAGGGACGACTGTTTGGGAACACCTAGGACAGTCCCGTAACCATGTTCATCAGTTGTTTTGCCGGGTTAGATGAACTAAACCCTGGTTGCGACCTTTCCGGCCCTTCGCAACTAGCCATATGTGGAATCTACCTACTCTTGATGATTGGAAGTGATAAGTGGATGTGTACGTGTCTTTGTGGACTCTCACAAGTCACTCCTCTAGGCACTTTGAGTGCTTTGGTAGACTCACTTAGCTCTCAAGATCACTCTCAATTGGTGTTTGGTGTGTGTAAGGTAAGTTTCACCATTTTCATTGTTTTGACGCAAGCGCCAGGCACAACGAGTAGTCCTTTGTTCTAATCCCTCCAAGATCACACGAGGTGAACTCATCTTAGGGCATGCGGTGCTTTTTTTTCTTGGATATAACACCAAACACTAAGGGTTTAGCAACTAAGGCAGGGTTCCCTTGTGACCCAATGGATCCTGTAAGGGACAGGAGCCGAACCCCGTCCATTCTAATTATTCCCGGTCGGAATGGACGACACCGGGGCCGCGTCTTATGACACACACGGCTATGCCTTTCTGTGGAACTTAGATATATCATTTAAGGTGGGTGAAAATGTGTATCAGTGCACATATATGTGGAATCTCACATCTCTCCAATGATTTGTGCCTTAGGCATTTAGTGGATCTCACATTTCACTCATTGTTCCACTCAATTGGTGTGTGTTGGTAAGTTTCACCAAGGTAAGGTTTCCCCATTCAGATAAGGTTAGACAACACATACCAGAAAAGGCATAAAAGTGCACCAAACGTCAAGGAAATGAACCTGCAAGTCGAGATATAGGTACAACACGACAATTGCAACAATATGCCCCTTTATTGTAGTTATTTGGACCAATAAGGCTCAAGTTTATACCAAAAGACCCGGTTTTACCCTAAAGAATATATGTGTGAAATACACACATCAGATACTGATACACAATGCTTGATTCTATAAGGACAATAATGTCATTTGTACAAATTATATATGGTAAGTATTATAAGGTTGATTATTCACATATTGAAATCTCCCGTGGCATTACATTTTATTAGCTAGGGAAGAAATGAAAAGTTGTGCCAAAATATTTTTGATTTACCTAGAGGGGGGTGAATAGATACACAATGCAATTCTAGAGTTCTTTTTGCAAATTTCACAATTCAAATTCAATTTCAACTAGAACCAAATCACACAATTTACTCAAGATAATTAAACTACTGAAATTAAAACAAGGAGAGTTTAGAAAGATCAAACAGTGCGTAGAACGCGTGACACCGATATGATAACAGAATTCGGCTATTGACGAGCCTACGTCTCCGGGACTCCCGATCCCCTGACGCGGTAATAGGATCGAACCGTATGCACTATCACCAAAATAGAGTCTTTTACAAGGGCTGAGATATAGCTCTTTACACACGAAGATTAGAGACTAGACCCGTACAACAAGCACAAAGCACAAGAGAATAGTATTGAAATGATCTCTCAAATCTCACAAATATTTGGCTAATTTTGAGTCAATTAAGCTTGAGAATTTTGAGAGTTTGTAAGAAGCTTTTCAAGGTCAGCAATGGAGGCTGTTAGGGTTTTTAGAATTTTGCAAAAGTTAATTAAGAAAGAAGAAGGAATGTGTATATATAGCAGCAACAAATAACCTTCTAAAATAGAGGAATTCGCCCCGAACCGTTATAACGCTTGACAACTGTTATAACGGTTAGCACACATTCCTGTTGTTTGTTGGCTAGATCAGTCAAACCATTATAACGCTTGCAAAGCATTAAGTAACGGTTCTCTTTGGAACAAAATGGAGCTCAATTCAAAGTCAGATATTTAATTTAACCGTTATAACGCTTAGGGAGCGTTATAACGCTTGAACCAAAGAGGCAGGTTGAAGGTCTGGTATGAACTAACCATTATAACGGTTAGTAACCGTTGCTTAACAGTTCGCTCCGAAGAAAAATGAACATTTGATATTACAATTCAATTGAGCTAACCGTTATAACGGTTACTAAGGGTTATAACAGTTAGTGTAAAATCTGAATTGGTATTGCAATTCGATTATGCTAACCGTTATAACGGTTAAGAAGGGTAATAACGGTTAGTGTAAAATCTGGATTTTCTCAAGCTTAATCATACCCATATTAACCAAATTGATTTTACATATTAATTTAGACCTATTTAAATCTTTATTTGCTCCATATGCGCATATTGCACTCTACAATCTTCCATATATCCAATTTGCTAAATAGTACCTGCAACAGACTCAAAACACACGAACGAGGTAAAATTCAAGATTGTTTTGCAAATCGACAAATAAGAGACATTGTTAGACACAACAATTTTAAACTATTAATATTGCATGTACAAACTAATTTTCAAGCACGCATTTCATAATCGCATTACCATACTAATGTATCAAATATTTTAAACTATTTATTATTTTTAACTAAAAAATTGGTTAAATGTCACATAACTTTGACTATGACAAAGTAAAAAAAAATTATAGTATTTTAAAATACTATATAATCATACTACTGACCAATAATTTCTCTCAATAATTTACAATTACAAGAAATTGACGAGTTAGTTAATTTGTAAAAATATATATATATATATAAATATATATTTTGTTTTCTGATATTTTGTTTAGACGTCAAATCATGAAATTAATGAAACGATGCAATATTCAACCATGTTTGTAATTTTGTTTTGTTAATTATTTTTTCATGCATTTAATTAGAAGTTCAAAGATCCGCATTTACATATATTTTTCAAAATATAATTGATATTTGAGACTGATGTATTTTCTCAAAACTATTGTCTTATAAATTTTATGGGACCTACACATGATACAAGAACTAATTTTTATGGGACCTATATCAGAGTTAGGAGAATTTAAACTAAGTTATTTTGTTTGTTTTTTTATAACGTACATTTTACGAAAATATTACTATACGAATTGCATAAATAATATCTTTCATTTTGCTGACGATTTTTTAAATATAGCATTGGAAATTATGCAATGTATGTATAAATCTGGATTACTATCCAATTTTTTTAAATATTTGTTTGAATCTCTGTATTAAATGTGTTAATTATTCCATTCAATTTCAGGTATTTTACTCTCCTCTCTATTGTTGTCTTGAAAAAAAACCCTTCAAGGCGTCGTTACGTCGACTCAATAGCCGAGTAAAAGCAATAGGACAGATTCGGAAATAATCTGATGCAACCAGAAAATATATGTGTTTACCTTCTCAAATTTGGCTAAGTACCCAGTATTATGTATCAGGTAGTTATGTTTATGCATTCACCCAAGCTAAACCGTAGTGACGCATAAGAGGCGTAAGCAATCGTTAGAGAGACCTTCAACAATCTTATCAAGCGAGATCAAATTCCGGAAAATCCGCTCAAAGAAATAGGAAATAATCTAATGAAAATTTAGCAACCAGAAAATATGTGTTTACCTTCTCAAATTTGGCTAAGTACCAAGTATTAGTTATCAGGTAGCTACGTCTGTGCGCTTCCCCGGGCAAAGTCACTGTGACACATGCCGCATGACGCATGTCGCACGTCTCATGTCGCATGTCGCATGTCACATGACACACAACGTATGAATACCGCATGACACATGTCGCATGCCGCGTGACGCATGACGCTTTTCGCATAACGCATGACGCCACACAAGACGCATGATGCATGATGCCACACAAGACGCTTGACACATGTGTGACGCATGACGCCACACAAAACGCGTGACGCATGAGGCAAGATGCATGACACATGCCGCATGCCGCATGACGTGTGACGCAAGACGCATGCCGTATGACGTCATGAGCATGACGCTTGCCGCATGATGCATGCGGCATGACCAATTGCGACGGACGGCGTACGACAAATGACGCATGAACCAAGAAGCATGATGACCCATGAAGCATGCCGCATCACGCATGACGCTTGACGCATGACACATGACGTATTACACACAACACATGACAAATCACCCATGACGCATGACGCATGATGCATGGGTCATGGCGCATGCCACATTGCTCATTACGCATGTCGCATGACGTACGACGAATGACGCATGAACCAAGAAGCATGACGCATGCCGCATGCGTCATGCCACATGACGCATGACGCATCGATCTTACATAAGGCATGAATCATGATGACCCATGACCCACGATGCATGACGCATGACAAATCACGTATGACGAATGAAGGATGAACCCATGCCGCATGATGCATGTCGCATGTCGCATGACGTTTAATTAATTAATATGGAGATTTGAAATTAATTAATAAATTACTTAGTTTTCTGACTTATAATTAACTAATAAATAAATACATAGTACTAATATTTTTTTTTTGATCGAAACCCGTAGGTAATACATAGTACTAATATGGAGATTTGAAATTACCACAATTTTTAAGAGCATTCCAAAGAAATGTGATAGATGCAGAAATAGTGGTTGGTGAACATGCTGGAAAGAGAGTGTTATTACCTAGGATTCCACTCTATCCATCAAACAATGATATGTTCAAGATGAAGAGAAAACAGTTCACGATCCATCTTAGCTTTACAATGACGAAAAATAAAGCTGAAGGACAAACGATTCTGCATGTTGGCGTCTATCACATGAACGAGTATTTTCGCACGGAAAACCATACGTGGCGTTATCAAGAGGGACATCTCGTAGGAATACAAAAGTTTTGATTAGACATGTTAGTAAAGTGACGCAACCAGGAGTTTACACGTCCAATGTAGTGTACCAGGATGTTCTACAAGATGACTAATACTGGTAAAGTATAATATGCTCTCTTTCTTATGTTAAGTTTCATTTCTTAGCAAATATGCTTCTAGCATTTTTATCTTTAGTTTTTCTTATGTTAGTATCTTTGAAGCAAACTAAATAATTAAGCTCATGTGATAATTCTGATTGACACTTTATTTGTTTTTTGGGATTTTACTTGTGTGTTATTTCGTAAGCTGTCTGGATCAGTTTCTTTCTTATATTTATATTGACAACACATCGGTGATACCTAGAGAATCATTGTCTAAATGAAATTGTTGTGGAGTGCATGTATATGTTATATTGTTATGTAACGCGCGAAAAATTGTAAAAGCACTTCTCCAAGAGCATTTATTTTTAATACAACTAATTAACAAGAACACATAATTGTGAATATGCATCGAATAATTCACAAAAATGTGATACACGCAAGAATAGTATTTGATCAACACGCAATTTAAATGATTCTTTTTTGTTCATAATGTCTTCCGTTGCTTGGTACGGATACGATTACTAGTTATGACATAATAAACTATAAAATAAAAATACAAAAATTATGTTTTGAAAAGTTTAATTTGATTACTTAACAAAAACGATTAAATCAGTGGAACAATAGCAATACTTTAATGAAATATGACATAAAGTTATTTACATGGACACTCTTGTGATAAATTCGTAAGTAAAAAAACATTGTAAAATATTCAACTGCTTTCGAAACTAATTGTTTATTCCCTCCCCACCCTCTCCAGCGCACCTTTATTTCGGAAGCACTAATTTCGAAATTAATTTTGAAGATAATGATTTCGTAGTTAACTTCGGAGTCACGGATTCCGGTAATGCTATTTTAGTGATTTTAACCCGATTTTTATCACTCCAATAATTTCTTATTTTAATTTTGTTATTATTAAAAATAAGATGGGATAGTGAAAATGTTTGGTGACCTACGAGGCTACGACATGGGTACCTCGATGGAATTTAATTAGAATGTGGCACGTATTTTGTTTAATTTTGTTTTTGTTCATTCCTTGTTTGTTTTGTCTAATATTGCTCATCACCCCACGAAGTATAAAATACTATGAAAATGATAAAACTGCCAAAAATATGAATGTTACAAATACAGATAAATATTTTTTATCCACCAAAAGCTTCACTATTTTGATTTGCTCATCTGATATAAGAAAAACAAACACAATAATCAGAATATATTAACAAACATTCTGTTTATTTTCAGCAAACGTTAAATTCAAACACAACCTCATTACATGAATCCCAAACCAGAGCAAAATAAATGAATTATTACAAATTAACATCATCAGATGTTAATAAATTTATATAAATTAAGATGTTATGACACAACACAAGCACACAAATTAATATAATACATATATCGATCACACCGTATATAACTATATATAGTGTCTCCATATAGATTTCACAATAATATTTCACTCTCATATAGCTGTTGTACTCTTGAAGGAACCCAATGCTTTTACAGCTTGTCCTCCAAGTACAAACTTGAAGTAAAGTGATGCCGACAAGTGGGCCCACCCAAAAAATCCACTACAAGTTCAAATTATGAAAACCAAATGAGATCACAAAAGGTTCAATGTTTTCTTTTTTACAGTAGCAGCCTAAAAGGTGGGAAGAATCTAAAATGCTATTATCACGAAAATTTACCAAATATCATTTCTTTTCTTTTCTTTTTTGGCACATTAATTTTGTAACAGTGAAAGTTACCCAAAGATGGAAAAAGGAAAATTATAAGGAGAATTACAGCTCTTGACTAATGACAATTAAACAAGCTCTATGATTAAAAGTGTATAGATAAATAAAATTATGTGATCTTCATTTTTTTTAAGTAACTATTTAGATCTCTTATTAGAGAGTAACTGCATGTTGAGAATTAATTAACCATATTACATACTACACATTTTTATGATTGTAAATAAACATCATCAAGCACTTACATGGTCGTCCCAGATTTTCTTCTGGTTGTACATAACTGCTGCTCCAAGACTCCTGGCCGGGTTTATACCGGTACCCGTTATCGGGATGGTTGCAAGGTGCGCTATGAACACCGCAAAGCCAATCGGCAATGGAACCAAAACCTATCCACAACACAAATTTAGAAATAAAAAGGTACAGTTCAGAGATCTGCTACAAGTATCTCATGATCATAGCATTGCAAGCTATGATCAATTTAATTAATTACACAAAAGTGTAATATACACATACGGGGACAAAGGAATCCCGGGCGGTGCATTTGGGGTCGGTGGCTGTGAAAACGGTATAAACAAGAAGAAATGTGCCCATGATTTCTGCACCAAGCGCCGCCCCCTTCGAGTACCCTTCTTGAACAGAGTTGGCCCCACCTCCCAGTGAGTTGAAAGGGTGCTTCATGATCCCTTTCACTATACCAGCACCACAAATTGCACCGAGACACTGTGCTATAATATACAGCACAGCACGAGCAAGACAAATCTTTCTTCCGACCAGAAGCCCGAATGTTACAGCCGGGTTAATGTGTCCGCCTACATAGATTTCATAATAAATAAAAAGCATGAGACGAGTTAACAAAACTAGCATACATAATTTAGCTAAAAAGGTTTTAAATGTAGGCATACATTTTATATTTTTAAAAGATTTTGGTTGAATTGAGAGAGAGAGAGAAGACCTGAGATGCCACCAATGCAATAGACAAGAACAAATATGGATCCACCGAAAGCCCAGGCAACACCCAAAAAGCCAACACCGGTGCAAGCTTCTGCCTTGCTTTGGTTCTTGTAGCCAATAACAGTGGCAATGGTGATGTAAAGGAAGAGTAGGGATGCAACGAACTCCGCTATGAGGGCACGGTAAAAAGACCACTTAGAGAAGTCACTCATGTCGAGCAGTGGTGGTGGCTCGGGCGCTTGGTACGGCGCCTTCTTTCCGCTCTCCCGTACTTCTATGGCGTGCTTCGACATTGTTGTTGTTAAAGCTAGGCGTTGGCACCTTTAGGGTTATACTCTTATGTTAAACCTAGCATGTATTGGTTATATTTGTGGAGAGATGGGAAGGACTGAGGTTCTTTGAGGTGTTTATATTGTGATTTGTGAATTGAGGTGCGTACGGACATATATAATATTTCTAACCTTTTTCATTTAATTTGTTTGAAATTTTTAGTGATAATGTCGCTTCTGTTTCCTTCATAAATAAGAATCAAGTAAACATGCATCATGCAGGTCGACTATCATAGTCTAACTCTTTCTCTTCATATATATATGAAAAAATTATCTAAATGTCACTCAATAATCGAGCAATTGTCGAAATGTCACTCAATAACAGTAAATTATCTAAATGTCATTAAATTTCAAATTAATTTGTCTAAATAACACTGTCTTTATTTTAATACAATTAAAAATAAAGAAGTAACAATATATCCTAAATACCCCTCATCTCTTCGCCCTTCATCTGTTCTCTGAAATCACCTGGTACTTCATGCATCTTATCTGAACAAAGCCAAAACAACTTCATATTCACACAAATATAATTACCTGGAATCAAAGTTACCTGGAATCAAGTAAAAACCAAATATAATTAGTTGTAGTGGTGTTGTTTCTTCTGCTAGATGAAAGGAACTGGTCAGACTAGCTTCAGTGAACTACACCTAGCAATCTAGCATGATATTTTGTTTGTTTCATCAATGAATGTGTAGAAATTACCACAGAAGATTGGCTCTTCCAAAATTGGCAGTATGCGTGACATTAGAAATTAGTATACAATTGTTGCTTATCCACGCATCATTTGTAGAAGTAAATTATTGTGTCGATTGAATATTCTAAATTTACCTTTGTATTGAGATGTTAAAATGGTACCTATCTTTACTCTTCAATATATGATTTCTAAGAAATGTACCTTCTGTAATTCTTCTATTTCATATCGATAAATTAGGTTGGGAAGGGTGTTTAATGGGATTGTGTGTGTTCTTTGATTCATTTGTGGATTGTAACATGGTTTCAGAGCCAACATCCATCAACAACTTATCTGTAATCCACAACTTAACCAACCTCATTGTTCTTTGATTCCTGAACATCAATCTCTGTTTCCACCCGTGTGAAACTCCTCAAAATGACAGAAAACCCTTACAAAAATTACACAAATTCATCTCGTACCAACATCCTTCTTAATGAAAAAAAATTACTTACATTGGAGGGTGGTGCTTTGGGCAACGTTGTTTTCACTTCCAAACAACTTAATATCTTTGAAATGTCCAAACTGCCCCCTTAGTGTCCTTACGCCTTTCTTTCGACCTTTGAAACAATCCAGTCCAACATTCCTAATCAAAATTTTCTTCCGAATTAACACTATTCCAGCTTCCATCCTTCTCCTTCTCTCAAATTCCAATCGACTAACTATCAGCAATGAATAGCTGCATGTGTTGTTTACTCATGAATGTATTATATTTGCTTACTAGTAATAGAATTGATATTTTACTATTTGCCATGTGTGTATTATATTGCCTATTAGTGGAATTCTATTCAACCAATTTCAATGAAACAAAACAACAAATAAGTGATGGGCAATCTCAAAACAATAATTGATCGGCATTTCGAAGTTCATATATATTTTTTCTAGTAATTGGGTTTCATTTTCCTTAAATTTGATCGTGGGAGTAAATATTTTTTATTATTCTCATAAATGAGGAAGTGTCAGGCTTTAGAGAGATCAGTAAATAGAGAAGAGAGACGATAAAAGCAGAGCAAGAAGTCGAGAAAGACAGGAGCAAGAGCGTGGCAGTAACTTGCATGAGAAATGTAATGAACTGTTAACAAGTCTTGTTAATGGAAGTGTTTGCAGAAGATAGTGTTCGGAGAGGAGAGGAGATATGTCGTTAACAAATGACATGGTCATTTTGGTCATTTAAAAGTTCAAAGCGTGTTCGAAAAGTTATTAACGATGTTCAAAGCAACTCCCTACATTGCACTAGAGTTGTGACGATCGCCCTTGGCGATAAATCTAAGCTTGATCACATTAATGGTAAAACCCCCATGCCAAAAACATATGAAGCCTAAATTGACGAATGGCAAGCCAACGTTCTATAGAGACTTAAATGTTTTTGCAGATAGAGATGACTAAACGCAACGTAAACGGTCACTTCTTTTTCGTTTATTTCGCCTTACTGCTGCACATCGCACAACGCTGCTCCTCCGCTTCACGCCGCACGTCGCATGACGTTGCTCCACCGCTGCACGCCGCATGACGCGGCTACTGACCGCATGTTGCTGCTCCGCCGCTTGACGCTTCGCGCTCCAAGTTGTTGCACGTCGCATGACGCCACATGAAGCTCGATGACGCCGTTGGAGGCCGCATGACGCCGCTCAGCCACTTCACGCTTCACGCTCCAAGTCACATGACGTTGTTGCAATCTGCATAACATCGTTATGACACTACACACCGCAAGACACTACTCGGTCGCTTTACGCCTCACGTCGCATGCCGCCACTCTGTCGCTGCACGCCCCTCTGTCGCTTCATGTTTCATACTCCAAGCCGCATGACGCTGCTGCAAGCCGCATGACACTACTATGTCGCATGCCACTGCATGACATCGGATGACGCAGGTGCAGGCCGCATGACGTCGCTCCGCCACTTCAAGCTCCAAGTCAAATGACACCGCTGCAATCTGCCTGATATCGCTATGTCGTTGCATGCCGCAAGAAGCCGCTATGTTGCTTTACGTCTCACGTCGCATGTTGTCGCTCCATCGCTGAACACCACTCTGTTGCTTCACGCTTCACGCTCCAAGTTGCATGACGTTGTTGCAAGTCACATGAGCTGCATGAAACCGCTTGTCGTCATTGCAGGCCCCATGATGTTGCTCCCCAGCTAGACATTTCACGAAAAAAGTCGCATGAACCAGCTGCAATCCACATGTCATTGCTCCGTCGCTGCACGTCGTAGGACGCCGCATGACGTCGCTCTGCCGCATGCAGTTGCACGTTGCTCCGATGCTTCACGCTCCAAGTCGCATGACGCCGCTGCAATCTGCATGACACTATTCTGCCGCTGCACGTCACACAACGCCGCTTGGACACTTTATGAAAAATATTTTAGTAAATTTTGTTTTCTACTACATAATTTCCTCTCGTTGTCGTGCATGGACGCAATTACTAATACTAGTAATAACAGTCTTACAAATAAATCCTTACATTTATAAATAAGAGCATAATCTTCGATACTAGCCCAACACATTGCAACATGATAGTGTTAGAATTAGAATAAGCGGGCTCCACGACATAAGAAAACAAAAGGCCTCTGAAGATGGCATCGGAATAAGCAGGCTTCATGGTAGTCGTCCGATGAGGTGATGAATATCGTACGGTTAAGGTTTCAGTCAATGTCATTGTTCAAGAAACACTTAAAATGGTACGGTTGAGTTATATTGTCTTCTTAAAAAAAAAAAACAAATGGCCACTGTATACATGCATTCAATCACTTTATAGTTCCAACTTCCAACAAAACCTCGTTCGGACTTTTATCATGTCACGTAAAAATGGCAACTTGACACCAGACACTGCTACTAGAGTCGGAGTTCAAGTCAGTTCAACATTTCTAATTCGTTCGTCGTCACAGTCGCCTTGCTTTTATTTTAGGAGAATGTTTTTGTAGATACCACATTTTGATATAATTATTGATATCGATTTTATTATATATTTTTATGTATATTATTTGATTTATTATGCATGTTATATCATCATAACTATTTCAGTACAGAAATTAACATGTATAACTATTTCATATAAAAAATAACATACATGATAACTCAAATAATGTGCACGATAACTAAATTAAAAGTGCATAATAAAATCGACAACATGTATAATTATTTAATTATAAAAAATAACATACAAAATAACTCAAAGAATATACAATATAATTTAACTAAATATGCATAATAATATTAATATGAATAGTTTGATATCTATCAGCTCCCTTGTCAGTTGTCAAACAACTCAGCGAAACGCCGAAACCCATCTCCAACCTAAATGGAGAACGGAGCGAGCGAGAAACCCTCGATGGAGGCAATGCTTGTGAAGAAGAAGATGTGGCAGTTTGGTCCCAACGAACACCTCACCAAGGCGAGTGGTCGGAGCATCCGTGGAACAATCCAAAAGATCAACGCCAGCGTGGAGGAACGCGGCCCACGACCAGTGGTACCTCTCGGCCATGGCGATCCATCTGTGTTCCCTAGCTTTCGCATTACCACCTCTGCTGAGGATGCCATCGTCGAGTCGCTCAGATCAGCTCAGCATAATCACTATCCTCCTACAGTTGGATTGCTCTCCGCCAGGCGGTGAGAACTCTCCCTCGGTTTAATTAAATTTGCAGATTAACCCTTTTGTTCTTTACAAATATTAAAGAATAATGCAAAGTGTACAGTTCTCGCCAACTTTTCCCCCTTGATTAAAAAAGGGAAAAAACTTTAAGTACACCTAGATAGGTGCTCACTAAATACTTCACTCCACCCTTCCATTGAAATATATATATGATGTGAATCTCAATGTGAGTATTTAAGATGTATTTTTACCTTAGAAACAGTTACTATAATGCAGAAATAAATACTTAAATAGTGCATTGAAGACTATAGAACTCTGAGTCCCTGACCAATTTTTTTATTTATGAATTATGATCAATTTTTTATTTTAAAAATTCAGGGCTATTGGAGAGCACCTCTCAGAGAACCTTCCATACAAGCTCTCACCTGATGATGTTTTCATTACTGCTGGTTGCAACCAGGCAATTGAGCTAGTGGTGGGCTGGTGGCTTCCCTTGCACACCCCGGAGCTAACATTTTGCTTCCAAGGCCTGGCTATCCAATGTATGAGACACATTGTGTGTATAACAACTTGGAGTTTAGGCATTATGATTTGATTCCTGAAAGGGTTGGCACATTGATCTTGACCAAGTGGAGCAACTTTGTGATAAGAACACTGTTGCAATGGTGGTTATTTAACCCTAGCAATCCTTGTGGAAGTGTACTTTCCTATGAGCGCATGAAGAAGGTTGGCTTGATCTGGTGTCTCCTTTTTTTATTACATTGATGTCTATACATTAGTTGCTCTGTTTATGTGTGTATAGGTGATGTTTGTTTGTCTGAATGTTCGTTTTGTAGACTATACTCTCAGTACATTTACCATTTTGCAAAAAGTAGACACTGAACTGCTATGACCATAACCAACTACAACAAACGACCATCAAGTTACCGCTTGAACATTTACACATTATAACCAAATTAGTTTATATATTTAGGGCTTAGGCATACTCAAAAAACTGTATTCTTCTTTATACAAATTAATTGATAGTTCATGTATTTAGTTTACTCTCCTTATTTAAATTATGCTTCTTAAAACTTTAATTACTCCGATTGGGTTTCATTTCTGGCCTACCCCACTTTTTGGGATGAAAGGCTTTGTTGTTGTAGTCGTTGTTGTTCGGACATATGAATCCACAATGAATCCATGGAGACCGAATTTGCTAATGCGACCAGCCTTTTAATTTTGTGGAGAGTAACTACTCTTAGGAGACCTCGAGCATTTTCTAACACAAATAATTAATCATGCATTGTGCTGTATTGTCCATATCCTCAGTATAATCCTTTTAAATCAGTCTTGGAAATGGTATAAATACAGATTGCTGAGACTGCAAGTAGACTTGGGATAATGGTAATCGCTGATGAAGTGTACAGCCATTCGACCTTTGGGAGCACACCTTTTGTGCCAATGGGTGTTTTTGCGCACATTTCTCCAGTCCTCACATTGAGCTCTCTCTCGAAAGGCTGGATCGTCCCAGGGTGGCGGCTCGGGTGGGTTGTAGCAATGGACCCTAAGGGCATCTTGAAGGAAACCAAGGTGATATATGGGTTCTATTTTCTCCTTTCATGTCTTTAGTTGAAAATATTTAGAAGTCAAACAGCACTGGCCCCGCCAATAGTAGCTTTCTACTGCCCAGTACTTTTTTCTTTTCTGTAACAGGTACTTGATTCGATTACAAACTTCCTTGATATTTCAGCAGATCCTGCAACATTTATTCAGGTACAAGTATATATAGCAATCTTTACTTTCTCATTGATCTTCGAAATTATCTTGGACTGAAAGATCTATTTGACAGGCGGCAGTTCCTCAAATTATCGAAAGAACAAAAAATGGCTTCTTTGAAAGAATTGTTAACTTGTTAAGAGCAACAGCTGATATATGTTACAACAAGTTAAAGGAGATCAGCTGCCTTACTTGCCATTGGAAACCGGAGGCATCAATGTTTGTCATGGTAAGAAGGAAAACAATGTTGGATATTTGAGCTTATGATCTTTTAAATTTAAATTTTGGATTAGGACTCGTAATGATGCACAAAATTTAGGTGAAACTGGAAATGTCGCTATTGGATGACATTGATGATGATGTGGATTTCTGCATGAAGTTGGCTAAAGAAGAGTCAGTGGTTCTATGTCCAGGTAAATATGCATATTGAATTGCAAGTCATGTTATTATGAAATTATGTTCATGTTCATATTTCTGTTGCAGGAAGTGCCCTGGAGATGAAAAATTGGTTGCGCATAACTTTTGCGGTTGAGCCATCATCTCTTGAACTCGGTCTAGAAAGGCTTAAATCTTTCTGCCAGAATCACAAAAAGAAACAGAGCAAATGAAACCAAATTGAAGTGGTGACCAGCTGATCTGTTGATTGCTTAGTGGCTGCATATCTTAACAAAAAAGTAGGTCTTTATGTTTATGATGATGGCATTTCCTGGATAGATGCTTAAATTCCTTTATTTTTTGGGTTCTGCAATAAGGGTTCCTTTCTAAATAACCTAGCACAGACTGAGAGCACATATTCCTGATGCCATTCAGAATTTGCTTGGACCGTATGAGTCTGATCTAATTATTATATGAAAGGCTGTGTTTTTAATCAGTTAATGTCATAGATTACTCCTTTTATTTTATCTTATTTCGGACAGTACTGAGTTCTGCATAGGGAAAGGTTATCGATTAGACTTTTTTAAACTGGAAAATAGCTCTCATCAATAGATTATACAACATTCACTAATTCCAAATGACTGGGCACGAACAATTCTTCCAAATAGAGTTGAAATACGGAAGCTGAACAGAGGTCAAGGTGTGATACATAAGTTTGAAAGAGACTACAAGCAGGTTACCATTCTCAGATCAGAAATTGGCAGCTCCTGACCATTTGAGGGGATGTGAATTCGATTACCACATTCTTTATTAATCTCAGTAGAGAACATCAGGTTTTCAGAAATATACAAGTGCACAAGGATGTGCTTTTTTCTGGTAATTGTTGGATACATGAGGTTTTCAGAAATATACAAGTGCAAAGTTGCCACACACACATACATTCAGCCAGGTCTTTGTAGAGCACAAAGATAACTAGAAATCATATGATTCTTTGTAGGTCAAAGTGCCATTTGGAGGACTAGATTGCAACCAGGTCTCATTCAGCCATCACTTCACGTTTTCATTTTCTTCTTTAATTCCTGTTCTTTTTGTTATGCCTATCTTCTTCTTTGTTTTGTTGATGGTGATAACGGAGTATCACTATGAACAAAAAGGCTACACAAGAACAAAAATGTCAATAAATGCAGTCAAAGCTTTATCAAAATTCGATGCGAGGATGTGCATACCTGCTATGATGCGAGTCTTGATGCTAAGTAAATTCCAAAACATAGTGACAGCTGAAGCGGCGACAAATTTCTTCCGAGGACAATTTCTCCAGGCTTCCAAAAATCGATGACTAACATTCTCAACTGGATAATTGAAACCGTTTTTAAAATAATTATACAACATGTAGATCATTAATTATTTATTGCAAGATAGCATTTACTTGCCTCCTCTATTTATCTTTCCAGAGTAGCTTGAGTAGAGCTTGGGCATGGTAAAGCCTAAGAAAAAGCCTGCAAAATTCAATGTTTAATGTTTAATTTCTAATAAATCATAATACTAACTTACATCCAACTTTTAAGATACTTTTGATACTCGTACGGCACATCCAATATTCCATTTGATACTTTCTCCAATTCATATGATTTAAAAGATATTAATTTCCTGTCAAACAATTTAAAATCTTTATTTTTTTTAACCATAACGTTCTAGTGGCTTGATGAACAACACAAGTTGACACATGACCTATCAAAATAAATAGAGGATGCATCTATAATTTTATTTTGTTTTCATTTGAATATCAAATTTGGACTACAACTATTAAGTTTATATTTACCAGCAGCAGAAAGCCTCCAAAATGTTATCAAGTGACCATACTTTGCGCCGAAGAGGAGAATAGGTAGCACCTGGTAAATAAAGAAAAATAACAACAAAAACCACTAAGATCACTATCCTTCGTAATTGGCAAAAGGAAAACAGACACATTTTAGTGTACCTTAATAGTTGTTGATGGGTCGCCAGAGAAAAGCAATTGAACCTTTGAAATGGCCTTGTTAGCTATTGGTAGAACAACCCTTGATACACTAAGGATGTCTTCTTCTGTGAATTGAAATCTTGTAGTGGGTTCCATTTCTGGCCTATAAATGTGATATTGAATTTGATATTAAATTAAATTAAATTCAATTCTGGCCGGTAGACTTAATCTAAAAATGACTTAGTGTACCTTTGCGGGATAGAATCTCTTAAGAAGGCCATGCCCAATATGAAGACACCCAAATGGCAAAATGTTGAGACCAAACTGCATAAATTACTAAATAGTTAAAACTAGCTCAGTTGAATGGTAGGGAACTAATTTCAAGCTGTTATTGTTCATACTCCATACCTAAAGTGAAAATCTCTTGAAAATGAAGTAGATAAAAAGAAGATTGAGCCAAGACCAAACCAAAGCGAGGATTTTGCAACATCTTTCCACATTATAAGTTCATAAAGACTGTCACATAGACCCGCATTAGAATTTTCACCTTCATTGGATATAGAGTCTTGAACTGCATATTAAAATTACAGAAGACAGCAAAGGGTTAGCAAGCAAGGTTCATATCCAAAATAAAGGAACTCAACTTAGATTCTGATCTAAAATACAATCTAACTGGTAACAAATAACCGACAGGAATTCATTGAGAGCCTGCAGTAGTTCTGTCAGTACTTGATAAGTTTACTGTGATCAAACGTAATTTAATTAGGAGATATCCAACAGCAGCAAGTTATATATCATTCAGAACTAATAGAACTTCAGTTGAAATTGAAACTTTTGAATTAATAGCTTGCAGCTATTCAATTGGTAAACTATACCGGTCCAAGAATATTTTCCCTTTTTTCCAAAGTATCTTGGTAAGAACAAATTGTACTAGAATCTCTAGTCACTTCAACAAACAACTTTACAGACATGCTTGACAACCGAAGACAACAACAGATAGACCCATATTAAAAAACACTTTCATGCTAAATCTCCTTAGTAATTCTGTCGAACACATCAGATGCGTACCAAGATTAGGAACTAAATACTTGACCTTGAATTTACCGCTCACCGTTTTGAGTATCTTTAGAAGTAGGAACAAAGGGGACAATGCTCAGATCTTCTCTGGACTCCCCAACCTGAGCCGCTTCCTTAGTCTTACACTGACGCTTCCTCCTCCCTTTAACCCCACCTTCTTCCTCTCCATTTCCTAATTCCTTCTCCTTCTCTCTGTCCTCCCTCACCAAAACCACCTCCTTATCCAGCCGTCTCCTTGCCCTTCTACCACCCCTAGGAGACGCCACACAACCTCCAGGGAACCCACTCGCAGCAGACACCACTATAGCTGCAGCCCGGCCTCTCCTTTTCTTCCTTGGGGTCAGATTCACCACTGGCTCATGGACTTCCTCGTGGATCAAGCCACGTGACGGCTTTGGCCTTCTCTTTGGTGATGGAGATAGGAGATCATGTAAAGGGATTGACGCGGCGATGTAGTTTGAGAGATGGAGAGGAGACGGGGAGATCGAGGATTTCTTGCGTGAAGGAGGTGTAGAGGGCGGTATCGGGCTGGTCGGAGGTGGTGATAGTGGCGATACCACCTGATATGGAGGCGGTGGAAGTTTCGGAGACTCCATTAGAGAAACGAAGAACTGAAAAAGACCTAGGCGATTTGGATTGATCGAGTTTTGAATTTGAATTTAAGTTGGGGAATTTGGGGTTTGAGCGAGAAGGAGAATATTTATTAGAATATATGCATATAGCCGTTGGGAACTAGGAAGTGCGATTAGAGAAAATGATAAGCACAGGGGTAGGTCAGTCATTAACGATGAGATTTGAATTTGAACGGAGAAAGAGCCAAGCGGAAGAATGTTTCAGTCGTGGGACCCGGAAATGGTACGGGTCATATAGCCTGTTTTGAACCGTTATTAATTGCTCTAATCCGAATCCACATTCTCTGGATTCATTTTAATTGTGTTGTCTGCATTTAATTAATCTAATTCGTCCCATCAGATTTAAGAACTTCAGATTACAGCGTCTTCAAAAAGTTAAAAAAAATCTGACCCAATTTCTGCTCATATCAAAGAAATTGATCTTGTGTTTCTCTCCTCTTCCATCGATCTTCGATTCCTGATGCTTGCCGATCAACGATAATTGTCGTCCCTCTCGTCGGTCGCTGATGCTCTCTCATGCACGTACCTCTCCGGCCCCATCTTCTCTCTCATCCTTGCTACATATTCGAAACCCTAATTTCTTCTTGGCTACTAGCTTACAGAATTTTGGACTTGATGTCATAAGAAAGAATAGGATAAGGATTGTGAAGAAAAACATTTTGGCTTAAGAGAAAAGAAAGAAATTTGGTGGAGTTGGAGTTTTCTGGAGAATGAGTTTGCTCAGTAACTGCTGGAAGTAAATTTGGCTCCAAGGAATGCAAGTGATGAGGTTTGAAGAAGAAGAAAGGTGTTAAATAGACAGTTTTTGCTCAACCGTTACAACAACTCGTTGAACTGGTTACCAACGCGTGATAATGGGTTCCTAGCTGTTATGACGCATCTCTCTCCTCTTTGATGTAACGCCTCAGTCATTTAAACCTCCAACGAATAGTTTTGATCCTCTAACCCGTTATAACGGGTTCCTATTCGTTATAACGGCTCTCTGACCCATTGTAACGGGTCCCATAATGCATGGATTCATTGAGTTGGTTTTTGATATTAATAGGGCTCAGTTCATCTATCATATGATGTTTATACTCATGCAAATGCTCATAATGAGTTATGATTTTGATAAAAAAAAAAGATCAATTAAGGTTCACAAAACATATAATTCAATCAAAAAGGGATATTGAATCATACATTTTGCTACATGACTTCCCCTCAACACAATATACAAAAATGAGAATCAATTTGGGAGAGTCTAGTGACTCTCTAGATAATCGATTTGGTATCACTTGTGCTTGGAAGAGCAAGTGGTTTCACAAACTATTTTTTTTTCTAAAACGACAAAAACGTTCTTGATGTCCAAACTTCAAGCAAAACAAACAAAAAGATGTCAAAGAGTTAATATTGCTATGATCATGGTTGTTATTGTTAATTGGTCTCCAATAGCTCATCACTAATCTATATGTATCATGAGAATTCCTTATTTTTTTTGGATGAGATATTGATTGATTGAACCTATTATGTCTCTTTCTTTGAAAATTGCTACTAAAGTTCTTATTATCTGTCATTATATTTATAGGGTTATGTCTTGGTGAAAAAGCATCATCATACTTTTTTCTTTGAAAATTATTACCAATTTTCTTGTTCTTGTGTAGCTCATTGAATCTACCATACTTATCCTTAACATAAAGCTTTGGTGGTTGAGCTCTATGTTGATTGGTAATTATATAATCATTTCTAACTCTAGATTTATTTACCACATGTTTAGAATTAGATTTGGTGAACTTGATTTTCTTATTGTATCTTTTGTTATACTTATAGGCATGGTTCTTAGCTCGAATAGGTTTGCCATTTGGCTTAGGTTGCTTTTCAATTTTAGAAAAGTATTCCTTTACAAATCCAAGATCGGTATTATCATGTGAATCTTGACCAATATACATCTTATCATAGTCAATTTAGTGTTATGGTTTGAAGATTTAACAAATTTAACAAATTTAGAAGCCCAAAAATGTGCTTCTTTTAATTTCTTTTCTTTTTCTAAGTTGATTTTGGTCTCAATGTCATTAACCCTAATTTGTAGCAATTCAATATGAGACTTAAGATCATTTATCATAGCATCTTTAACATCATTAGACTTTTTGGACTCATCAAGTAACTTCTTAAGCTTAGTCACATTAACGACTCTTGATTTTTATCCAAATCACAAGACTCATCATCGCTAGACTCATCATGATATTTAGAGAGGTCAAATACTACCGTATTAGCTCGGCTAGGGGCCTCTAATTCTTGAGTGCTTGTAGTCTTCGCTTTTGTTTGAGTTGTCTTCTCTTGTGCTTGAGCATCCATTCTTGCAAGACTTAAAGGCTTTTCGATTTGCTTTGCATCATCCAATTTTGCAAGTGTCGAAGGTTTTTCCATCTTGTTGAAAGTAACTATCCTTGGAAAATCACCTCTCATTAAGGCTTCTTCTTGCTCTCTTGCATAGTTGTTCTTAACTTTAGCCATTTGTTTCAAATGTGAATCTTCTCCGGATCCATCATTCCTTGTTCCTTTATGATCTCAAGGGATGTCTCCAAGCATGTCCTTGGTTTCTTTCTGATGATGGCTAGCTTGTTTTCAACTTTTCCTCCTTCGAGGTTAACTTCCTTTTCCTCATTTTCACTTTCTTCGGATTCGCTTATCCAAATTGCTTTCGTAGCTTTCTTGTTAGTTTTCTTAAAACATTTTTCTTGTGGTATTTTCCTTTGTGGAAAGATGACATAGTAATTTTAAATACTATGACCCTCCTTGTTGCAAGATAAGTACATTATATTATTGTCTTGAACTAATATCTCCTCATTTACTTTCCTTTCGAATTATGTTCCTCGTTTCACTAGCTTGGTGAGAAGATCTTTGTCCTTGGAGAGTACTTGGTAGAGGCTTAGGTAGACCACTCTGCTTGCTTCGAACTTGTAAGGTGGATTGTTTGAAAATTGTGCGGGCAAGGCCAATGATTTGGTTGAAATTGTGCACTTTACTTCCTTGTGATTCTCCTCATGTGAGCAAAGTTGTGCATACAACTCTTCGGGTTGATAGGTGAGTCATTTGGCTTGTAAAGCTTTGACAGAGCTCACGATGCCACCCCAACCGAGCTTCTTGGACACCATCCTTAAGAGCTTTTCTACAAAATCTTCTTCACAAATGTTAGATCCTACTTCAACAAATTCATTTTTTAGATATACGAGTCTACGATAAAGACTTTCAAAGGACTCGTTTTCTTCAAATTTCATATTCTCTAATTTTGTTGCCAATCCAACCTTACGGTTTTTTTTCATGTGTTCATTTCCCTCATGTCTATGTACTAAAGCATCCCAAATTTATTTGGCATTTGAGGAGTGAGTGAGAGATAAAGCAATAGTCTCATGAATTAAGCTAAGTATAGTGTTCATGGCATTGTTATTTGCATATTTGAGGTCTTTGTACTCTTTGGTTAGGGTTACACCATCAATTTTATATTTGGATCTCCAACCATCCTCTACAAGCTTCCAAATCTCAAGTAGACTAAGGTAGTTTACTATACATCTTTTCCAAAAGGAAAATTCTTACAACCTATGCCAAAAGCTGGTGGTTCTTTCACAAACTTTAATTGTGCCATTTTTCACAAGACAAGGTCAAGAACTATCAATAATTTGAAAATTAGTTAGGTATGAACCCGTGAGCTCTAATACGAATTGTTAGAATTGAGACTTGGGGAAAAGACTAAGGCCAAGTACTAGGGCGGAAGCGTTTTTAACAAAACAATTACAATTCAAGCTTTTAGACCTTAATCACCTAGCTAAAATTTCAGCAAGCAAGTACTAAGAACAATTGAGCAATTCAAAAATAACAAAGTACAAGAATAATAAAGAGGGGGAGTAAAGAGCAAGAGCAATCAAGAGAACACTAGAATACGTGATATATCGTGGTTCGACCTACATCCACGCGACTCCCGAAACCAAAACTTCCTTTCGAGACCGATTCCACTAAGCAATAAGTGTTCTTTACAATTGGAGAAACTATCTTTGATTTATTTTCAATAAGCAAACCAATCTTAGGTTCCTAAACCTATGCAAGGGGCTACACCACTCTACAAGGTAAAAGGTCTGATTGACTACACAATTAAGTACAGGGATGTAGTA
Source organism: Eleocharis quinqueflora (assembly GCA_964058865.1). Classification (NCBI taxonomy): domain Eukaryota; kingdom Viridiplantae; phylum Streptophyta; class Magnoliopsida; order Poales; family Cyperaceae; genus Eleocharis; species Eleocharis quinqueflora. The sequence continues at coordinate 268,374 of CAXKVX010000693.1, forward strand.
CTTGACAACACAAATGTAGTGCACCAAAAGCTAGAAAATAGCAAGAAAAGAAGTGTTCTCGGATTGACAATTAGACAATAGAAGTTATCCAAAATCTCTCAAGTTCGACAGCTGTAGGAGAAGGATATAATGTTCTTTCTGATGCTCAATTGAATGCTTGAAAACTTGTGGGAGTTTCAACTATCTTCCAGGTTCGTATCCATAATGTATATATAGGCTGAGCACTTCTTGGAGTCTTGGAGTCTTGAAAATGGCCTCATGTGTTACAGATCTTTGTGATGCATTACAAAATCCATTATAACGGGTTGGCACCTTTCTTGTGCTTCTCTGACCGACTTCTGGACCACCTTGAGCAGGAACCCATTACAATGGATTGGGAACTCGTTATAACGGATGGGTAAGGCGTTAGAACGCCTCTGTGATGCGTTACAACGATGCATGGCTCTTGAAATCTCTTCTCTGCTCAGTTCTTCTCCTTTTAACCTATTGTGACGGGTTTGGGAAGCGTTACCATAATGCATGGCTCTGTGAATGTCTTCTAAGCTTGCTCTTGACGTATTTGAGTATGTATTGACTTGTATGAGCATATGTGAGCCTTTGCAGCACCATGATGTACATGTGTTAACCTGCATCTCAACAAAACTCAAAGTGTGCAAGGTTTTGTTTTGCAAATTGTCAAACAAGAGATGAGTTTAATCCAACATCTTGCTCTCTCCCACTCAACCAGGCTCCAAGAAATTGAAGAACCGTCCGGAGGTGGTTAGACTCGAGGTTGGATTGGGACGAGTTGGTGCTAAAAAAAAGAGGGAAATATCTCGATGAGAGCGGTGACAAAGTTGAACTTCGTCTCCCTCACTTCCAAAAACTAATGGATGATTCTAGTATCGACGACCTCTCAGATTTCCCTCGAGAACTTCTTCATTTCGCTAGGGATCTCCTCTCTAAATATACGTCGGGGTACTTGAGAAGAGAATACTCTAGTATGAATCTGGAGTCTTTGGCTGCTTAGGCCGTGAAGGACTGCTTCCTTCAAGGTACGTTGTGACAAAATTGGCTTCAAGGCTTGTGGACGCCACCACACTCGAGCATGAAGAGCTCCCTCCTAGTGTTGGGAAGGTGGTTGCCAAGCAAAAGGCGATCATCGAGGCAGAGGAAGTCAAGCTCGTCTCGAAGAAGGAGCTGCTCATGAAAGAGAAAGTCAACTTTCAGGCCACATTGGAGTTGGGCAGGCGGCTCAATGCCAAAGCATTCGAACTTGCCAATTTATATGCACTGGCGGAAGAGAGGGTCAATTCCTTGGAGGATGAGAGAGCTGAACTCCTTCAACGGAATACAAGGTTGGCCGAGGAGTTGAAAGTTAAGTAAACCGAATGCACTAAGGCTAAGCTGAGGATGTGCAAGTATCGTTTTTGCCTCCACGGCCTTAGGAGCTTGTATGAGAGGAGATTGACTGAACTGGAAGACTAGAGGCGAGTTGCTACCCAAGTCGTGCAACATTTTTTACGTTCCTCGGCCTTTTACACTGATGCCCTCGCTGAAGGTTGTGTGTTTTGAAAGTTATCTTTTTGATAACAAATTTATGAATTGTTTATGATTTTAAATGTTATTATACATTTATGTTCCTTGAGATTGATATGTTATATCTTTAGAAGCGTTCAAGAAGATGCTCATGGTCTTGAACCATAGAACTCTTTAGATGAAAACATATAATCCTAAATATGTTCACAATCGTGGCAATTAAAGGGAACATTATTTACCATGAAGATTGTCATGTCAATTGAAAGTACATTGTAGTTCTATAAATGTTGATAAGTGATTATCATTCAATGACATGAGTATATAAAATGGTGATTCTTTATATACTGAACATGACCTAACTAGATGGAGCATTATATGGATTAGTCTTGTGTCATTAATGTATCCAATGTGTCTTTGAATCTTATATATGAGACATGTAAGTTTTTCACATGAGAAGTATATAATGTGATTACTATTAAAGTCCATTCAAATGATTGGAATAATATAGTAATTCGTTATGTACAACTTGTGCGGGAGAAATTTATATGTCAATATTATTATTGTCCCTCAATTATTTGAGTTATGATCTTACTGGGCCCCTTGGTAAAGTGAAATTATATTGCATGCAATATAACTGATGTAGTTATACTTATAATTCACTTGAGAGACCAAGAAAAGAATATAATGCAAAAATGACACGATCCTATTTTGCATATTATTTAAAATATCATGAGACAAGGATAGACACGAATTAAGTGGATCAAGCACGTAACGACTATGTCGTTTGGGAGACTATAATGTAGTGATAGAACCTCTTATAGTCCATAATATAAAGTATTTTATATTATATCCCAAGATGGCGTAGATCCTCTGTAAGGTCACACCAACTGAACAGAAACAACAAGTATTTTACATTTTGAATGATGTATTTAATCTCATAATGTATGAGTTAAAATGCATGTGATAAAATGTTAAAGTAATATGTCATGTAAAATGACATTATTAGATCATAAAATAAATTTATGAGAATATATATGAATATTATTTTGTATAATGTTTGAGAGCATTATAAGAATAATAAATTAATTCATATTAGAATAATATAGTAATATTATTTACTCATAAATTAAATCCTTGCAAAATATGATTAGGGAATAACAAGAGAGTAGTCATAGCCATTTGTGTAAATAATTAACACAAGTGTTGCCCTAGGGCTTGGCTATATAAAGGGGTATGTTTGAGATGAAAAATGACTCTTTCTCTCTCTTGCTACAATGGGATGAATAGTAATCCGTGAATAGTAACCCTCATTTCCCCTCTCTTGTGTGTAGAAAGAAAAAACTTCATTGTTCTTCTTTCCCTTCTCTTGCAAGGTTTAGCCACCAAATGAAATAGCTTGTTCATTGAAGATTGAAGATCTAGGTGGTTGGATCTAAGCTCTAACCTCTACATCCATCTATTTAAGGATGCTTTAGGTTGTTGTTTAGGTTCAAGGTGAACCAAGAGACAATGGTGCTTCCATGGCCGAAGAAGGAAGACGACGATTTTCAAGAGACCTAGAAGAGGAATCGACTCATCTCTACAAAGAGATTTGACAATCTCTTTAGGTATAACCTTTTATCCACTCTTGTGCAAGAAATAAATGTGTTATTTTCTGTTTTGTTGATGCACAAGAAGTGTTCGATGAAATGTCATAGTGTATTCTTGCTTGCAATTGTTATATAAATAAGATCTTTTGTGTATTGAGTTAAATAGAGGCAAAAAATTTAATTTTCGTCCTCTTGAACTTACACATGAAATCCCAACACTCGCGTCGGTGGCTTCTCAACTATTGAATGGAGCCTATGCTACTCTTCTTTCCCTAAGGAGGTTTTACCCATTTAAGCCTGCGGAACTCAGTTTTTCTCAGGTGCCAAAGGAAGCCCCAGACCTAAAGAGTTACACCTGAGATGAGAAATCTGACCGACTGCTCTCTTCTGCAGGCATCGCCCTAGAAATCTTGAAGATGTTTCCCGATTCTTTGAAGAAGGGGGTCTGTTTTCGATGGTATGGAGATTGGCCTTTTGTGAAACACATGGTCGGGATGGACATTCCATCGCAAGATGAAGGTGAAGCTCATGACAGCGACCAGGAAGCCAACGAAGCCGAAGAGGAAGAAGCTGACAAAGCCGAAGGGGTGAATTTCGACGAGCGGGTCTTGGTGCTTAGTCAACTAGTCTGGTAGGATTTCATTGTGAATAGTGTATATATTTTTTGAATGGAAGTTGCAATTTTTTAGGGTATAATCATGACAATTATTTCTAATTGCAGATTATTGTGAACAATTATTTGTCTATCTTTAATTATCATTATGTTTTGTTCTGTTTGGACTTTCATGTCTCTATAATGTTTTTATAATATACAACTGATTTATGAGATGATGCAACACGGGTTTTGAATATCAAAACTTAACCTTCAAAGACGTAGCACACAAAAGTGAAGACTGACGCCTATTTATTGATCTGAAGATGTAGCACATATGATTGAAGACCGATGCCTACTTATCAAATTGAAGATGTAGCACACATAATTGGAGACTGACGCCTACTTATCTTTCTGAAAATATAGCAACCGACACATGCATATCAAAACAAAGATGTAGCACACAGAGTTGGAGACCAAAGCTTGCTTATCAACTTGTAGATGTAGCAACCGACGCCTACAAATCGAAACAAAGATGTAGCACGCAGAGTTGGAGACCGACGTCTACTTATCGGCTTGAAGATGTAGCACACATAATTGGAGACTGACACATACTTATCGACCTGAAGATGTAGCACACATAATTAGAGACAGATGCCTACTTATCTATCTGAAGGTGTAGCAACCAATGCCTGAATATCGAAAGAAGATGTAACACACAGAGTTGGAGACCAGCGCATACTTATCGACTTGAAAATATAGCACACAAAATTGGAGACCGACGCTTACTTATCAATCTAAAGATGTAGCACACAGAATTGGAGATCGACGCCTACTTATCGACCTGAATATGTAGAATCCGACACCTGCATATCGAAACAAAGATGTAGCACACAGAGTTGGAGAACGACGCCTGCTTATCAACTTGAAGATGTAGAACACAGAGCTGGAGACTGATGCCTACTTATTGATCTGAAGATGTAGCACACATAATTGGAGACGTGCAACGATGTGCTAAAGGAAAATAAACAAATGTCCAAAAGTATGATGTTAGACATGCAACATATGCATTGGAACTAATTCACACAGATATTTGTGGACCATTTCATACGAATACCAAAAATGGATACACTTATTTTATTTGTTTCATTGATGATTATACACTTTATGGCTACATATATTTAATTAAAGAGAATGCGCAAGCTTTGGATGTGTACAAATTCTTTAAGGCTGGGGTTGAGTTACAACTCAATAAAAGGATTGAACAAGTCAAATCAGATCGTGGAGGTGAATACTATGGTCAATATGACGGTTCAGGTGAACAATGTCTAGGGCTGTTTGCTAAATTCCTAGAGGAACATGGGATTGTGCCACAGTATACCATGTCAGGTCCGTCTACCAAGAATGGGAGAAAGTCGCAATCGTACATTGATTGAAATGGTGTAGTATGCTTAGTCACACTACTTTGCCATTGTCTCTCGGGGTTGAAGCGCTTATAGCCGCAACTTACATTCACAATCGTCTACCAACTAAGACAGCTACTAAGACTCCATATGAGTTAAGGACTGGGCGCAAACCTAATTTACAATATTTTAGGGTGTGGGGTAGTTCAACTGAGGCTAGGCCTTATAGGCAAAGTGAAAGGAAAGTGGATGAAGAAACTGTTAGTTGTTATTTTGTTGGGTATGCAGAAAGGTCACGGAGTACAAGTTTTATAATCCTACTAATAGAACTATATTCGAGGCAAATACAATTAAGTTCTTTGAGAATATTTCGATTCCAGGAGAAAATAATATGCATTCATTCAGATGAAACAGAGATGCTCGAACCAGTGGTCGGTGAGATTGCACAAGGTTCAAATATATGTGATGATTCATTACATCATATAGGTAGTCCTAGTCGGGTTGTATAGGAAATTGTGCAAATCAGAAAGGATAACATACGGGATGCACAAGAAATTGTGCAGAATGATCAGAATGCGCAAGTAGAGAATGATGCAGTTGAGGAACCTTCAATACCTCAAGAACCTGTGCCTTTAAGGCAATCCACTCGTGAAAGAAGAAATGTTATATCAAGTGATTATGTAGTGTATCTTCAAGAGCATGAATTTGACATTGGTATGATTGAAGAAGATTCTAAAAATATCCATCAAGCAGTTAATTGTCGAAATTCAGAAAAGTGGATTGAGGCTATGAATGATAAAATACAAAGTCTATGTATGACAACAAGGTTTGGGATATTTTTCATTACCTAAAGGTGCGAAAGCCATTGACTGTTAATGAATATTCAAAACCAAGCGGGATTTGAATGATAATGTGGAACGATAAAAAGCATGACTTGTTGCTAAGAATTTACTCAAAAGGAGGGCATAGACTATAAAAAAAAACTTTCTCACATGTGTCGACGAAAGATTCTTATGGAATCATCATGGTTTTAGTGGCACATTTGGACCTTGTTGCATCAAATGGATGTAAAGATCGCTTTCTTAAACAGTGAACTTAATGAAACCATTTATATGGTTCAGCCGTCTCATTTTGAGACGGGTGATCCAAAGAGTATGGTTTGTCAATTAAGAAAATCAATTTATGAACTTAAGCAAGCATCTCGACAATGGTATATTAAATTCACACATGTTATTGTCTCGTGTGATTTTGATGCAAATCAGATTGACGAATGTATATATCACAAGTTCAGTGGGAGTAAAGTTATGTTTCTGATTTTGTATGTTGATGACGTATTGCTTGTAACAAACGATATGAACATGTTGCGTGAAACCAAAAAAATCTATACATTTTTTTTTTTTTTTTGAGATGAAAGATATTGGTGAGCATCTTATGTGTAGGATTAAAGATACGCCGAGATCGTTCTCAAGATATCTTAGATCTTTCACAAGAAGGTTATATCGATAAGGTACTTAAGCGATATGGCATGAAACATTACAAACCAATAGATACTCTAGTGGCAAGAGAAGACAAGTTTAGTCTTTATCAGTGCCCAAGGACAAAACTTAAAAATTCAGAAATGCAATATTTCCTATGCTTTAGTAGTTGAGAGTATTATGTAGGCTCATAATTATACGTGACCGGACATTACATATATTAATGAAATTCTAGGCAGGTATCTAAGTAATCCTGGACTGAATCACTAGAAAGCAACCAAGAAGGTATTGTAGTAATTACAAAGAATGAATCATAACATGTTGACTTATCGGAGGTCAGACATGCTTGAGATCGTTGGTTACCCTTACTCTGATTTTGCGAGATGTCAAGATAGAAAGATGTCCACTATCGGTTATATTTTTATGTTGACCGGAGGAGTTGTTTCATGTAAATGGGCAAAGCAGTTATTGGTTGCAACTTCTACCATGGAAGCATAATTTGTATCTTGTTATCAAGCATCAAATCAAGCGTGCGCAATTTTATCACGGGGCTACGGGTAATGGAGACTATCAAGTCACCATTGAAGATGTAATGTGACAATAACTCTGCGGAGCTGTATTCGAATAACAACAGGAGCTCAAGCAAGTCGAAACATATTGACATTAAGTTTCTAGCTATTAAGAAAAGAGTCCACAATGGTTGATCAGTATTGAGCACATCAGTACAGATTTCATGATAGCTGACCAGCTGATTCCCAAAGTGTTAATAGGACATGTTGCTCGTATGGGTTTATTTCCAGCAAAGGATGTTATGTTTTGGTTGGAGTCTGACAAGTTTTATATTTTAGTGCTTATTGTATATATTTATAGACATTCAATTGTATGATATAATGCACTCTAAAGTTAAAGTTTAAGGTTTTAAAGATATATTGTGCATGTATATTAAAATGTTAAGGTTTGGTTCAGGATTCTATTGATCTCAAAAGAAGGTGACCAATTTGTGTTATTTTCACATTGCACATTCACTTCATGATTCATGTCATTCAGTTGTATTAGTATTATGATTTTTGTCGGTTTAGTCACTCATAAATATGGCGAATAATGCTTAAGTCTTTTGCTAATAGGCTGATGAACATAATTATTTAATACCTAAAGTAACAAATAGTAAAGAGCTATGTTAATATATAACTAAAAGGTTACACACATAGTCAAAGTGAGAAATTATTGGATTTCACAATTATACGAGTCATACGAGACACCATATGAACAATAAGTTATGGACATAATGTGTTATACAATTATATATTAATTCATTAATATTCATAGTCAAGTGACCAATAAAATATATTTAATATGAATATAAAGTATTATAGGAATGAAGCATTTAATATGCATAAATTAAAATTTGATAACTAATAATCTATTGATCGACTGAACTGTAAAATTGTCATGCATCTTTCCAAAGGCTAATGGTCCTTAGGTGATAATTTCGATTTTTCTCAAGTGTCCTAGAATAATAATCTCAGTATTAACATTTACATCATGTGTAAATTCGTGGCAAAAAAAATGTACTCCAATCTAATTATTATTTTCCCCACTATCCACGAGATCTCTTCTTTCTCGAAATGAGTATAGATTTATGTAAAATCAATTTGCCAGTTCCCAGGCTCGTGAAAATCCCATCCAACATATGCCCAAATCGAACATTGAAGAGAGATCGGAATTCATTTTATTTTTCTCCTCAACTGCGTTAGGCCCATCAAGCCCATTAGCCCATTAGCCCATTAGCCCATTAGCCCATTAGCCCAGTTACCGCTCGTCTTCCTTTCTCCTTCCCCTTTAGATAGACTAATTTGGACTTGGTAAAAATTATCAACAACTATGCCCAAATCGAACATTGCCAATGCTAACGTTGTCGAAATAACTAGAAAAATTCGAAGTCAATATATGCTGCCACCATCTAATATGAATCGTAATCTGCATCCAACTAACAAAGAGCAGCGCTATATTTTTTTAAATTCGTGCACAAAAGAAAAACAAATTATGCCATCGTGATGCCAGCAGGCAGCAGATGTGAATGAAAAAGATAATACAAGTTACAAGTTTATAACCAATTAACCACCTTCTACAATAAGATTTGTATTGTGTTTTAAGTGGTTAAATCTACATTCGTTCACCATAAACAAGAAAACAGAGAAACTAATCCGGTACGGTAGTAGGTACCAGTCGGTTGCAAAGAGAGTAGGGAGACAAAATGGCTATAGCTAAGATGATATCATGACCACGTTATGTTCTAGATTCAGAAAAGACGGGTCATGTAGATAGATCATATCCATGTCAAATCAACCACAACGTATACTTCATAAAATTATCATTATTTGTTCCGTAATAATGTAATATAATATAATCGAAATTCAAAACAGATTGAAAATGACCATTAAAATCTAGTTTTCTGGGACGCCTTTACATCTGTTTTGAATGTGACTAGTCGGTAAGAAGAAGAATATCTCTACGACTGTAACAGTGTAATACTAAGGCACCTAATAAACTGAGTACTGGTATAGCCGTATAGGCTACAGATAATTATATCGTCACTTGTGTAAGAGTTTGTGAAAGAACTGCAAAATGCTGTCGTTGCCATCGGAAATTATGTACTATAATTGCACGGTAACAGTCTAACAGACCCCTACATTTCTTAATATTTGAAAATATATCTTTGTTAATTGTTTGTATCTGATTGCGAGTCAAGGAAGTGATGAGCTGTAAATGAATAAATAAAATGAGTGGCTTTAATAAAGCCATCGTGTAAAAGGATGTTCCCTCCGTATGGGCTACTATAGTTGCACTATGTTGTCGTAGTTTTTGGATCTTTAAATCAAATTTAAACGGTCATGATTTTAATGTTAGGATTCGTTTTTATTATTACTGTTTTTTTGCAAATTGCACGTGTCATCTTCGCACTGCCTTTCCATTTCAATGACAGCTCTCTGTTTTAGAAAATCATGGCAGCGGGTGTGAAATGTGAATCTGTAAAAGATATATTGGTCAACTCCACGATCCAAACAGAAATAATTTCACTGCCATAAATATTAGGGATTATTGCCGTAACTTGTAACTTGTAATTAGATTATTGCCACTTTATAATTTCACTGTCATAAACACACGTTTATAAGTTAATATTGCCTCTGGACATTAATATCACTTAGATTATATTAATATTATTAGTATTATCATCATAAATTATTTATCATTATTAAGGTCAAATTTATCTTTATCGGTATCTATTATCTATTGAATTCATATGACAACTCAGCGAAAGAGATCGTAGATGACGACCTTAGAATCGTGTTGCAAGTTGTGATTTAGCAATAAAAGAATTATTTTAACTCTTACAAGGTACAAATTAGCAGGATAGGTCATATTCTTTAATCAAATTTGATAGTTATTGTCGTTTTAATTGTTGCACTAAATTACGAGACATCTTGGGTAAATTTCAATTATTTGTTTCGTTTTGGAGTTGGGGCATATTTTTCAGGTCATGTTAAGGTTTATTAATTCAATTTTCAAGTTTAGCAATTTATTCAAAAAGTTTAATTTGATACGTAGTTCTATACATCGCTAAATAAAAAGTTTTAAATTTTACGTATTTTTCTATGTTATATTTGGACTAAGATCTTATTTAAAGACTTCAAAGCCTTCCGATGCTTATTGTAAGATGAATTTAAAGACTTCAAAGTCTTCCAATGCTTATTGTGTGATTAATCGTAGCATGAATGTCTGTAGAGTTTTAAAAAAAGCCGTCCGGGTCTACCCGCTCGGGATCCGTCCGTGCTCGATCCGTGCCCGACCCGCCCCGTGGTCCAGATCCGACCCGACTCGTGGTCCAGATCCGACCCGACCCGTGGTTGGCGGATCCACGGATCTAGCACGGGTCGAATAGGCCCAAAATCCCCAGACCCGTGCCCGACCCTTGGACTCGTGGAACCGTGCAGAAGTTAAAAAAAATTAAAAAAATTCAGAAAAAATCGAAAATATATATATATTAGAGTGTTAAACTCAAATTAATTATATTCGTTGATCATCATCAATAATTGTACAATCAAGTTGATTTTGCATCGATAGTAGTGAAATCAAGTTAATTTTGATTAATATTAGGATTTGCTTATATATTAAAATAATGTGCAGTTTTAAATTTAAAAATTCAAAATAAACGAAAAATAAACGAAAAATAAAAAAAATCGAAAAAATGAACGGATCCGAACCCGACCCGTCCGGATTTATCATGGGTCGGATTGGGGGTTGGAGTTGAAGGTTTTGAGTTCGAACTCATGGAGACCCGTGAATCCATCGTACCCGTGAATCCGGATGAGTCGAATCCATGATAATCCAACCCGACCGTCTGGAGAACATTAAATGTCCGGCAACAGTTCATCAAAAAAGTTTTATAAAATTTCCCTAGGAAATCATCTAAACCAGGTGCTTTTACTTTTGGTCATGAATGAATAATCTATTTTATTCCTCCATTGAAATGTCGTCATTCAAATCACAGAAAGATCTTTGATTTGAATAAATATCATGTCAGGATATGAGTGAAGAATTTGTCTCAGGTGTAGTACCAATAAGTTAAACGAAATGATAAAAATATATATATCTTGGCATTGCTTTTATGATAAAAAAATTGTTCACCTTGATGCTCAATCAATGCAATGCTCTTGATCTGGTAATGGTATTGTCTTGTTACCAGAGTATGAAAGAATGCTAATAAGATAATTATTAACGGAAAAATTGCTCATGAATTAAGAATACATAGTATGAGATACTATTACTGTAGCAGTCGATACGTATCGCTTCATAAGACATGACAAAAGGATACATGGTACCTTTGTCGATATAATTACTTCTGTAATTTAAAATTTACTTGCAATTTGCTAGTTCGTAGTATCGTATATACGAGTACTGTAGCTATCTGCTTGCTATACAAATACATGTGTACAGTGAATCAGTAAGTACCCAATTGTGAAATGTGAACAGACATGAGACATCTCAATGCAACCACCATCTATTGCTGTGATGATAAAAAATGTTGAAGGATACCTACGGGTTTCGATCAAAAAAAAAAAATGTTGAAGGAGATCTTTTTATTTGACTTGACTATTTGCTTTTAAATTTTAATAATGGCAACTGGTAATAGGATCTTTTTTCTGACTAAGAAATTAAATACGAAAAGGACAAAAATCAGAGAATTCAGAGTGAAGTCGGCGGATGATGATGCAACTCAGGTGTCATTATTGGAGTTCCCAATCAGATCTCGTAGTATGTGTTTACTTCTCTACAAATTGCTTTGCTTCAGAATTAATTAAATTGCAGTTGCAAATTGCAACACAACACTCAAATTATATATATACTCCTAAGAATTAAATACCCAAGAAAAAAGATAAATGGAGTGAATAAGTTATATTGAAAATTATATTTTTGGTGATATGACCAAAATATTATTAAAGTAATAATATTTTGGTCATATCACCAAAAATATAATTTTCAATATAACTAAAAATATTATTAAAGTAATTAATAACAATAATATATCAAATAAAAGAATGTAGCTAAAAAATTATCAATATGTTCCTCCTTACTATAGTAGTGCAGCCATGGCTCATGGCTAGGTGCAAAAGTAAATGCAAAATGTGTTTCATTAGCCATATTAAAAAGAAGCTTTAGAGTGAAATTAGTGTGTATTTAAATATATCAAGTGGTTAACATCGATCTTAATTTCAAACCAAAAGTATAATTGTCATAATATTTTTTAGAGTGAGTCTTCTATGGACAAAAAAAATTAAACTCAAATTAATTGTATTCGGTGATCATCATCAATAATTGTACAATCAAGTAGATTTTCTATCGATAATAGTGAAATCAAGTTAATTTTGATCATTGCAGAATTTGCCTATTTTTTATATTTCTTTTTAATAATGAACTTTGAAAATGTAAGAAAACAAAAAAAAGAGGACTTCTCAAATAAATAATAGAAAATAGACGATTTTTATCCTAATAATTAAGAAAAAAGATAAAAAGACATAAATAACTCAGGACCTTAGGTCTTTAATTTGTGTTGCACACGGTCACTCTTTTCGCTCACATGAGGCTAGCGTTGTTAAACGCACAAAACGATCACGTAAATACCATCTTGCGTCTTACGTTACGTTTAATAAACATAAAAAAATTCTTGTGTTCACGTTTGCGTTTAGTTAAATGTAAAAAATGTCAAAAACATTTATTTTTTTAACGTTTAAATTGCTACTAACGATGCACAACATAAAAAAATGGAGAAAAACTCTGAAAATTACAAAAATTTCATCCCATGAAACTTACGAATTTTTAAAGTAAAAAAGATATATAAAAATGTTGCATATATCCTTAGAAATAGACTAACAGAAATTTGTTATATATGAGATTCGATACAAATCTCTTCATAAAATTCACGTCCTACCCACTTTATATCCCATAGATTCTAAAGTTAGTCAAGTTGGACCATTTTTATAAGAACAAATGATTGTGATTCAGTTTTGATCATAAAATAATATTTTTATATTGTATTAAATCAAGGAGAAAGAATAGATTTCTCCATGTGTATGTGAACACAAAAGTCATTTTTAGTCATGTCTATCTGCAAAAATATTTAAGTCTCTACATAATACCTCTATTTCTACTATGCACTCCAAATTATCTCAAACTCGTAGAATTCTAAACGTAAGACGAAATAAACGTAACGAAAGTGACCATTTGTGTTTACGTTGCGTTTAAAACAGAACAAAAATTATTTGCATCTTACTTTGCGCTTAACAAACGTAACAAAATCTCTTGTGTTTAATATCGTGTCACGGTGAAATGAAACGCAAAACGTTCAAAAAACAATTCGTTGACAGCTAACCCTAATTAGCCATATTCGAAGTAGTACTATAAGTGAAACTAATAAAGTTGATGGGCTTGGTCCAAAATGGTTTTTCAAATCTCAAATTTGTTCCATGTTGCTTTCAAAGCTCAATTCACCAAAAAGGGCCATGCCGAACTTCTCTTTCCTTTCAGCTTGACGGCACAATATTCACCATCGCCAACAGCCAACTTAACATGATGCTTGGGTGCCTAGTTGCGGGCGAAGGAGTCGAGTTCGACTGGTACCCTCCTTGTTACGGGGTCGATACTGGCATCCAGATCCACTTCAAAGACTGGATAATACACCCGAACTGCGAGACAAACAACTATCAAAGCAACATCATCAAACATACGATCACGCGATATTTTCAGCGGACGATGGGCAACACGATTTTTGAGAGGAGTGAGACTGCTTCAGTATTCAACAAGCGGGGCAATTTCTTCCTTTTCAAGATGTTGTACGCCCACAAGAAGGCATGGATCCAATCGGATATTGCAACACACATGGCCCAGAACTTGGAGACTGCTTGGCAACAAACACACCGGCAAAGCAATTTCGGTGAGCATGTTGGTGACCCGTATTTCCTACCATCTCTGGTGCTCAATGACGAACCGGTGTATCGGGTAAGGTCAAATACCTAGATCCTATTGTTAGACATGAAATATCTCAAGGCAACGAGATTGATAAAGGATAAGATCGACATCTACTGCCACATCACATACAAGAAGCAAAAAGTGCCACTCCCCTTGTCGTCCATTGATGTTAATGACCGTCATACCCGAATTGTGCACCCTACACCAGCACCCGGGGCGGATCCTTTCCAAGCTCAGTAGCCTCACGACCCGAACATGCCAACGACCCAAGCACTGATGGACTATTTGGTAGGCAAGAATGGACGTGTTCGAGCAGCGCTTCACTCAGATGGACAATGAGTGGCAGCATCGCTTCGATCGCCTCGACACAAATTGGCAGAGGTAGTATACGAAGAGCGAGAACTATTGGGCAGCCAATTACGACTCTCTCAGCCATAACTTCTCTACTTTCCAGGTTTCCCATAATCGTTTGCAACATGACTTCTGCAACCCACAAGGGAACTACGGTGTCATTCATCAGGACTACACCCACCTCAACGCCAATTACACGAGGATGAGCACCCAGATGTCTCAGTTGGCTTCCGTGTGGACCGCCATATTTGATGATCTATATTGGTATGCGAACGACAACCAGCAATTAGCCTATGACACATAATACCTGATGAGGCTGATGGCCAACTAAAACATCGAGCAGACCGGCATGCCAATGGAGGAGGTTCCACATCACGATATGAGGAACTCGCTTCCATTCGACGAGGACGATGACGAGGGAGACGAAGCCCAGTGAGGAGCACCACCACCACCGGCATCTTCATGTTGAGGCTTTGTGAGCTTTCCTTTTCCCTTTCTCTTTTTTCTTTACTTGTTTCGCTTGCTCGATTCGCAACGTGGGATTGCAATTGAATAAGCGTGGAGGAGGGGTTAGTTTGTGAAGCATTGACCAGTATCTAGGAGGGGTTAATTTGTCAAATAATTTCTTTATATTTGTCGATTTGCAAAACGATCTTGAATTTTACAAGGCTTTGTCTTTTGAGAATTTTTGCAGGAAATCATTAAGAGGAGTTTTGAGGCTTTAAACGATCTTCGATTGGCCTAAAAATGATCCAGGACGAGCTATTATGGTACCAACTGTAGATTTTGTCGTGAGCTTTCCAACGCCACGAAAAATGTCGAAATCGGAGTTACGAGTCAAAAGTTATGATCGTTTGAAGCTCAAGATATTCAAGCATGAAGATATCAAAATATTTAGATGTTAGGTTGATTTTATTTGAGCTTAAAATATTTTCAAATAAACGAGACTGAGTCTAAATCAGCCAAAAATAGAAAAGACTGATATAATGTTGTATAACGTTTAGAAACGTTATATAACGTATTACTAACAGTTACACAACACATTGTCAAAATCAGAGAGTTGTCCAGAAAAGTTGTATAACGTTATATAGCGATGTTGTACGTTGTATAAAGTTGTAAGAGAAAAGCTGAGTTTAACGGTCGAATTTCTGACAGCTTCAATGGTCAAATTCTGGGCCAAAACGTTATCTAACGTTGTATTACGTTATATAACGAATTAGAGAATAAAAGTTGAGTTTAACGGTCAAATTTCTGTTAAACCCAACAGTCAAAATCGAAATCAAAATGTTGTGTAACGTTGTATAACGTTACAAGAATAAATGTGCTTCAAGCTCTTTATAAAAGATGATCACTTCATCCTTTCTTCTACAACAAATATACATTGCAAAATCCATTGTTCTATCATTATTGAGATTGAAACACGTTGCCAAACCTAGCTCAAAGACTCAATCTCATTTTCTAAATTATTCTAAACTCTTAGAGTGATTGTGTTGAGTGATTATTTTATTCTCTATCCATTTCAATCTTTGTTCCTTGTTTTTCGTTGGCTTGGTAGTCCACCGATGTGTGTAAGCGAGACCAAGTTTGACATTGTGTAAGTGTGTAAGTAGGGTTGGTGATCCATCGGTGTGTGTAAACGAGGCCAATTCCAAAGTTGTAATTCACTTGTGTTGTCTAGTGAATCGGTTCGACTTTGTTATCGTATCGGAGGGTCGAGACTTTCGTAGAGTAAGATCGTCAATATCTTAACTCCGTTAAAATTCTTGAGTCACCATGGATTGCTTTGTTTGCGAATCCTAAACTCTTCTTTTTATTTTCATTATTAATTTAGTTTAGAATTTATTTGCGCTTGAATTATTAAATTGCAATTGCCAGCTAAATCCCGATAACTTTAAAATTGCTTAAAATTAATTCCTCCAATTTTAACAATTACTTATTATCCGCCTGTGCGATATCAGATAATTGGTGTTGAATTTAGTTGTCTCTGAAATCTCGAAATCTCAAGACAATCTGATTCTGACATTCGTATAAATAAATATATTTTTTAACAACAAACACAAGTTACGTATAATAAAATATTTAAAATATTAAAATATTATGATTGTCAATGCCTAACAAACTGAGAGATATAACCACGCCACGCTTCTAGAAGTATTTCTCTCTTTTTCGGATAATGTCTTTATTTCAATTTTTAATAAATGGATGTGTATATTTGTAATAGGCAACATCCCTATTATCCACCTGTACGGTATTAGATAATTGGTGTTGAATTTAGTTGTCTCCAAAATCTGAAAAAAAAATATATATTTTACACATTTTTTTTACATTATAATGTTTTCCACACTATTTAATTCTTTCTTTATAATTTTGTTGATATAAGAAGTCTATTGCAGCTTATATAATGTCAAATCATGAAATTTGTACATCACGCGTAGGTGGTGATCAACCTAATTAGTATTTGTGAAAATGTAAACTAACACAGTAACACTCAACAGAAGACAAAAGTGAATGAAGCATCAGAATATACATTAAGAATTTGTAGTTCTCTCACCTCAAAAGAAATCTTCTACTTCTGTTTAATCATGCAAAAAATATATGTCTTTTTTTTCCTATCTCTGCCAAGTCCTAACAGTTAACAGAGCCTACGTGCTCCAATTTTTTTTTTCAAAGGTATGCCCGGCAGCTAGTGTAGTGCTAAAACTCGTTCGGGTCCCGCCCGACCAGCTCCGTTCGCGCCTTTTACCCACCCGTCTATCTGTCCCGCCCGCCGGTTTGACCCGCCAACATTCAAAATTCAAAAAAATTTGAATTTTATTGGAGGGAGATCCGACCAAACCCGTTTGAATTTTAAATATGAATTTTTTAGATTTTTTGTGAATTTTTTAAGATTTTTTTTAGTTATTTCAATTTTCGGATCAAAACATACCACATTTTCATATTTTAAAAAAACCCGTGCTCGCCCGCCCGTCCCACCCGTTTGACCCGACGGGTCTAAGGGCGGGTTTGGGTCACCCTTCCCAAACCCCCCGTCCCAACCCGCCCATCATAATCCGTCCAACCCGTCAACCCGTCCCACCCGCCCCCCGTCCCACCCATTCCCCAAACCCGCCCGCCCGACCCGTTAGCACTACACTACCGGCAGCCCAGTTTTTTTTATTAATAGAAATTATATAAATAAAAAATAATAAAACACAAAGAGTGGATGAAAAGCAGTAAATTTAGAAAGGATCGGGATTGGCAACACAGGGATATAGGCAATGACGCTATTGCCAACCCCGTCCTATACTAAATCTGGTCGTTGGATTTCAAATGGCATAAATACTATAGAACGTTGTTCGGTGCAACATCTTTAATGAAAAACCTATAAAGGACGGCGTTCGATGCAGCGTTCTATATATTTCCTCTACAATCCCCCGGCCTCCCCTCTCCCCTCTATCTCTTCTCCATTTTTTCTCCAATTTCATATCTAAGGTTTTGTGTCACAAAAAAAAAATTATTTGTGAATTTGTTAAGATTTTGTTGTAGAAAACTTTAAAAAGAAGGTGAAAATAGAAGATTTTGTTTAGATCTCTTTTTTTGAAAGTAATTTTTTGTATTTTGATTAAATTTGAATTTTAGCTTTAAAATTAAAAAAATATTGATAATTACTTAGAAAATGTTGGTAATATACTCCAAATTAGATGAAAAATGATACATGCATTCTTGATAAATTATAGTTTAAATAAGGTTTATTATTTTTGTAATTTACCAAAAATATAGGGTAATTTTGCAAATTTATGACGCATATCTGACCATGTCCAACAACCTCTGTGCGTATCCAGTTCATAAACCAACTCCAATTTTCTACTGACTCTTCTTCAGCAATGCAAAATTGCAAAGGCAGGAGTTGTTGCTCCACATCATAAGCACAAGCCATAAATAGCTTACAATACCTACCCGATAGATGCCTGACATCGATACTTATCACCGGTCGTAGGTAGGGCCACGCTTGGATGCATGGACCAAAAGCCCATGCGACACGTTTAAAAATACGTAACCCAACATGTTCGGTATAATCTGACTCAAAGTAAAAATTTAGAACCTGGATTAGAGGCATGAATGGCACTCAATAAAGGCGTCAACATCTCATACGATTTCTCCCAACTGCTGAATAAGTCAGCAATTGCCAGTTCTCTTTCCCTCCAAATTTTGTTATAAGATGGCTCCACAGTTGGATACGACGTTTGTACCAACTCGTATGCTTCTTTTACTGTCATTTCGAGATTTTTTAAGAGAATTTCGAATTACTCCAGCAATCAAACGAGATGTCATCTGACTGTGGTTTAATCTAGTAGCACTGTCATAACATTAATGCTCATGCGGATTAGTGGATATTATCCAAGCACCTGTGCCTGTGTCCTTTGCATATAACCTCCATGTACATTGGTTGTCTTTACATTTCACGATATACACTTTTGTGTTACTATTTTGCACATAAATTTCTCTATTTTCTTTAATATGAATTTCAAAGATTTTTGCTTTCAAATGTTCTTTAGAATCAAAAGTCTGACCTTTTGCTAGTGGATCGTCAAACCGAGGAACTTCTCTGAAAAAGGGATAATCAGCGTATGGCATTGATTCCTGGTCGCTAAATGACAAACAAGGATGCTTCATACCCCGATTAATGAACGGTATAGATTGTCGCCACTCCTTCACAAACTTTTCTACATCTAGTTCGGCATCGATATCATTCATGTTGACATCGCCATTACTATCACCAGAGTCGTCAGAATGATCAGAGTGACCATCTAAATCAAGGTCTAATTCATCATCTTGTCGTTCATTTGCGGTTGGCATGTTACATTGTGAAGATGGTGCATAACTACTTTCTGGCATACTGCTGGGACTCGGATCACAACTGGTATTACCTATATTTGGTGTTGACTCAACAGTCAACAACTAATTCCAACATGCGAAAATTAATCAGCGGAGTGGCATTTTGTAAAACTAACTTCCAAATGACATCATTATTTATGCCCAACAAGTTATAAATATAAGATCCATGAGAAGCAGTGTTTAATCGTGCACTTACGTTCAACTTAAATTTGCTCGGAAGTAGTCCAAGTCCGACAAAAATTTGTCTTCTAACTTCATCAAAACTAGTTTCTTCGGTTACGTGAAATGAAAATTTCGCACTTATATTGTAATCCACACCGATAGGTCCTCTCAGTATTTCACCTCTGTGATAAACATTTATTACAAACATTTCCTTGCCAACACCTGTACAAAAAATATCAATAAATAAGTTTATACAGTGATTAAAATATAAATATTATAAATATAATTAAAATTAGTTTTCATCAATTAAAAATAATAAATATATATATATGATGAAATTGAAAAACTTACAATTTAAATATTTCTTCCAATTTTTTTTGTACAAAATATTTATAAATTAGTTAGAATGAAGATGAAATTAGAGGAGGAAGAGAGTTTTATAGTGTAGTTTTTTTTATGTATGGACGGTGTTGCCAGCACCGTCCATTTCTGAAAATGTTCATAGGTCGTTGTTGCCAACAACGATCTATACTTTTTTTTCCTTTCGGTACAAAGCTGTCGGTGAGGGAAGATTTATTATAGGACGGGGTTGACAATAGCGTCCTTGCTTATATCCCTGTGTTGTCAACCCACATTCTTTCTAAATTTACTGCTTTTCATCCACTCTTTCTGTTTTATTATCTTTTATTTATATAATTTCTATTAATAAAAAAACTGCTAACAGCCTGGTTTCTATTTCGAAATTCCTCAAAGAGAAAACAACTGTGTAGGTGAGTTTCTTAATGTTTTTTTTTCATATGGAAATGTATTACATGCCTTCTGTTTCTTCTCCAGTCAATGCTCCAGTAAAGAAGTCCCCGAAAATCATAAGTGCAGGACTCGCATGGGATCCACGCGTCAGCGAAAATAAGAAAAATAAGAAAACTGAAGGAGGAGAACAAGGAGCATTGTATCATTGTACTTTTCATATATATACGTTACTCTGACTTTGCTATCATTACATATACTATCAATTATGACATTTGTTGGATAATATTACATAATAGTATGATATAATGCACCCCCCTATGTCCTTCACAAAGTCAACGAGATATATAGTTAACAACACAAAATATCAATTCGAAGATGCACCTCCCTATCTCCTCATTTAGTAGTGGAGATACAAGAACATCATTATTAAATTGTTTAAATCGAACAATAATGTAAATTCGTTATAAAAATGTATCTGTTATAGCAAACCGAAGCCAACATCCGCTATAAAAACATATTTAATAGCGGATGCCCACTATCCCACTATAAAATCGTGTCTTTTTGTAGCGAAGGGCATCAAGGCGCCGCTATTAAAGATTATTTATAACTGGTGGGACAAGGGGTCCGTAATTAAAGGGTATTTATAGCGGATTTGCCTTAGAATCCGCTATAAACAGTTATGATCAACAATTTGTTCTCACAGATCATCATGTAGTTTCAATCCAACCGTTAATTAATGTCAACCCGACGCTCCAAAAAATCACAGTCTCACGGATTAAGACATAGATTTTCTTCAAAAAAAATCGTTATCTATATAAATATCAACTCTACACCGTTCTTCCTTCACTAAAATATTTTATCTTCCTTTTTCTCACATAAATCTTCCACAATTTTTCTTTCTTCCCACAAAAATCTTCCCACTTTCTGCTTTCGTCCTTCAAATTTTATTGTGTTTTAAGTATGACTGTAAAATATATATGTGTGTGTGTGTGTGTGTGAGTGAGTTTTACATATACTGTAAAAAGTTTTTTTCCCAACTCGTTTAATTATTAGTGTAAAAATAAAATTGGATTGTTTCATAAGACTGTTTAAAGATAAAATTAGGCTATTCAAAATCAGTAACAGGACATATTTGCAAATAGTCAAATTTTCTCTTGATTATATATTACGAACGAACATTTCTATAAAAATATCTATCAAATCAGCCAATTTCACAATAAATGCAAAAGCTTACAGAAACTTCTTTATAATTTTCAAAATATTTTATAGTGGTTTTTAGTGACACCCGCTATAATAGGGGTATTTTATAGCGGGTTTTATTCTAAGGCCGTTATAATAGGAGTCTTTTATAGCGGAGCTCTCCCATGATCCACTATAATAGGTCTCTATTATGGCAATGCGATGTTTAGGTTCGTTATTAAATGTCCTATTTAATAGCGGAGTTTATCAACCTTTAAGAACCCCTTTAACAGCCCTTCCTTGATCCGCTATAAAAGACTGTTTTAGCCCTCTATGAAATCTCATTATTGTAGTAGTGTGATATTATTCATCAAAATCTTTAGATTTTTTTTTAGAAAAATTAGAGCCAATGCTTCAAATTTATTTAAAGTGTGACTTATTACTTATAGTTCTTCAGTAATTCACCATTAGATTTCGAACATGCATCTTTTTTTGGGAGAACATTGTTCGTAACTACTAGATCAACAAGTGGTTCTTAAAAACTTTAGATCTTGAACACTACAACATGAATTAAAAATTGAATAGAAACACACATTATTGAACATAAAGATAAGTTCATAACTATCCGGAAAAATAGTACGAGTATTGTCAATGTGAAAATATTTGCACTTCGATCGAAGCACAAAAGTTTCACATTTTATAACTTCTTGAAGGCAAAATTTAAATTTAAGTTGCTCAACAAATTTTGTCATTTTTAGAGATTTTTAGCTATTTTTAAAATATTTCACAACAACCATGAAAATGTCATGTTTTTTAATATTAAACTGCACGTTTTTTAAAAAATAGCTAAAAAAACTCTAAAAATCATGAAAATTAATTTTTTGTATGTTGATACAAAGAATTTATCGAGCAACTCAAATTTGAATTGTGACTTTAAAAATTAGAAAATGTGCAAACATTTTCACTTTAGCCATAACAATGTCAAACACATGAAACGAACACGCAAATGTCCTCTTGCGTCTTACGTTGCGTTTTACGAACGTAATTGAATTTGGATCACAAAGTAATACTTTTATGTTGCATTCAATCAATGAGAGATAATAGATTCTTCCATGTTCATGTGAATGCAAAAATCATTTTCGTTATCTCTGTCTGAAAAAACATTTAAGTATCTATAGAATACATTTCTACTGTGTTCGTAGAATTCTAAACGTAAGACGAAATAAACATAACAAAGTGACCATTTGCGTTTACGTTGCGCTTAACTAAACACAACAAAAATTTCTTGCGTTAAATGTTGCGTCATGACGAAACGAAATGCAAAATGCAATTCGTGGAGAGCCCTACACGTGGCACATAAAAAAGAAGGTGAAATTTTATTTCTATTGCTTTGTTCAAATTAATGAGGATATATTATTTATGTAGCCCAAAAAATTTGAAGGCCCAACGTCTAATTGAAAACAAGATATATGCACATTTGTATGAATGCTAAAACTTGTAGGAATACACGTTAAGGTAGGAATTTCAAGTTTGTAAAAAATAATTAAGCGTACTATCGTTAAATAATATTTAAGATTATTTAAATTACATCAACGTCACAAAATTTCACGCTGAGTCCGAATCTGTTGTTATTAGAGAGAAAATCAGAATCCTCCTTTTCTCTCGGCATCGTAAGATCAATTACGAATGGTTCGGATCATTTCTTTTCTCTGCTCGATTTTCTCTGTTTAGATAAATTTTAGCTCTCGATCTCGAATCCGACGTATCAAAAGAAAAAGAGATCTATGTTATTACTATTTGAAATAACAGCGGATATGAAATCCAACCAAAAAGGAGTACTCATTAAAAAGGTGCATAATTTTTTCGTCACAAAAGTTGCACATTAGATTTACTAAATAAATCTAGTTGATACATGAATGAACAGTATGCATGAGCAAGCGTTCTTGACTTCTTGTGTAGGTCCTTGATTGAATTTACAAAACGCAACAAAATGAAACAAAGAGTAAATAAAAAATTTCCTCTTAATTGTCCTCTTACACGTTTCATACTAGAAAACAAAAATAATTAATTATCTGTCATGTTCGCTTCAGTTTTGTTTTGCTCTGTCTGTTTTGTCAGTTCTTTTACATGTCTTTATATTTAGATTTAAAAAATTTATATTTAAATTTGCAACAAAACTACTGCAAAATTTTTAATATAAAGCTTGCAACATGAGTGTTGAAAAAATGCCAAGTCTTTATATTAGAACAATAATGTTTATATATTATCGTCTGCACAAGTCTTTATATTTAAATTTGTTGAGAACTGCAACAAAATTTATAATATAAAGACTTGCAGCAAAAAATAAAGACTTGCAGTAATATAAAAATTTGAGAGTGACAAAACAATTTTGTTGTAAATTTAAATATAAAGACATACACAGAAGCATACAAAGCAGACATAGCGAACATAGCAGAGAGAGCAGAATGGAACTGAAACGGACATAACAGAACATTAATTGTTTTTGTCTTGTTACAAAGGCGCAAGAGAAGAGCGGTTAAGGTGAAACTGTTAGCATCACCCATGAATAGTGTTCTAAATTCGTACTGTTCCGTGTTGTTTCGTTTCAAACACGACTTGGCACGACACAAAACGACACGACACGGTTAGTATTTTATTATTTTTAACGTGTCGTGCCAAAAATTGGAAGGGATTGGAACGGAACGGTTAAGACACGACACGTTTAGGCACGCCGTGTCTAAATGTGTCGTGTCTTAACCGTTTCGTGCCTAACCATGTCGTGTCTTAACGTGTCGTGTGTAAATGTGCCGTCTCTAAACGTGTCGTGTCTAAATGTGTCGTGTCTAAACGTGCCGTCTCTAAACATGTCGTGTCTTAACTATGTCGTGACTCGTGTCTAAACGTTTATTTTTTTTAATTTGTAAAGTTTAAAATAGAATAATTAATAAATGCAAAAGATTTCAAAATAATTTGAATTTTCGTGTCTATTCGTGTCTATCCGTGCCTACCTGTGTCTATCTGTGTCGTGTCGTGTCTATCCGTGTTGTGCCATGCCGTCGTGTCGTGTCTAAATGTACCGTGTCTAGACGTGTTTTCGTGTCGTGCTTTTGTGTCGTGTCGTGTCGTGTCTCTCCTCATAAACGTTCCGTTCCGTGCCGTGTCCCGTGTCGTGTCCTTATCGTGCCGTGCCGTTTCGTGATGTTTTCAAACACGCAGACACGATTTTGATAACTCTACCCACGAAACAAAGCAACTCAGCTCATTGTTTTCTAACCAAACCGGAGAAAGCAACGGCCCATAAAAGCCTTTGATTTTATGGGCTTCATCTTTTTTTATTACTCCAAGTTCGCTTGTTTTCTCATTTGTTTTCTCATTTCCACTAAAAACGATCCCCGAATTCGCATTTCTCACCTTAAGTAATCACTTTTAAAATCATAAAGAATCAAATTATTTCTTGAACATTCCTAAAAAACTCGAATGATCTCTGAATTTTTACATCAGATTTGTTTATGAACTCAACATCATATTTAACTAAACACTGCATTTTGAAAATATGACGATTTTGATTTTTTTTTTAGATGAAGATATACTCAAATTTAAATGACATAAGGTCTTTCATTGGAGTTTCAAATTCATAACCTCTAAAAAAGAGATATTTGCTTTTAACTACTAAGATAAGAACTGGTTCTTAATTTGAATATTTCTATTAAAGCAATTATGATCTTAATACATAAAAAAATGACGTGCTAATTACGGAAATAAGAACAGACAAACACTACATTTAGATTGTATCTGTAGTATCAATTGCATGCTTAATTTCACGGGAAAAATATTTTCGTGATATTAAAAAAAAAATATAGTTGTTGCGTTCTGTGAAAACTGATAATTTCACAAAAATGATCTCTATTTTGTTCTTATCTATACTATCTTATAAAACATCTAAGAAATAAAGTTCTCTATTTGGTCATAATCTTACTTTTTTTATGGACAAAAATATCCTTCAAACCAGATGACACTGACACACAATGCTTGATTCTATAAGGACAACACTGTCATTTGTACAAATTATATATAGTAAGTATTATAAGACTGATTATTCACATATTGAAATCTCCCGTGATATTGCATTTTATGCTAGGGAAGAAAATGGAAAGTTGTGCCAAAATATTTTGAACTATTAATATTTTCTGTACCAACTAATTTTCAAGCACGCATTTCATAGTCGCATTAACATACTAATGTATCAAAATTTTTAAACTGTTCATTATTTTTTAACTAAAAAATTGGTTACATGCCACATAATTTTGACTATGACAAAGTAAAAAAATAATAGTATTTTAAAATACTATAGAATCATACTATTGACCAATAATTTCTACCAACAATTTACAATTACAAGAAATGGACGAGTTAGTTAATTTGTAAAAATATATATATATATATATTTTATTTTTTGATATTTCGTCAAATCATGAAATTAATGAAACGGTGCAATATTCAATCCTGCTTTATAATTTTGTTTTGTTAATTATTTTTTCATGCATTTAATTTGAAGTTCCAAGATCCACATTTACATTTATTTTTCAAAATATAATTGATATTTGAGACTGATGTATTTTCTCAAAACTATTTTATAAATTTTATGGGACCTACACATGCTACAAGAACTAATTTTTATGGGACCTATATCATAGTTAGGAGAATTTAAACCAAGTTGTTTTGTCTGTTTTTTGATAACATACATTTTACAAAATATTACTATACGAATTGCATAAATAACATCTTTTATTTTGTTGATGATTTTTAAATATAGCATTGAAAATTATACAATGTATGTATAAATCTGGATTACTATCCAAAATTTTTAAATATTTGTTTGAATCTCTGGATTGAATGTGTTAATTCTTCCATTCAATTTCAGGTATTTTACTCTCCTCTCTATTGTTGTCTTGAAAAAAAACCCTCCATGGCGCCGTTACGTCGACTCAACAGCCGAGTAGAAGCAATAGGACATATTCAGAAATAATCTGATGCAAACAGAAAATATATGTGTTTACCTTCTCAAAGCACTTCTTCGTCTGTAGTTGAAAGATAAATACGCGCGAAAAATTGTAAAAACACTTCTTCAAGCATTTATTTTTAATACAACTAATTGACAAGAACACATAATTTTAAATATGCTATGAATAATTCACAAAAATGTGATACACGCAAAAATAGTATTTGATCAACACGCAATTTAAATGATTCTTTTTCATTCATAATGTATGTCGTTGCTTGGCACGAGTACGATCACTAATAATTTGAAATTGTTCTTCTTTTTTAGGTTAATAACGAAAATTCTAATAGTGTCATATTACATAGGCAACTCATATCCATTTTTGACAAAATAAATTGGGCCAGTGATCGGATTGTATTTATCTTTGTATCAAGCTCAAATTTATGATGGATCCAATTAATTTGTCAGAGTCAAATTAAGATCATCTTCATCTCTAAAATTTTTGGAGTTTATAATATGATGTTGCGATTTCCTAATCAGTTTCAAAAATTTAGATGAGTTTCTTTTTTGGCAATTTTGCTTCAAAGTTTTTTATTTAGTAATTTTGCTCCAAAGTTTATAAACCGTGACATGTCTTAATAATTCGCTAAAATTGATCTATCTCCCGCAACGCTGACGCTCTCACTCTTCTAAAAAAATAGGACTCCAATTTAGAAACTCTAATGTGACAATTAAGAAACTCTAATTTTAGTTTCAAAATGTGAAAGTTTAGAAACTAATAAAGATTAAATTTGTAAAACTAAGACGACAATTATTTAGAAACTCCAAGAGTTTTTAGAATGAAGATGCTCTAACTTGATTTAACTCGAATCCAACTTGCCCCATTTGTGTTCAACTGCCAATTTACTAATATAATGTAAATATAAATTATTGTGGATTAAATAAAAAAATCATGACTAATTTGGTGCGAATGAAACTTCACGATTAATTTTGATTTTATAATAAAAAGATGAAAAAAAATATTAGATTTTCATTCGAAGCATAATTACTTGTTTGGCACAAATAAAATTTTACTGTTCAAATTGAAAATTTTAAGAAAATTTAATGACTAATGATTCTTATTTTAAAGTTTTAAGGATCAAATTATACAAATGAATGTTTATGTATCGCCATATCGGTTTGACTTCTCGAGAAAATTTGAGGATTCACAATTCACAAGGTAAAAAAAAAAGTTATTCTATATTCTAGTAGTATTGTTTTTCATGATATTGTTGTTGTTTAAATTTTGAAGAAATTGTAGCTCATTATGACATTAAAAATTCTGAAAAGAAAACTTAATTTCTTGTAAGTTAGTTGTTTTCAATATATAACTGAATACCTTTCTTACGCTACTTTGATTAAATATGAATATGGAGATGTAGCCACTTAAATTTCACTTTTCTTGTATTAAAACAATGCAATGCAAGCCAAAATAGCACCACTAATATGAATCTTTACAGAATCTTTATATAAAATATATATATATATATATATATATATAATAGCGGTTTCTCAAGTGTGAATAAAGAACGCAGAAGTTACCTAGGGATGAAGGACCCGAATATCGCGCTATAATAAATGAACGGTATGGTTCGACCGTCAGCTTGCGATTGACCGTAAGTGATGAAAATCAAGAGACTTTATACTTTGACACAAATCTTGATGCAATCAGTAAAAATCAGACGATTCAGATGTTGCACTACATCGTCCCGCGCAGCACTAAATTGGGTCGGAGGGATGAAGGGGAAAAAACAAAAACCATGCTCTCCAATGCGTCTCAATGTCCGAGCAGAAGATATCACAGATATCTGAAATCTGATCACCGACAACGTCACCATCAGATGGATGGATGGATGATGGATGATGGATGATGGATGATGGATGATGGATGGATGGACGCATGCATGCAATGGCATGGAATCATGCCGCACCAGCGAAAGCAACTCTGCGCTTTACTGTTTACTATTCCTTCCTAAATTACCAGCTGTTGCACTCATGGTCAATTGACCTGTTGGCTTTTAATTTTGGGATAATTTCGTATATGACATTCAGACGGAGTAAATTTAAAAAAAATGTAACACAGTATTGATTCTCTATTATATTTGTCATTTAAAATCTCTGTTATATCTTTTGTTACTTTTTCACAAAGATAAAAATGTGCTTGTCATAGCACTTCGGGTCCGAGTTTATCTCGGTCATCATCGACTTCGTCACTGGTGTTGCTTCGAAGGATGTCGTAGTTGACACCAGGATCGATTTTGCGGAAGGAGGAGGTCGACTAGTGTCGGTACAGAATGGGAAGAGGAGTGGAGGAAGCCATGGTAGGGCATTTTGTCTTTTTAGATAAAAATGGTAAAAAAAAGAAGTTAGCAACTATTTTGGATGACAAATATGAAATCGATTTTGGATGATATTTTTTAGATTCTCCTCAGTTTCTGGTGGAACAGACAAAATTTTTCCTTTAATCTTTTGCACGAATTAAAATTTCTATGAGGGAGAATTCGAAATGAACTCGCCAATGCTAATTGACATAGCGTCACTTGCGCGGTATTTCATTTTTGTATCAATAATTTAAAAATCAAACGACTGATTCCAATCGTTGAACTTGAACTCCAGATTAAAATATCTCTGGAGACCAACTTTTATATTTTTCGAAAATTTGTACTATTTTTTAAAAAGGTGAAAAATTAGTTAATAAGGCGATTTATGGACCATTCCAATATGAGTTTACTTATTTTCCATCTCTCTAAAAAATTCGATCTTCAAAAAGATTTTAATATGGAGATCAATTATGGATCGATCGTTTGTATTTCGAAATTAAAGATACGGAGACGAAGTATCGCGTGAGTGACGCTTTGTGAAGTAGCATAGCTTAGCTCATTCAAAATTTAGCAGGTGCTTAATTTCTCCTCTCCATTTTCTGTCAAATTTTATTATGAGCGAGACTACGATACTTCACAAAGCACACACAATATGTATCTTCAATTTCAAAGTTTAAATGACCAATCCAAACCATTGAATATGTTCTTCATATTAACATCTCTTTTGAGACCGAAAAGTTATTTTTTTAGAACTTTTACTGTTTTTAAAGGAGTGGAAATTTGATTAATCTAACGATTTGTTTGCCATATGAAATTAATGATTTCTCACATCTCTAAAAATGATAGTAAAATAAATTCAAATAATGTGAAATTCAATCTCGAAGGAGATAATATCGAGAACATGTTCAACGATTTCGATCGGTCGTTTGGACATTGAAATTAGAGATACGAAAGTGAAGTACTACATGCTTGAAACTTTGTGAAGGAAGTAGCCTCGCTCGTTTATTATATATATATATATATAGAGCATGGCTAAAATAATATGCATAGTACACCACATAACGTACTATGCGCTCATTTGTATTTAATTTGGTCATTAAATTGATATTTAAGTTGCTCAATAAATTCTTCATATCAAAATATTGTAGGAAATAAAATTTCGTGATTTTTAGAGCTTTCTTGCTATTTTTTAAATATTTTTTAAAAACAGTCCATAAATGACACTTTTGTAGTATTAAATCTGGACTGTTTTTAAATAATATTTAAAAAATAGCTAGAAAGCTCTAAAAATCACGAAATTTGATTTCCTACAATATTTTCATATGAAGAATTTATTGAGCAACTTAAATCTCAATTTAATGTCCTATATCTATATGCATAGTACAAAATGGGGTGTACTATGCATATTATTTTAGCCATGCTCATATATATATATCGTGGTGTCTTTTTCTTTTGCTTTTTTAAAAAATATTAAATTCCTATATATGTTATGGGCACTTTCAATTAAACTATAAAACAGAAAAGAATTGATGTCCCATAATATTTATATATTTATGCTACTGTTTTATGTTATTCATTTTAATATTATCATATAATGTTTCCCGATAACCAGACCATATCGTTCAATTAATTTACAGAAATGGACAAACAATGTAAGATAATAATGGAACTTTCATATATAACCAACATCATATAGTATAAATAATGATTTTTTTATACCATGTGATCTCTTAATAACCAACATCATATTAAACTGAGAGATGTAAATTGGCATCCCTAGCTCCTAGAATTCCATTCAAAAATGGTAATACTGATCAGCACTCGGTACTGAGTCAGAACTCAGAACTCAGAAAGACTGATGCAAGAAACCAGAGACAAAATGCAATGATTTCTTTTTGTTTTCTTCTTGCATGCGCTACTTGTTCTCTAGTCTTTACCTCATTTTTTCTGTTCATCGAGCATATATGAGTATATATATATATATATATATGACCATTCACCATTGTAGCGAGCTAAACAAATTAATTATTGGCTGAAAAAATAAATTGGTAATTGAAGATAGTAAAAGGGAAAAGTACAATCAAAGAAAAATGGCAAGAATAACGCTCAATACCTCTCAATGGCATAATATTGTTTCCATATTTTGGCATGTAAAACGGATCTTAGCCGTTTTTATTTGAGCAGTTATTACCCGATCCAACACATGAAAAGAACAACGGATTTTGTATTCATAAATGTCCATCCTATTGGTTCTAGCTATGGGTGCGTTTGTAACTCATCAACTATTAGGATTTGTTATTGATATAATAAGAATTTATTAGAACTAATTAGTAAAATTGTTAGCTATTTAATAACATATAATAGTGTTTGTATTCAATGTATTTGATTATAACAAAAGTTATATATATGTCTATGTAAATTATTGATCTGACTTGAATCTGACTTCGATATGTCTGTTCTTAATTTGTTTCGGAGGAGGAGAATTGGAATAGAGAGAACGATAGCAGTCTTAGAGTGAGAATAGAGAGAGAGCTTAGAACAACTGAACAAGAATAGTCTCTATTATTGTGGAATATAATTGTCAGAGAAGCAGAATAGAAAATAAAGAGGAGAAAAGAGACATGGTCAATAGGCGTGAGTCTAATTTTGATGGAAAATTTTCACAGAGGGCCAAGCAGTAAACAATTTCAACATATAAAGTCAGAAGCACTCTAAAAATTGCACAGAGGACCAAAGACATGACTATTAATCGCGCCCCTAAGTGTTGCTGATAATTTTTTTGGCTAAGTTATTATTTATACCCCTACTACTTAGGGGCGCAACTAATAGTCACGCCTCTAAGTGTTGCTGATAATTTTTTTAGCTAAGTTATTATTCATACAATATTTATTATTAGCAAATTAATATATGTATAGTTGTAATATAATACTATTAAATATTACATATGTTATGTATACACAATATATTACAAGAAATAATAAATTGATGATATATTGAAAATATAACAACATGAAAGTATATTCTCAAACCACATTTAAGATATAATAACATAAATTAAAGTTCATAAAATCCTCAAACACAAAATATTTTGCAATATTCTCCAAGATAAACATACATATTCAAGTCTCCTAGATAAACATACATATCCAAATGCTTGAGATACACTTACAAACTAATTAATAAGACATAAAACAAAATTACAGAATATTATTCAATTTGAAGTGATGTTAATTTTAAATAATAATAATAATAAGTATATAATAATATTTATAGTATTATATTACAAATATTAAAATTAAAAATTTATTTTATATTGAAATTATTATTAATTTGCTTAATAATAAATATAGTATAAATATACATATATTAACAAATACCCAAAAATTATATATTAGTACTAATTAATAATTATTATATTAAAGAGTATAAATAATAATAACTTAACCCAAAAAAAATAATCAAAGCAAATTAATAGTATTATATTACAACTATACATACATTAAAAATTTATTGGATATTGAAATTATTATTTATTTGCTTAATAATAAATATTGTATGAATATAATACTTTTTATTGATATATTAACAAATACTCAAAAATTACATATTAGTACTAACTAATAATTATTATATTAAAAGGTATAAATAATAATAACTTAACAAAAAAATGTGCATCAACACTTAGGGGCGTGACTATTAGTTGCGCCCTTAAGTGGTAGGCCCACAACTGCAAAAATAGCTGCAGAATGCCTTGATTTCAGAGAAAAAATGAAATCTCCTTAGGGGCGCGACTATTAGTCGTGTCCTTGACCTTTTGTGAAATTTTTAGGATGTCTCTTGCGCTATCTGTTGAAATTGTTTGCTCTAGGCCTCTCTTAAAATTTTCCAATTTTGATATTAAGGCTCTGATATCAATGGAATTGTTGAAAATCAAACCCATTGCTTATATTTTTCTGGACCCGTTCAGTGAGCTTATTAAATTCAAATGGGTATATTTTTAGTTTTGATTTTTTTTTATTCTGCTATTCTTTTCATTATTTTTTACCAGTTTTTTTGTAATTAGTAGGTATTTGTTTTTTTAATTAGTAGGTATTTTTTAATTGTTGAAAATCAAACCCATTGCTCATTGTCTCTCTCAAGTCTCAACACATTTCTGTCGTTCTGATTTGCGGAGTTCTCTTTTACAACTCGTGCGAGTGCAAGTGTGCAACGTGGGGATACCAATCAATCTTCTTTAACCTTTCTACAAATATTCCACTGTCACGGCTGGATAATAGTCTGAGAAAAACGAAGAACATAACTACAAAAGATCCAAATATGTGCCATACTGCTTATTTTGTTTACCCTTTTTACCAGCTAAAACCAAGGAGGTGAAAAAGAGGGGTTTTCTCCCCTCAGGGAAAAATAGAAAAGTTATATATTATATAGAGAGAGAGAGATGTGAAGAAGGGGGTGATGTGATGGAATCTGTCCCATGATTAATTTAATCTTGTACTGTTACCATCTGACAGATTGAGATATGAAGCAGCTTTTCCACTGATGGAGATCAACTCAAATCTCAAATCTATTTCTCTCTGTCTAATTTACCCTCCTCATTTTCTCTTTTCCTTTTTCTTAATTTGCACACTATTTTCTTTTTTTTTTTCAAAATACTAGTGATAATGATAATTTACATCGAAATGTTATGAAATTATTTTGGTGGTTACTAAAATTGTTGATAAATGTTTTTAAATATTGGAAGTAAAAAGGATGCTTCTAATTTTTAAATTAACCTGAACAAATGCCCATTTTTTACAAATGAAATTGAACTATTTGATCTTCGAAAATGTCGAATAGGTCGGTCACTTTGTGAGAGAACTATTCTTGACCGTTTGCTGTCTCTTTTTCTAGTCACTGAAGCTAGAGACATAAATAACAGTATACTGGTATATACTATACCAGTATACCAGTCTCAAGTGATTATACATCGCCAGTGTTCGCAACTGTTATTAGAGTTTCCCACAGTGTACATTGTTTTGTGGTTTTTCGTTTCATTTCGTGGTAAACGGGACGACAACGAAATTATTTTTTTTCTTTCTTCACGAAATGAAACGAAATTGAAACGATATGAACAAGAACAAAACGATTAATGAAATGAAAAATTCCATTTCGTTTAAAAATTATAGTGCAAAATATCACAATTTTCGTGACAAACGAAACGATGAACGAAGCGATTTTTGTAAAACAAAACGATATGATTAACGAAATAAAATTGCGTTTCGTGAACGAAACGAAGACAAAGCTAAACGATTCCGTGATCATTCTTTACGTTAGACACCCCTGGGTCACCACATATAAATTTTAGAAATTCTTTTGCACCGAAATAATTACTTTAATTTCAGGTAAGCATGTATGCGCATGTCTGGTTAAGTATGCAACAATTGATCTCATGTTTTTTTTGGAAATATGACTGTATTCAAATATAATAATTTTATTAAATAAAATCCGTAATAACTTATGAATTCTATTAAAATTAGACTCCATATGTATCTGTCAGGAGCTCGACAGCAAATACAAAGTTACGAACACAGCTTTCTGGTTTTTCATTTTTCGTTTTAGCAGGACTGCAAAAAAAAAAAAAAATTGGGCTCACGCATTGCCTTCTCAGTTTGTGGGTCCCGTCCACAATTATCCATCTAGACCAGGTTCACTGTTTCATAATTGATCCAAAGAATGTAAGAATACATGTAAAATTTTTGGGAGATAACTAAATTTTGTATATATCAAATTCTTAGTTGATCAGTGAATTTTAAATTATTTA
Organism: Eleocharis quinqueflora; assembly: GCA_964058865.1. NCBI lineage: Eukaryota > Viridiplantae > Streptophyta > Magnoliopsida > Poales > Cyperaceae > Eleocharis > Eleocharis quinqueflora. The sequence continues at coordinate 302,951 of CAXKVX010000693.1, forward strand.
TTTTTAGTCACTGAACTTTGATCTTATCTTCAAAATTAATTATTTTATTATGTTTTTATCAAAATTTTAATGAAAAAGTGGGGTGAAATGAAATGCATCTTTTTTCTTCTAAAATTTTCATAATAATTAACTTTCAAGAGGAGGACTCAAATACTTCTAACTTTTTGTGCTTTCATCGTGCCTTCAAATCTTGATCATTCATCAAGAAATAAAAAGTGAAGTTGAGAATAAAGTGAAAGTGAAGAGTGATTAATATTTTAAAGGCATGATGGAGGCACAAAAAAATAGAGCCATTTGAGTCCTCCTCATCTTTCAAATACAATTGTTATTTAGGCGTCATGTTAATTTTTCGTTAATTTTTTTATGAGAAATAATGAAAAGTGACTAATTTCGAAGATTCATCAAAATTCATTGATTAAAAAAGAATAATTCAAAATAGAATGATAATGTGAATTTGATACATTGTTTAATTCAGCAACAATGCAACACGACTTTTGGTTTTGTACGTTTTATTGCTTTTATAAAAAAAAAAAGAAAATCTATGCTGTTTCATCGCAGAAAATGAAGGAAACAATTTTTAGTTCTTATTTCAAAAATTTATGGTGAGCGGACATGATGTTTTGAAAAAGTAAAGTAGCTTGTGTTTTCTTTGTATAGTGTGAAGTGAAATGAGTGTAAAAAGTAAAACAATAGTGATTTCTAATTCATTAAGAAAATAGTGCAGGATTGACATTTTTCTATTAGATATTTAGATTACACATTTTTATTTTATACATGGTTCACTCTTTTTAGTGAAACATATAATTCACAATTTGTGATTTTGTGTAGGGTTCACTCTATTTATTGAAGGTTTACACTTGTTTATTTTATTTAGGGTTTACTCTTTCTTTTACTAATTACAAATTTAATCTTTATTTTACTTGTTTAACTGAAATAAATCATTATATACTAGCAATTTGGACAGCTTTTAATTTATAATATATTTTTTCACTATGTCACTAGTGATGTCGTTTGAAAAACAAATTGATATTTACATTGTCTTTTCAATTTTCTAGTAGCAGGTTTTTATATTTTTATTATGAGGAGGGATATAATGTCTCAACTTTTGTGTGTCTTCATTGTGCCTTCAAAAACAACATCATTCATCATGCACATTTTTATAACTAAATCTAGATCAATCATTGATTTTATTGAATGGTGTAGATTTAGAGGCACCATTGAGCGGCATAAAAATGAAGGTATTATATCCCTCCTCTTTTATAATATATGTAAATAGGTATTTCAATTTAATTATATGCAGAAATTAATAGAAAGAACAAGTAATATCTTTTAGTTTTGAAGTGGCTGGATATCGACCAATTGTATTTTTTTATTTAATTTTTGAGTAAATCTATCGTCCCCTGGCTTGTGTCTCCATCTCATGTCCCCCGCTATGCTATATAAAGAAATTCAAATTTCTTTATGATTCCTTCTCTTTTATTGATTAACTAAAGTGATTCATATCTCATCTCGTCCAAAGTTACGATTCGGTTCTAAATCATTTTTTTCATGGTGATTCTCCATGATCTCGCGCCGAGCCTTGCATTAGAGTGCCCCATCGCATCTCTGTCTTCACGTCTCTCCTTAGATCGATGGTGTTCTTTAGATGGCGATCAAGCTGGTGTGTTGAGATCTCCACTTCTCAGATGTAACAAGTTATGATTTGTTGATGGTAGACGAGCTCGAAACTGACAAGATCGAGGCGATCAGATTGTTGTGCAACGATCCGAGGTTGAGACGAGATCAGGTCACATTAACAAACGAAATAAGTTCTCAGATCTGATGTGTTGAAGCTGAGTGATGAGACGATTTCAGAAGCTGAGATAATGACTAGAAAGGAATCAGACGAAGTGATGAGACAAGATCAGTTCTCAGATCCTGATATTGAGATATTGACAAGTAAGGGATCAGTCAAGTGATGGGAGCTGAGTGAAGCTGAGTTCAGAAGTAGATGCTTTGAGACAGTAAATTACTTTTCTGATCTTAAATCCAAAGTCCCTATTTGTTTATACCGTAAGACAATATTTCAGTAACAACCTTGAAAACTGAGGGAAAAAACAGATTAGAAATTGCATTTATTTTATCTATTGTGGTATATGGCACAAGAATGTACTTGTTTTCCAATTTGATCTGAGAAATGATATGTAGGTGCAGTATTTTAATTTTGGAACTTGCAAATTTTTATATTGGAACAAACAAGTTTCCATAATGTGATAATCAAGTTTTTATATTACATCAGACAAATCTTTATATTTAAAAATGCAGCAAAACTGTTGCAAAATTAGAACTTATAAGTCTTTATATTTTATAAATGCAACAAAACTACAACAAAATTGGAACCTTCAACTATTTATATTAGAAACATCAAGTCTTTATTCTATCACAATCAAGTATTTATATCATAACAAGCAAGTCTTTATTTTTAGAACTACTGCAAAATTACAGCAAAAATATGGCAAAATTGCAACAAAATTGAAGCCAATTGTAACAAAATTACAGCAAAATTGAATTGAAATATGCAATTTTATGTAATATAAAGATTTGAACACACGATTATTAAGACTTTGTATGATTTATATAAAGACTTGGACGCGAGACTATTAAGACTTCGTTTGATTTATATAAAGACTTGAATGCACAAAGTGTTAATTTGCATTAAATTACAGTCAAATTGGAGCAAAAAATGCAACAAATTGCAGCGAAGTTACAGCAAATTGCAGTGAAATTGTAGGAAAAATAAATTAAGACGCACATTTTTTTTGTAATATAAAGACTTGGTTGCGTATCTATTAAAACTTCGTATGATTTATATAAAGACTTCGTATGATTTATTTGAATGCAGCACAAATTCAAGGAAAATTCAGCAAAATGCAACAAAAACTGCATCAAAATGCACTAACGGTGGAGGTATTAATGGCAAGATTAAATTAGCTCAGAGCAGCATTAATGGTGAATGTATTAATTAGCGGATGTATTAATTAAAGGAGGTATTAATTAGCGACATTAATGACATGTTTGAATTATATTGACGCGAGTGTAGTAATCAGAGGCATTAATAAGCGAGTTAGTTAGATGTAAAGATTATGACCATTAATTGCTGAGGTTGTCATTAATAGAAGAGGTTAGTTAGGAGCGTCTAAGAAGAACGCTTAAGTGGAGACTGTTATCAGCTCCCTTAATTTTAATTACCCCAATGGTACATATGACACACCTAATAGTACTTGAAGATTATTCATTTTAGGGGAATGAGCTTTGATGTATTGAATATTTGATCAAGTGAAATTAACATATTTACGATTTGTTAGATAGATTAACTCATTTTGAAGCTTTCGGTAAGAAAATAAAAAATAAAAAGGGAAGTTCGATTTAATTCAATAAAATGAGCTAAGAAAGACATGAATATGAATTCAATTGTTTAAATAATAAATTCACTAGTAAAAATAAATGTAAAAAAGCAATAAATATGCAAATTAAATATCCACAAAATTTAGATGACTGTGACGTGTACGCCAAAGTTATATTGTACGAGGTGATATATATAATATAATAATATATAAAGTGAAACTCATGGAAGAGAAAGGGGAAAGTAACAAGGCATAGCTTGATAATAGGTTCCTCTCCAACAAAACTTTGGTGGAATCAAATAGTTGGTAAGTATTTTTCTAATATATATGTACTTAATTCTTTAAATTTAATCAAAAAAATTTCTTTCATGGAGTGTTCGATGACTTCCAATATCAAAATTTCATTGAATTTATATCTGTCCAACGAAGTTGTTCCTAATCACTTGATTTGAATCACTTGATTACTCTTTGTTTTGGTATAAGAATTAGTTGCGATCAAATTCAATTTCATTGCAATAAGAAACGAATTCAGAATTTTTGTTAGAATAAACCAAAATTTAGGATTTTCAGCTGAGAAGGACAAACTTTGAGTCATCCAGAATTTCTGTCGGGTATGTCAAGATTTAAAATTTCTAGCAGAGGAGGACAAACTTTGATTCATACGTATATTTTATAAAATTTCGCTGCAAATCATAATTTTAGAGGTGTTTTTAGAAGAAAAAAATTAGAATGAAACATATTTTAAAAATTCTTTCAAATCATCAGCATGTTTTTCAGAATATTTCTGATAAATGTATAAAACAAAGATACATTTTTAAAAATAATTTGTTAGAATGGATCATTTGATCCATTCTAGTTCCATATAGATCCGTCACTGATTGCAATAGTTTTCTCTCATCATCGGCATGTTAATCAATGGCTGTTGTAGTTTTAAGCAGCATGTAAGTGACAAGCATTTCATGATTATAAGGTTATTTTTCTAATCTCATCAAAAGAAGCACAAATTTAGGACAAATAGTTCAGATTTTCTACAGAAATAAATGCCATGAAGTTAATATGTTCAAACGGTTTCAATCATTTATGGCATTGTTTTAATGAAGAAAATAATATCAAGAACTCATGTTAGACGATAATAACATGCGAAAATATCTGCATTTTCCAAATTTCAGATATATATATTTTTTAATTTGATAAATTTTATTACAATTACACTGTAAAATAGATATTCACCACAGACATTCAGACTTACTTGATTATAGTCTATAGATGATGTATGAAGGAGATTTATTTTGGCCTCCAAAATAATTGAAGCCCAAACTCTGGCACTAATTCCAGTATGTTAGTATGTTACCATAATGGATGTAAACTCTATTATCACAGGCATGGTTCAAGACATTAATTCTAGACCTTCGTAACCATCTGATATTATTAATGCAACCATGTTCATGGATATCATAAGCTTTCCTGCTACAAAGGTAACAAAGCAGAAGAGTACAAAGGGAGACAGGAGAGGAGAATTTTTTGGGCAATAAAGAGGGATAATAATGGCGATAATAGGGAGATGCATGATTTACTGGGCTCATTCTCCAAAGAAATCACAGTCTCTCTCCTTCTCTATTCTCTTCCTGACAAGTCTGATTCGTCGAATCCCTGTTAAACCACGAGGCATCACCAAGTATAAAACAGACCTTCACCCTCTTTTAAGAGCAACTACCATTCCTCCATATCTGCTTGTTCTAACTCTCTCTCTATCTTCTCTATCCTTCAGATCTTTTCTCTGCTCTTTCTCTAATAAAACTTAGAGATAGAAACAAAGGGTTGGTAAGTTCTCTTTTGTTCTTTACTTCTTAGAGCCATTATTGGTCCCCCTTCATTTCTGGTATCCTATCTGCATGCTGCTTCTTCCATTCTTTGCTGTTGGTCTCTTACCTTTAATTAATGCCCCTTGTTCCTGTTATCTAGTTAGCAAGGTCTCTTTGAACTTTTGTTTCATCTCATTTGTCCCTTTTGCTTGCCATTTATTCTGGCCTTCTTCTGGCAGAGACTCTTTTAAATTTTGAGAGATTCTCTGCCTAAGCTTCTACTTAGTTACTTGCACTTACTATGCTGAGCTCGTGAACCACTTTGAACATCTATTTATATAGACTTGGGAGGCCAATATATAGAAGTTATTTGATCTACAATTTTTCAAAAGTAGTGGTCTCTCTGGTAGGCATGCAACGGGCTTCACCTTTTTTCCCTATATAAAGCCACTATAGGAGTCTTTTAAGTTTAATATTTTTTTCATCTAAGATTCAGATTCTCACCTATGTTGGGATCAGAGAGACCATCTAGACATATCTTGTTTCCTTTCTTTTCAAATACTATCCATGCAACTCTAGTTAGGTACAGTCAAATTCTTGCACACTGACATTGTTTGAAAATATGTTTGCAGATTAATTAATAGCATTTAGTTTGTTGTGTGGAAAACTTCCTTAGGTTTGAATGGCAATGTTGGGTCGACAGCTTGAGAGCGGTGATGGACATCTTCCACCGGGGTTTCGTTTCCATCCAACTGATGAGGAGCTGATCACTTACTACCTTGTGAGGAAGGTTAGGGATAGCAGGTTCACCAGCCGTGCCATTGCTGACATTGATCTCAACAGATGTGAGCCATGGCAACTTCCTGGTAATTAAGTCTCAGATCAATTTGTTCTTTACCTATCTAAATGGCGGTTGCTGGTGTAGATTACTCTCTTTATTATCTTCATCACATTTCAGTATTTTTAATGAGATAAGAAAGTTCCAGTTTGTTTACATGGCCTTCCTTGAAACTGACATCGAGGATTAGCTGACCGGTAGTGCAAAATACCAGACCTTTTTGTTGCAACTGAACACTTTCCATAGGCCACATATAGGTTATTATAAAGGGGATTTATGATGAATACTGCTTGGAAGATGGAATATCTGGCATCAATTGTCCTAGAGCTATTAGAGTTTTTAATATTTGTGAATTGTACATATTAAATATTAGTAAGCTCGGTGTATTGCATCAAGTTCTCATCTTGACATGAATATCTGTTATGTAGAGAAAGCTACAATGGGAGAAAAAGAATGGTATTTCTTCAGCCTGAGAGATCGCAAGTACCCGACAGGGCTGAGAACAAACCGAGCTACTGAAGCTGGGTATTGGAAGGCGACTGGCAAGGATAGAGAGATATACATTGCAAAAACTGGTACACTGGTGGGAATGAAGAAAACCCTGGTTTTCTACAGAGGTAGAGCTCCCAAGGGAGAGAAGAGCAACTGGGTTATGCACGAGTACCGGCTGGAAGGGGTGTTTGCTTACCATTACCTCTCAACTTCATCCAAGGTTTTAAATTTATGGCATATTACAAACTTGTTTCATTTCCTAGTTTCTTTCATTAATTTATGGCATATTTATTATGTAAAAACTCATTTGTTTTCCTAGGTACTTTCATTAATATATATCATATTTTATTTTGATCGCTCATATTAGTTCCAATGTGTGTGGAACCGTTGACGATTGATTGTCAGGCATTTCATCTGGAAACCTTTTAGTTCTTTACTTCTTTATAGTCGTGCATACAGTATATAACATCAAGTTCCTTTTGATAATTAAAATTGTGGTAGTTTCAATTAGCATCGGACATGATATTTGAAAATGGAAATACCCTAGAATTAATGGCAATATATGTGGTAGTCTCAATATCATTTGTTTGGAATATTATATTATTTTAGTTTAATATTGAACTTTTATGGTTATGATTTCCAAGTACATTTGTTTTGCTTCCTGGAGATCTACATATGAAAACGGAACAATGATAGCTAGTGCATGTAGGGATGCAGTTTCCATCAAAACCTAGTTTATCAGCTGGTTGTAGTGGTTGGGTCTTAACTGTGACAAATAATGGAAGATTGAGCATTGGATAGCCTATTATTTTAATTACTAGTCTGTAGGCATTAATGAGTGGATTTGGGAATATTTGTTGAATCAGGCGTTAGCTTCTAAAACTCTAGCTAATTACTAATTCACCTCTTAAATAGTGAACACTTTTCCTCTTGTATCATTTATGATAATTATTTGGTGGAGTGCAACTAATAATGATGTTTCTAAAGTCAACATCTGAATTACAGAATTAGGCTGGTGTATATATTCGTAAAGAAAAATAACTTTGTTCATTCGTAGTTGTTTTGTACATTTTTTTTCTCAATGCATTGTAATCTAAGGCTAGTTGCTTGATCCAGTGAGCTAAATGTTTTTGCTGATATAAATTTGTAGGATTCAAAGTATAGCCTTTGTTGTGTCCTTTAACTGTATTTGTATAAAGTCTATTTCCATAGCCTATACATTCTAATTGAAATTTGATACACAGGATGAATGGGTTGTCACTAGGGTGTTCCAAAAGACCGGCAACTGCAAGAAGACCCGTCTCCCGATCAGCAATGGTGCTTCTGCTGTCTCATTCTCCGACTCAGCATCCGGTGCCTCTGCTGCTGCTGGATGCAATAGCTCGGCTACTTCAGCTGCTTCGCTCCCTCCAATCATCAACCCGAACTTTACTGAGCGTGGCAGCTGCTCATACAGCAGTGCTGCTGATCAGAGGGAGCTCGTGCCCTGCTTCTCCACCGCCTCAGGCGAAATCAATGCCGTCTCCTCTAGTGCGGCATCTGGTCACTTTTTCCCCTTTGGAATAGAGCCACTGCCACTACCTGTTTGTTTACCAAATCCTTCAAACTATTTCCCAAGCCTTGGGGCTCTTCATGAGAACCTTCAGCTGCCGTTGTTTCTCTCTAATGCTCATCTGGCTTCTGCAGGGGGTTGCCCGGTTGGTCTCGACCGCAAGTTTGAGATGAGCACCGGTAGGGCCAACATCGGAGTTGCTTCAGGGCCCACCGAGCTTGATTGTGTCTGGAGCTTCTAGTCCAATGGTTGTTTTATGGTACTTGTGTGTTTTGGTTATTATGTGTTTAAAGCTTGTTGTATTGTGCTTCATCTCTTCAATGATGTAGTACTTGTTATGTATGGTTTCTATGAATCGTTGGTGTGTTAAGCGTATTAACTGTCAGTCTTATGGTTGTATTCTAGATTGCTAATTACCAGATTGTATCGTGTTTTATGGTGTGCTGTGAATCCTGTGATTGCGTTATTGTGTTAATTAACTTTGAACTCATTGATGATTTGTCATGTATTGTCCTTCATATCATTTCTTGTTGTACTTCAATAAATATGGATGTGTTTAGGGCTGTCAATGAAATTATTTTAGTTGTTTACCCAATCCTTATTTTACTTACTAAAGCAGATGTGTTTATTTATCGGATAAAGATATGGATATCCGTTATTTATTGGTTAAATTATATAAATATATATTTTATAATTTATTTCATTATTTGAAAGCAATTAACTAAATTAAAATTAGAATTTTTTTGCATCTTTAAAGAAATTCTATACATCATTTACATATGCATGTTTTGTTTTACTATTAAATAATGTATCATATACATTAATAAAGAAATTAGTTTGCATTCTATTTATTTGATAATATTTCATTAGTAAGTATTAAGTATATGTCTTTTAGTGGCAAGTGAAATGAGAAAAAAAATTGTGATTTTTGTAATATCTAGAACATTATTTATTATTGTATTTTAGTATATATTTTTATTTGATACTATTAATTTGTCAAAATCATATATTTTTTAATTAAATTTTATTCTTTTTTATCTATTATATATAGTTAACGATTTTGTTACTCGAAATTTTTTACAAGTATGCATAGAGTAGGCTTTTAATAACGGGGCGGGTCGGGTACCCGTCCGGATCCACGGGTACGACGGGGCGGGTATGCATGGGTCCGAATCCAAAACTCTCAATCCGACCCATGATAAATCCGGGCGGGTCGGGTCGGATCCGTCCAACTTTTTGAATTTTTTTCCAATTTTTTCTGAATTTTTTTGAATTTTTTTGTATTTTTTTGAATTTTTGCACGGATCTATGGGTCGGGCACGGGCGGGTTTTGGGACGGGTCAGGCACGGGTCTACACGGGCACAGGTTTAGACGAGTTTGAAGGATTTGGGACCAACCCGACCCGTGATAGATCCGTGGATTCAGGATCCGCGGATCCGGGCACGGGCGGGTAGACCCACCCGGATTTCTTTTAAAGTCTAGCATAGAGTATGAATAATTTTTTCTAATGAATACGAATGAAATATAAATATTTTTTTATTAATATTAATATGAAAATAGCTCCACTCGTGCTCCATCTTATACATTACAGCTATTTTTGTTGATGAACAGCTGTTCTAGGGTAAAAATTTGCTTTTGTATAAAGAATCCCATAGTTTGTTAAACGACAACATAGTGACTATGTATTCTCCTTTCGACATGAATATACGAATAAGAATCGACATTAGTACGCGCGATGTTATGGAAAACAATACCATAGAATATAAACTTACATTGAAGAGGATGTCCTTGATTCTTGCCAAGAACCCAAAGGTATTAAAAAAAAGAAACAATTGCAACTTTTGTCGAGGCTCTGCTGTGTGTTTTACGGAGCACGTGTGCATGGTACTGCCACCGACCATCGACTTGAGAAGGCACGAATTCATATCCCCTGCAGTAACATATTTCTACAGTATATCTGACGGCTATTGTAGCATCAAGATTCCCGCAGTGACATCTAAGATGGTATAGAAACCGTCAGATTCTCTGTAGGAATTATAGAAAATAAGTACTGGAGAAAGCACGGCCTTGATAGTTCATACGCCAGGAACAATGAGTAGTGGGGCCCAAGCAGCAGCCTAGTCTTGTGGGGTCAGTAGGCAATGCGTATTGCAGAGGACTGGAGAGAAGTGGGGCCTCCAGTTGGCAGTGGTACGTCCTATCCGAAAGACGTGGGGTTGGCGCGAGAGAAAGAGAGAGAACTCGAAAGAAAGAGAGAGAGAGAGAGAAGCCCCACGTTACGTCCTATCAGAAGTTCAGAAATCTGACCTGAGTTTGGGAAAGGGAAGGAGAGAAACTGAGATAAAAGGGTTTTGGGTCGTAAATGTTATCAGAAATTACAAGAGAAATAGAGAGAGAGAGAAAAAGGGGCAGCAGGGGCAGGTGACTGCGGCACTCAACCGCGTTATTAGAACTTAGAACACAGTGACACGTTCCCTGTGTGCTTGAGTTTGAGGGGCAGTTGCTTCTTCTCGGGAAGTGTTCTTCTTTTCACCTTTTTATTGAATTAAATTGATTCATTAAACTGTCTTCTATCTATTCATCTCTTCAACTTTGCATTTGCACAGGAAGGATTGAAGAAGGAATCAAGGAAAGGCTTTTATTTTATGTTCTTCTTTGTTTCTCTGGATGAAGGAACGTTTGTACTACAAATGTTAAGAGATTCTCTTCTTCATTTATTATTCGGAAAGGAACAATTTTAGTGTGCATGCATAGTGATGATTAATGGCATTGCTTTTCCAGCTATAAAGACTTCAGTAATTCTCCGAAATTTTTAATAATAAACAAAATAAAATAGAAAAACACTAAAATAGGCAAAAATATTTTTTTTTTACCAAACTAGCCAAACCGGAATCTTAGAATCCGGTCCGAACCGGAAACTAAGAATCTGGTTCTGAATCGGAAACTAAGATCTCGGTCTTGTGTAAAAAATTGCATTATTAAAACGCCATTGTTCTTGTGTACTCAGTGTAATTTTATCGATTAATAACGCCTCAGTTTGCAAAATTTCTCCTTTCTCCAATAGTCAACAAATTGGTACGTTTTTTTACAAATTATTTTTATTAATTATTTAATTAATATAATTTTTGTAAATAATTTAATAGGTGTAAAGAAATTAGTTAGTTCTTGATTAATCTAGTTTTTATTATTTAGTTAATATTTTGTAAAATAGATTGATAAAATAGATTTATTATTTATTTTTATTTGCTTATTTTAATTTGCATGCATTAAATAAATTAGTCCTTTCAAAAAATGCAAAAATTGATAAAATTAAAGTAATTTCCATGCATTAATAACAATTTATTTTTTATTTTTATTTACTTAATTTGCATGCATTGATAAAATTAAAGATATTAGTGTATTGTTATTTTTTTTACATTGGAAAAAATGACAATACACAAATTTGACCTAATTAAAGCCGAAATTTTTTTTATTAACCAAAATAAATTAAAAAGACACAAAACCGGCAAAATTCGGACCAAAATCACTAAAGTAGCCATTCCGGAATCACAGGCTCCGGAGTAACTCCGGAATCACAGTCTCCGGAGTAACTCCGGAATCACTGATTCCGGAGTTTCAATATACGAATTGAATTGAATAGGTGCGGGGCGCTGCATTGAATTTTTTATTAATAAAAATATTAATATTTTAATTGATGAGTTGGGTTGTATTTAGGTAAGTTTTGTAACGAATTCGACTGCACTTATCGAGATTATAAATAACTTTTTTTAACGTCGCAAATCATCGAGCTGTAGATATCCGAGTCTACTTCCACCACGTTGAGTCTGATTTGCGATCAGAGAAACGTGCATCTCAAATTTAGCTCCATCTTGAACTTATATCTTAATTAGTCTTTTTTATCATGAGTTTGCGTCGGATTCAATTTTGAATTGCTCATTTCTCCGATCGCAAAACAGACTCGACGTGATGAAAGTAGACTCGAATATCTACAGCTTGATGTCTTGCGACGATAAAAAAATACTAATTATGATGCCGACGAGCTTAGCTGAAGTTGTTACAAAAAATATTAAGTATGATTAGCATTTTTTTTTCTACAAACTTCGACTACGTTCTCCGGGATCATAATTAATTCTTTTTTATGATCGCAAGCCATCGAATTGTAGATATTCGAGTCTACTTCCACCACGTTGAGTCTGATTTGCGATCGGAAAAACGTGCATCTAAAATTTGGCTCCACTATCAACTTATATCTTAATTTGTAATTTTTTATCATGTGTTTGTGTCAGAATCAATTTTGAATCGCTCGTTTCTCCGATCGCAAATCAGACTTGACGCGGTGTTAATAGACTCGGATATTTACAGCTTGATTACTTGAGACGATAAAAAAAACTAATTACAGTCTCGACGAGCGCAGTCAAAGTCATTACAAAAAGTTACCTAAATAGAATCCAAGAGTTGTATTAAATTATTAATATTTTAATATAAAAAGTTTTCAACGTTCAAACCTTGATTTTTTTTTTCATGATTGACCTTAGAAAAATAAAAATAGTATTTATGACTTTTAATTCAAATCTTTTGTAGCAATGACCATATTTTATAACATTCAGATTCAAATGTGTTTTTTAAACGAATACGATTAGAAATACAAATTCTAAACTAAAAAAATATTCTACTCGCAAAACATGTGGACGTTTAGAAAGAGATCAGTGCATATACCATAAATCCTAAAACCTAAAACAACTCATTACCCTAAAACCTAAAACAACTCATCAGTGCATATACCATAAATCCTAAAACAAAATCTTAAGTTTAACTGAGTAATGAAAGAGATCAGTGAACTAATTGAGAGTGCAATCATTCCAATATAACTAATTTTGGAATAATTGCAAGGCTATTATTTTCAATTTTGGACTAATAATGAACATTGAACGAAGAAGTGAGGGTTTTGTGGGTTCGTACCTTTGAAATTCCTGTTGATGAGTTACCGAGGTGAGGTTGTCTGATGATGCAGAAGAGGAAGATATGGAGAATGCTTGAGAGAAGAGATGGAGAACGTTTGAGAGAAGAGACAAAGTATTCTAAAAAAAGACGAAACGAAGAGACACATTGAAGAGTAAACAATGTATTTAATTATTGTTTTTTTGGAATTTTCCAGAACGCTTAGTAAAGCATGATTTTATAATTTTATATAAGCATGACGTAAGAAACGATGAAAACAAAACGTAACGAGTCTGTTGTATTTTCGTCCCGTTTAACTCGACGAAAATCCGAGAATTTGCATTTAACGTTGCATTTAATTAAAACAACAAAAATTGAGTAGTCCAAAAAATAGGTACACTGATACTCCAGCCCATCTGAACCGTTCAATTCATCGAGTTTGGTGAAAAATGTCTTCTTGAGAAATACATCAAAAGTCAATGTGAATCACTTTTCAACAATCTCGATGAATTGAATGGTCCAAATGGACTAGAGTATTCAGTGTACCTATCTTTTGGAGTAACCAAATTTTTTGCCATTAATGCAATTAAACTCAGTTGCGTTTAACGTTGTGTCGCTCGTAAACAAAACACAAAACGTTCAAAATGCATTGGGTTGACATCCCTACTCTTTCTATATATATTATAGGCTCTGAGAAATACTCCAGACTCAATTTTGAATTAACAGGCCACTCATTGTTGAACAGAGGTGATCATGGGCTAAAGCAACCAGTTGACTGGGCCATGACCCATTATCCGTAGCCCATAATAGGTTGAATCTGAAACACCTCCAATCACTATCGAAAAGGCCTATCTGTTACAGCCGTTGCTTCTTCCGACTTCCGAGCATTCTATTCTCTTTCTTTTCTTTCGAGCATAAACCCTAATTAAACCTCATTTACACCAACCAATGGCTCCCTTCTCCGAATACCTCGCCGGCGGCGTGAACGATCTGCGCTTGAAACCGAGGCTCCTTCATTCTCTAACAAGGGATTTGGATGACACCGGGGACAGGAGGAGCCGCCTCTTCGCCGGAGAAAACCTCGCGAATATCTTGGAGAAGGTTCAGCTCCATGGACTTCTAACTGAGCTCCTGCCTGAGGGTTATAATGGAAAGGATGAGGCTAAACTCAGGGAAGAGTGGTGCTCGGCTGTGGATGCCTGGTTTGAGCGATTGCTGCTACTTATTACTGATAAGATGGTAGTTTAGTTAGTTTTAAATGGTTTTGGTTTTTTTTTGTTTTGGGATTGAATAAGTTTTCGTGCATCAAATATTGATATTAGGTGATTTGCAATTGCTGATTGAAGTTTACATAATTAAGTTAGATCAATTTAAGTTTATGTTCTAAAGAAAAACAAATGTTGAAGAAATTGAGTATTGCATAGTTAGGTTCCATTTTAGTGATATTTCGGGTGGTGTTACATTTGTTTTATTATACTTTCTCAAATTCTTTCAGCCACAAAAATGCTGGGCTGGTACATGTTTGTTGGGTGTTACCATTGAAGAATGCACCTCAGAACGGGTCATTGCAGCCTACTCCGTCTGGTTTGAGAAGCTGTTGCAAAACATTCAGGTTTAGTTTTTTAAACTCTCTGGTTTAAATTGTTGTTATATAAAATTATAAATGTAAATTAGATTTTGTCCTTACTAATCCAGTACAGATGTGCATAACAGGCGTCATCTAATAACCGCTTTGTTTATGAAGCTTCGTATGCTTGCTTGTCAGATCTATTTACAAGGCGAGTTAAATTAATTAGTTTGATTCTTTCCTTTAGAGGCTCGATACAGTGATAATGCTGCAACTGAATGGTTTTTCATATTGCTTGTAGGTTGTCTAGTTTCCCTAGTGTAAAGAAAGAATCCACAAGTTTTGCTGGAAGATTAGTTCAACCAATTCTCCATTTAATGGATGGTGATTGTTCTTTTGTGGTATAATCCTAATTTTCCTTGCATTATGTGTTTGTTTAAATGAACTTTTAATATCTGTAGTTTAAGAGTAGTTATTTGATTTTCTGTGTTTGTAGGAAACGGCAATTGATTTGTTATGCACACTTATCAAGTTTTATCCTTCTGCTGTATACAGATACTATGATAAAGTAAGCTACAGTGACAATTGCTTTTCTTGATCTCAATATTGTACTGATTATGTGAGATTTTCATATGGTGTCTATGCCCCTGTATTTATGAGTTAAACCATAGTAGTTGAATCGTAAAATGTATCGTGTTTCGGTAGATTTTGTATCGTATCGTGTATCTTGCCGTTAAGATATGCTAAGCTAGATTTAAAATAACAAAAGGATAATAGTAATTAATATCTAACAAAAAATCTAAATAACTAAAGAAATCATTGTAATTTTAAATATATTGATAAGTGTCAATTGGTATCAATGTAAATTTCTTGCATATTAAGGTATTTACCTTGGGAAATGGCGAATCACCCTTGAATTTTGCTACTCGTATCGAACCATAAAATACGTATCTCTCGTCCTTTGACTCGTATCGAACCGTAAGATACGCATCGTGTATCGTAAGATACTAACTTCTATGAGTTAAACAACCACTTAATTTCTTGTACCTTTTGGGTATTACTTCTCACCAGCAATGCCTAAATTTGATTTTTTTTCTTCTTATTTTAACAGGTTGAATCTGCTCTTGCATCAAAAATTATGTCAGGAAATTCCAATATGGAAGTATTAATTGTAAATTGCACTTGCTGCTTCTGCCTCCTGTTGTCCTTTTTTTATTTTTAACTTAATGTATTTGTTTAAGTGTTCCCAATTTGAAATCCATTTTCGTTTTATTTTAATGATTTCCTTTATCAACACATGCAACTGAATACCTGTCTACTAACAGTGACACCAAATTACTACCAGATTAGCTTGAAGATAATGTATAACAGCACTAAACATACATTCAAGGGATAAAAAATTTAAGTTTGCCATTTTTTCTGGTGTTAATTTGCATGTAATGTGATTTTGCAGAAAATCTCTGGTGCTTTGGCCTTGTTACCGCACACGAAAGGGGACAGTGGGAGTTGGTTTGTAATTATGCAAAAACTTTTGATTAGTATAAACTTGCTCCTGAATGATGTTTTTGAGGGCTTAGAAGAAGGTATATATATATATATTTTTTTTTTGAATGCAGGGTTCCCTATGTTATGGTTTTGTGGCCATCTTGTTTAATTGAAAAGGGCAGAAATTGGTAGGGGTAATGGACCTAATTATACCAAATAAAGCTAACTAATATTATAGCTGCTATTATTTAGGGGGAACCTGCAATTATTGTCAGGCAGCATGAAGATTGACTATAAGTTAATGCTGACTTCTAACTTCTATTTATTTACTTTGACAGAAGGTATAGGACCAGAAATCATGAAGTTGTTAGTTCCAGCTGGAACGGAGGCCCCATCTCTCTGGGATCAGAAAAACAAGTCAGAGGGCAACACACATGCAACAAGAAGACTCCGCAATACAATTTCACCCCTACTCTTCTCTCTTACTTATTCATGCTGCATCATGCTCACTAATCCATATCCTGTTCAGGTACAAATTTGAGTCTTCTTACCCCATTACAGGGAGAATGTTTTGTGTTCTGTTAAGTCAATGAAAACTATCATTGACCCTTGCAATTAGATCTATCATTTACTAATGATAGGTGAGATCTCCTGTATTGTCTGATCCATTAATTCTTGAATTTTTGCATGTCTGTGTCTATCATGGGACAACGGGTAAAGAATGGAGGGATTACCTTGGTCTTGTTTGAATATCACACACGTGGAGAACGTTTTTGATACTTTTATGTTTAGAAGGGCTTCCATTTTTTGAAAGGCCTCTAGTTTTCTACTCATAAATCTTGTTTTTAATATGAATTTTTTAAAGGTCACTATACTTGCTCGGCCATTGTCAACCTTGATTGGTAGAGTGCTAAATGTAGATGGTACTTTGGTGAGTAAAACAGTATTGCCTTCTACCACATCTTTGTATCAAGAGCTTTTGTGCTCTGAGCTTCCTTATTTTCATGTGTACATCTTAGATCTCTTGATTGCCACCATCAAAGGACTTAAGAGGTATTATTATCTTTTTTATTTCTTTATTTTTTTTCTTGTAAATGCACATGAAATATGTACTTACCAAATAACAACTTTTGCAGTCAACTTTTGCCACATGTGGCAAGTGTTTTGCAACCTCTAACAGATTACTTCAGGAGAGCTACTCATCCATCTATAAGAGCAAAAATCTATTATACCCTTGAGTTATTGCTGCATTCCATGGGTGCTGGTGCGTTACCTGAATGATTTTCTTTGCATTTCCACTGCTGCATAAGCTCATTTTTTTTTTGTATATGGCTTATTAATTTAGGGATGTCACTGTACCTTGCTGAACATGTGGTCAGCAATGCTTCTATGGATCTGGATGTAAGTCGTGAAAGTATTTGCATATCAAAGTTAAGTAATGAAACATCATTAAGAAGTAGCCCCAAAAAGAGGAAGCGGGGACGTTCATCTTCACAATCAAATGGTGTTGAGCAAGAAACAAATCCTATCATTGCTGAGAAAAAGTTGACACCGCTTTCCGTCAAGATAGCTGCACTTAGAGCAATGGAAACTCTCTTATCTGTGGTAAATTCCCCATATCTGATCTCAAATTTTTGTAGAAATTTATTAGGCGATTTCCAAGTGTTCTCCAGTAAAGTATCAATTATAATAAAATGACACAGGAGGTAAAGTCAACAAATCTATTTCATTAATGATTAAAAAATTGAAATTCCAAGAAAAAGCATATGAATCATTGATGTTACGACACTGATACTGAGAGGTGATTTTTGGTGTTATTCTGTCAAATAAAGTTGTCTCATCCCAAATTTCTCCAAACATCTTTCATATCATCCCTTTCATTATTTTGATTGGGTTTCATTTGTAGCCTACCCCAACTTGTTTGGGACTAAAGGCGTTGTTTTTGTTGTTGTTGTTCATAACATCCCTAGATTAAATTTTTTTGTACTTCTTCTCATTGTATTTGCAACAGTATCAACATTTCGTAATTACACGATTTCTCTACTTTCTTGTAGGGTGGTTCTCTAAAAAGCGAATCATGGAGGCTGGAAGCAGACTGCCTTTTAATTAATGTGGCTACAAAAGCACTTGATGCATTATCTAGCAAAGCAGGAAAGTATCTCTGCATACGGGAATCGGTGACATCCCAACAGGAGTATTGTCTTGCAGCATTACAAGCGCTATTGTCTTCTCTTCTTTCACCTTCTCATGTTAGACCACCTTATTTATCTCAAGGCTTTGAACTTTTTCAAAAAGGTACAGAGCATCCTTCGCTGCTTTTCAATATTTTTTTCACACATCAATGTCTTCATTGAGATTCTTTTTTTGATTAAAAAATGGAACCTTTTATGCAATACCGTTCAATTTTATTTTACATATTTTATTTTGATTTTTATTGCCAAAGATCACAGATTTCAGAGTCGTTCGACTCATTTTCATACTTTTCAAAAGTTGAATTATCTCCTAATTATATTGAAATTTTCATGTAGATCAGTTGAAAGACCAAAGGTAGTAACACTATATCTGTATCTTTCTTTCTTCTCCTTTTGTGGCAGGAAAACTAGAAACCGGAACTGAAGTGGCTACATTTTGTGAGAAGGCACTTCTAGCCTTGGAAGTTCTCATTCATCCTCGTGATATTCCGTTAGTAAATTACCCCATTCCTGTTGCTGCATCAGTAAGCATAAATGAATATGATGATGAAGAAATGTACTCTGGATGGTGGGATGCGAGTGATGACGATAAACCTCCTGCAGTTGAAAATGAAGATACACAGGCTCAACCGATGGCCGTTGATGCACAAAAACCTCAGGATGTAGAACAAGAAAGAAGAGAGGACAATAGAGAAGCTGCCACCTCATCTATTGAGCCTGAAAGAGTTGGATCTGGCGATGTTTCACCACACGGTTTGGGTTTAAGTCGTGCAGAAGCAACAGTTGATCAGCTGCCTTCCCAAGACTTACAAAATACAGGTAGCGATACAAGGTATGCTGTTTCACAGGACACGGTTGAAGACGAACAGAGTAAAAAAATGTATTCTGATTTATCAGGCTATAACAGTTCAAAAGGTAAGGAATTGATGAATGATTCTGATTCTGAGTCACTTGATTCAGTGCCTCATATTGTGGATGTTGATCCTGAAACAGACTCTGATTAAATGTTTGGTCATTTATTTGTTTATTTCAAAACAAAATTTTGACTTACTTGCATCCCATGTATTTTAATCTGAGAATGTCATTTTTTTTAACAAGTCTTACTTATTTAATTTTTTCCTTAGATTCAAATTGTGCCCCTTTTGCTGTAACAATGTGGTGCTTGAAGAATGTAAATGAGCTGATAGTGCTAGAATCAAATAAACATCTGGATGTTGTTTACGTGTTAAAATTCAGAACTAAAAAAATAACTCATAGAATATACACCTGACAGTTAGTTATTTTGAGAATCTTCATAATAAATTCACAAATAAGTTTCAGAAAAAAAAAGGTCTACGAATAGAAGTTTTAGTATTATTAAACTTATAAATTGGTTGTTCTAAATTTCATACAAAGTATCATATCTAATGTTTGGTTCATATCCAGCTTATTCACACATGTATTGTTCTCATTTGCTACTATTTCAACAAAAAATATTACTTAACCACGTCGACATTTAATAGCCCAGTCTACTTGCAACACCAAAACAAAATTGAATGAAAGCTACTGAACCAAGAGGATCACAGCAACAAGTACACGTGTAACCAGAACTCAAGCCCGCTGTTTGCTGAGCCGCCATGGCACCATGAGTTGGGCTCGTGGTACTGGTACCTATCATACAATGGCTCAATCCTCTCCTGCCTCTTTCTCTTTCTCGTCTTGGTCGGATCAACTGACTTGTAGAATCTCGGTGCCAACTCTACAAGCCACTTGGGATCAACAAGTGTTCGGTAACCTTCTTGTGGATCCTTCCTAGCAGCATGGAAGAAGAAAGCAGCTGTAACCGTCTGTCAGATTTTTGTGAAGTTCTTCCCTGCTGTAACACATCCAGCTTGTACCTGTAAAGTGGAACTAGATTCTTTAATCAGGTTGAGAACGAAATACTTGACAGTGTGTGGATAGTTGGAGGAGAGAATATGAATTAGGAAGATGGAAAATTGGTGTTTCTAATACGGTGAATTGCGATTAATCTAGAGAAGAGAGAAATGCGAAGGCCCACAAATTGATATTATCCGCACTCGTTTAATATGCACCGTTAAATTAGATTTGAACAGACATAATTTTATAATTTAAAAATCTCTTAATTAGATTTGAACGGACATAATTTGCACTCGTTTAATATTATCGACGGTCAACAGTTTAGATCTAATCGGACGGTCCAGATTAAATGAATGCAAATGAGTGCATAGAATACGATTCCGACGGCCGACAATGGTGTGATTTGATTTAGAATTGATTTTCACGCGTTGAAGCCGAGGAGTACGTAAACGGATCCGGGCCATCTAAACTTCAAAATTAGAATCTGATTATAATTTGCAAAATGATAATTGATAATTTGCAAAATGATAATCTGATTATAATTATTTCTTAAATGATAATTGATAAACCATCTATTATTCATTAAAATTAGAATCTGATTATAATTTGCAAAATTCATTCAGTAATTAACATATTTTATTCTTACATTTCTGCAGTAGGTCTTGCAAGTCTAACAATTTCAGCAATACTAAATAAACAACTTTGGCTAAATATATAATTGATTTTATATCCATGTAATAGATGTTAAAATGTCAGGTCAACATTTTACAATTAAGTTGAAAGATTGACATATTCTAACGGTCTAACCAGAGAGGAGACTTGACGCAACAATAAATAAAGTTGTCTTGAGATCAAAAAGCCACAGATTCTAGAATTCTAGTCGTGAAAACCTCTTGCAAAATTTTCAAATATTTGCATACAAAGATCCCAAATTAGTCACGAATTCAAATCGTGAAAACTTCTTACAAATTTTCCCAAAATTTGCATACAAGGATCCCAAATTAGCCACAGATTCGAGTCGTGAAAACCTCTTGCAAATTTTGGAAAAATTTGCAAACAAAGATCCCAAATTAGTCTGACCCTTCTTCGAATCCCGCGCAAGCAAAAGCTACGTGCACCGAACTGCTCTTTTTTTTGCCCTATTGACATACTCTAACCGCATCTAAGGAAACAAGAAAAAAAAATCATCCGATACTACAATCAACTTAGTTATTCTCCAAATTCTTTCCTTCAGGAGTCAGAGAGTTAAATTGAAAATGTTTATTACTTGGACAGTAATACAAAGAATTAAGTTAATCATATTTGATGGTATTCCAATTCCAGTTAGATACCCAAAATCAACGACCTCCCACCTCTTACAACTCCCCAAGTAGGACAACTAAAACCCAGAATTTCATCAATAAACTGAAACCTAACAGAAAATATTGCACTCAACTAACATGTAAAAAGTTCTCTAATAAGTGATGAAAAAGCTCTAGAAACTGTAATTTCCATCAGCATAGAAAATACTAATAGGCATTCAATAACACAAGGTCGATTTACAACATAAATTGAATGGAAGCTACTGAACCAAGAGGATCACAGCAACAAGTACACATGAAACCTGAACTCAAGCCCGCCGTTTGCTGAGCCGCCATGAGTTGGGCTCGTGGTATCTATCATACAATGGCTCAATCCTCTCCTGCCGCTTTCTCTTGCTCATCTTGGTCGGATCAGCTGACTTGTAGAACCTCGGCGCCAACTCTACAAGCCACTTGGGATCAACGACAGTTACCTCCCGCATATACTCCTTTGTAGTCATCACAAGCTCATGGTAGATGACCCAGTCAGGTTGCCTCTGGAATAGGGCACTGCTTGGGTGGATGTAGACTGGCTGGTTCTCAACAAGTGTACGGTAACCTTCTTGTGGGTCCTTCCTAGCAGCATGGAAGAAGAAACCAGCTGTAATCGCCTTTCGGATTTTTGTGAAGTTCTTGCCTGCTGTAACCACATCCAACTTGTACCTGTAATGAACAGCAGAAACAAGTCAGGATAAGGATTCAAATTCTATAATGTATCCAAAAGGTGGGCTGTGAGTATTGTTACTAACACAACCACGATTTTGAATTAGTGTTGAACCTCATTCTGTTTGCATTGACTACCATGTGCAATAATTACACCGTGACTTCCCTAGTTCCCTTCTACAATTAACTCTTTTGTTTCATTAATGTTATTCTGAGAATTCAAGAAACCTAATGCTCAGAGGTGGCCCAAGCCAGTCTGACACGCTTCAGATACTAATTCCACTTTACTAATTCATTAATTTGTTGCAAGAAAGATCTTTCATCATGTTCCTCTTTCCGTATAATCAGAGTAATCTAGAGGTTAATTGTTGTTATCCAGTTCTATTTATTAAACATGCAGGAAGAATTACCAAACAATATTTTAATTGGACCAGCACAATTAGAAGCAACGGAATACTTGAGACCATACACAAAGGCATGATAAATATTTGCACGATAACAAACTTCACCATTCCAAGCTATTTTTTGGCCTCAACTAAAGAGCATCGTAAGCTTGAGATCTTAACATTCCCATACAAAAATAAGAGGTAATTATTGGACTACCCTTTAATTGTACCTAAAATAACAACAAATATGAGAAAGAGGATAAGTACCTGTCCATAATAGTTAGTAATTGCTTTCTGACATCTTGGGCCCGTCTGAGTGACCTTGACTGTACAAAATTCTCAAAACACCAGGGGCCTGAGAAATTCTTCGCCTTCCATGCCTCATAAACTGCTAGTAAGGTCAAATGGTCCCCTTCAGGTTGAAAGAACTTGGCTCGTTTCTGATCGGCTTGAGCCTGTTTCTCTCTTGGCCGGTAAAATATATTTCCTGTTGTAATCATGGCTATAATGGTCAATATTTCATCAGTGCAACCAAGATCCACACTTGCCAAAAGCATCTTAGAGAGAGGCGGTTCTAAAGGAAATTCAGCCATTTTTCGACCCAGTTTTGTCAAAAGTCCCTCTTCATCTAGTGCACCAAGGCTGTATAGCTGTTCCATGGCAGAAATTAGGGCTTGAGGTGAAGGCGGGTCCATGAAATCAAAAGAAAGAAGGTCATTTATGCCCATGGCCTTCATGGTGAGAGTTGTTAAACCCAGGTTGATACGCTGAATTTCAGGTACAGCAGTAGGTGACATTTCATTTCGATATGCACTCTCAGTGTATAGTCGGTAACATTTTCCAGGGCCAGTACGGCCAGCACGACCTGCTCTTTGTTTGGCTGAGGCCTGTGATATAGGTGTGATGACAAGTGAGTCAAGCCCTTGTTTGGGGTTATATACATTAATTTTTGCAAAACCAGGGTCCACCACATAAAAAATGCCATCAATGGTCAACGAGGCTTCAGCAATGTTGGTTGCCACAACCACTTTTCTCTTACCAGGTGGGGCCGGGTCAAAGATCCGTGACTGCATCTCACTAGGCAATGCACTATAAACAGGCAAGATGATTAGTTCTGGCACATTCTTTCCCAGTCCTTTCATTCTCTCATATAGACTCTGACAGGCATGGTCAATCTCCTCTTGACCTGTAAGAAAGACAAGTATATCCCCCTCTGGCTCGGTCAAATGAATCTGTAAAACTGTAATTAAAGCCGCATCCAAGTAATCAGTCTCAGGCTGCTTTGTGTACAATATCTCCACAGGGAAAGTTCTACCGGGTATTGTGAAAATATTACAATTAAAGAAATAACCAGAAAACTTCTCTGCATCGAGTGTGGCAGAGGTGACAATCAACCTCAAATCCTTTCTACGCCTGATCAATTGCTTCAACAAGCCAAACAACACATCAGTGTGTATAGTTCTCTCATGGGCTTCATCAAGCATAACAACCGAATACTTTGACAAATTTTCATCGACCAAAATTTCCCTCAGAAGCATACCATCAGTCATGTACTTGATGACAGTCTCCGGGCTTGTGCAATCCTCAAATCGAATCGCATAACCAACTTCTTCCCCCAGCCTGCATCCAAATTCCTCTGCCACACGCTTGGCAACAGACATTGCAGCCACACGACGAGGCTGTGTACACCCAATCATTCCATTAGTGGTATACCCTGCCTCAGCTAAATACTGGGTCACCTGTGTTGTTTTTCCTGAACCTGTTTCACCAATCACCACTAACACCTGGTTATCATGCACTGCCTGAATCAGCTCTTTCTTCAGCTTAAAAATGGGCAAACTCTGCCTCTGCTCCTGAATTGACAATTTTGACCTTTGACCAAAAGTCAGTGCCTTGCCATATGCATCCTTCTTCCATTCAGGCATGTCATAGGCTGACAATCCAACACCTCTAAGCTCCTGAGCTAGATGTCTCTCTCCAGTTTCTGGCATTGGATCTTCCCAAGGTCTGTTCAAATCTTTTGGTATTGAATCAAGCATAGTTCTCTGCTGCTGTTCCCTCACCTCTCTTCTCTCTTTAATCAGTGCAGACTGTAAGGCAGCTGCACGACTCAAGGAACCTTCGGGATTCTTAAATATTTTAACAGGTGACATGTCAATTGAAAACCTGGTTTGACCCTGCAAAAAGTTGGGTTCATCTTCATTCAACTCAATTTCTTTTTCCTCTTCTGCTCCTTCTTCTTGGTACAATAGCCCGTCTCCTTCATCATCAAACTGGGGATAATCCCGTACATCTAAAACACCTGAGGCTATCAATTGTTTTGCCTCCCACCTCTCTGGTGAGCTTAAGCGCTTGAACGGTCGCCTTGAGTTGCTACCAGGCTCTTCTTCATCTTTAATGGTTATACCAGAAAGACCTTTTCTAGTTGTGATTGTGCCCCCATTATTGGTCCCGATTGTTGGGTTGGCACGTGAACCATTATTCTCTGAGCTTCTCTTCATGGGTAGCAAATCCTTACCTGTTTTCTGATCTACATCTCGCATTGATAAACTGAGCTTCTGGTCAGAAATAGATATTACCTTCACATAAACCTCTTGATCTCGTTTGACCACCTCTTTTGCATTTAGGACCCTCCGGGATGCAATCTGGGAGATATGTACCAGTCCCTCCTTCCCATGCAAATCACTAAGCTGTACAAAGCAGCCTGAATCCATGACCCGTGTAACCCGGCCCTGATAGACATTATACAGCTCAGGCTCATCAGATGTATTCTTTCTTCGACCCCGGTGATCCTGTCTTTCTTCTTCCTTTTCTATGTCTTCTTTTTTGAAGTGGCTGTCTCTATCTCTTCTGTGGCCTCTATCTCTATCTCGATCCCTATGGTTAGAATTTCTACCACCCCTGTAATCCTCTTCTTCATCTTCATCGTACTTGTTATCCCTATGATGCCATCTATCCCTTTCTCTGTCTTTGTCCCTGTGTCTGTCTCTGTCTCTGTCTCTATCTCTGCCTGAATCCCTTTCCTTGTCTCTCTCACGGTCACGATCTCTGCCCCGGTCTTTTTCTCTGCCCCGATCCCTATCACGATCTTTCTTTCGGTCTTCTTCCTGCAATTTCATCTCCGCATCCTGTTGAATCTCCATCTCTAGCTTTTTAACACGGTCAAGATCATCAGGCCGCGACAAGCCCGGGAATGAACCTCCTTTCTGCTTCGACTTGGAATCAGAAGCTCCTTTACCCTTAGACTGTTCAGGCGGGAGAATCGCATGGATAATGGTAAGGAGAGTACGCACAAAGTAATCCGGCATATCGGCGCCATTCTCCTTCAACTTCTTATCAAATTCAGAGACTGAGGTGGAGGATCGACCCAGCTCGGTTATGAACTCCGCTAGAACCTTGTCGGCGACGCCTACATGGGATTCGAGCTCAGAGCAAACTTTAGAAATGAGAGAGAGGTACTCGAGTTTCTTCAGTACGTCGGCGTCAGAGTCAGTTGGTTGCCCCATTACCTAGGGTTAGGGTTTCGTTTATGGTGAAAAATGAAGAAAAGGGAAAAAAGTAGGGTTTTATCTATGATTTAATTTAATGGCGAAATCTAGTGTATATTAGATAGAGTCGGTTTAGAGTGTGGAACGTGGATAGTTGGGAGGAGAAAATATGAATTAGGAAAAAGGAAAATTGGTGGTGTGGTTTGATTTATTGGGTTTGATTCGGAGTCGATCTACAACCGTTGAAGCCCAGGAGTGCGTAGACGGATCCGTATCCGGATCCGGCCCATCTAACTTCACATGATAAACCATGCAAGTCTAGAAATTATTAACCTCTATTCGATCACCAAAAATAGCACTAATCATGGATAAATGTTGTTATTCATATAAAAATGTGATCCAAACACGATTTAGTAAGTTATGAGTAGTGTTGGTTAGTGCTATTTTGCTAATCCAACAAAATGATAGGATTAACAAATTAGCACATGTCATGGTTAGCAAAATTATTATTTTATTACATTGTAATCATCATCTTGATATTATTATTATTTAATATTATAGGGTATAAATATTCTTCAACTTCAAATAAAACATTAATATCACCTTTTAGGAAACAAATACTTGCTGAGAAAGATCTAGTTAATTTAGGAATAGAACTGATAGTTGGTAAAGGAGATAACACCTACTTTTGGTTAGATTGTTGGATAGGAAACTGTTCTTTAGCAATTCAATTTCCAAATTTATTTGAAATTGTAATTGATTCAAATGTAACAGTAGAACAAGTACTGTCAAACCCTTTAACTGGCTCTCTAAAGTTCAGAAGACAATTGGTAGGAAATTTAAGAGATGATTTTATAAATTTAGGCTCTATGTTACAGAATATCAAACTAGACAGAATAGTGAAGATAATATTATATGGAAATGGTATACTAAAGGGGTATTTTCAGTTAACTCATATTATAACTGGTTAGACTTTGGAGGAATTAGAAGTAAAGAATTTAATACTATTTGGGATGAAAAAATGCCTCTGAAAATTAAAATCTTTTTATGGCTAGTTAAGAGAAACAAGGTTTTGACTAAACACAATTTAGCAGCTAGGGGAATGAACTTAGATACTAGTTGTGTTTTTTGTGGATCTGTAGAAACAACTGATCATTTGTTTGTTAGTTGTCCTTTTGCAAAAACAATATGGGACTGGATTGCTGAATATAATGGTTTTTCTAATCATTTACAAACTCTAATCATTTACAAACAGTAAAAGATCTGTGGTATGTTCAAGCAGCAATTCCACTTAAGAATAATGTTATAGTAGAAATTGTTAGGGGAGTTATACTATGGTCTATTTGGATAGAAATAAATAATATATGTTTTAATAAAAGTACATATAAAAAATTCCATTCAATAGGTTTACATATTATTTGAATGGCAGGGTTTTGGTGTAAAAATATTAAGCAAGATTTATTTCTCAAACTAACTTTGGTTTTGCCTCAGAATGTAGATAATTTAGAAAATAAATCAATATGCTTTAGTAACAGTTTCATTAATGAAAGTGATTTACCATGTTTATTAATGTAATGTGGTTAAGATGCAGGTAATGAGTCGGATTCCAGCTCAGGTTATTCGGGTTGGAATTTGAATGAAATAAATGATGAAGATGTATCAGATATAGAGGTTGCACCAAAAAAGGTGTATCTTACAGGTGGGAGGTGAAGATGAATGTTGCTCCAAGTCAGTTTGGTTTTACTAAAGCTTAGCTGTTGTTGATTTGTTCTTATGTGTGAGAGAGAAAAAAACAGGTTTTTTTGGTTTGTAATTACGTAAGCACTCAGGTCATTTTGTGAAGGTTTGTATGTTGATAAAAACAGGTTTCGGTAAAAAGACAAGTACAGGTACCAGAAGACGGTGAAAAGAATGAAAAAGAAACATTATGATGGCATTTTTTGATTTAGTAAACATGAATAGAAAGCTAGGATTTTTAAGGACATTAGAAAATTAGCAATTAATTAGCTCTTAGGTCTCTGTAAGACTCAGTTTAATATTTCAATGAAATAGGTGGGAATCCCCACTTCTGGGTCAATATTATTATTTAATATTATTATTATTATTATTATTTTAATTGTCATTATTTTTTTATTATTATTATTATTGTCATTATTATTTAATATTATTATTATTAT
Organism: Eleocharis quinqueflora; assembly: GCA_964058865.1. NCBI lineage: Eukaryota > Viridiplantae > Streptophyta > Magnoliopsida > Poales > Cyperaceae > Eleocharis > Eleocharis quinqueflora. Next base: position 331,112 of record CAXKVX010000693.1, read on the forward strand.
TATTATTTTAATTGTCATTATTTTTTTTTTATTATTATTATTGTCATTATTATTTTATTAGTATTATTATAATTGTCATTATTATTATTTTTACTATTATTATTGTAATTATCATTATTTTATTATTATTATTATTATTGTCATTATTATTTTATTAGTATTATTATAATTGTCATTATTATTATTTTTACTATTATTATTGTAATTATCATTATTTTATTATTATTATAATTGTCATTATTATTATTTTATTATTATTAATATTATTATTTTAATTGTCATTATTTTATTATTATTATTATTGTCATTATTATTTTATTAGTATTATTATAATTGTCATTATTATTATTTGTATTATTATTATTGTAATTATCATTATTTTATTATTATTATAATTGTAATTATTATTATTTTTTTATTATTTTAATTGTCATTATTTTCTTATTATTATTATTGTCATTATTATTTTATTAGTATTATTATAATTGTCATTTATTATTATTGTAATTATCATTATTTTATTATTATTATTGTAATTATTATTATTTTATTATTATTATTATCATTTATTATTATTATTGTATTATTATTATATTATAAATTGATATCAATATTTTATTATTTTATTATTATTATTATTATCATTAAAAAAACTAAAATAATTTATTATTTTACTAATTCTCACTATCACTACTCCAAATGTGCAATCCAAACAACATTTTCACTAACCTAGATAGCACTATTTTTGCACTAACCTAGATAACAAAAAATAACCACTATTTCAACCACTAATCTAAATAACACTATTTTTGCACTAACCATGACATGATCCAAATGCACCCTAAATTTGAATATATTACTCCAATTTGCAAAATTCATTCAGCATATTTTGTTTTTACATTTATGCATTAGGTTTTGCAAGCATATTTCAATTCTGAACTAGAACAATTTCAGCAATACTAATTAAATATTTACATCCATGTAATAGATGTAAAATGTCAGATCAACAATTTACAATTAATTTGCAAGATTGACGTACCCTAACCACATCCAAGAGACAAAACAAAAAAGTCAACGAATGCAATCCATTTAGTTATTCTCCAAATTCTTTCCTTCAAAATTTCAAACCAAAACCTTCAATTAAAGTACACACTACACGGTACTGTATATCAAAACAGCATGTAACAAAAATTGTCAATTTGTAACACTTGCAACTAGCCTACAATCCGTACAATCCGTAGCATTTCATTAAATTTGCCAATACAATGAAGCTTAGCAATAAATTGTGGTTTCAAAAGGCAAATCAGATCGGTTATTCCAGTTACTGCTAGAGCCAATGTGTGTGTTTTTTTTCTCTCCAACAAAATTGATGACAAGTCAGAAAAAAACATTTCCTAAATGCAATTGTTGTGCCGCTGTCTACGTGTTATAGACCGGCCCATGCGGAGCCGTCTCTTTGTCAGTGCATCTAGCAAAATATCCAAGGAGTTCTCTATTGCAGCTGCTTGTTTATCCAACTCTAGCCCTCTAAATTCTTCGCGTAGGTCCAACTCAGAGAGGAGCCCTGCAGCTGCAGCTGCAGTACAAGTACGGTCCCATGCTGGTTGTGACCTGTAAAAGCATATCAAGCAGAATAAACAGACCTGCCATGGACTTGTTTTGTTATCAAACAAAACAATGAAGTTAGAGGCAAAAGGATTATACCGTAGCTTGTGCATAACGGACGCACCAAGTGAGGATAGAGAAATGCAAGGCAGATCCTCCTCCCCCCATATAGTACCCCACCTCTCCTGAATGCCATGTTCAATATCACGACTATGATGAGTAAGTATAAATTGTTAATGACTTATTAAATGAAAAGAAAAAGAAAACACGATCACCAAGAAGCTTGAAGATCGAATCATACCATTAAAGTGTGAAGTAGCATTTCTTTTGTTAAAATATAGTGGTGCACCAAGTAATGATTTTGGAAAAAAAAATTAATATTGAAATTCTAGCAACAACGAAAAAGAAATTCTCAAGACCACAGAATGTGAGCATACCTTCAGCCTTTTGTACATAGCAGAAGAATTACTCCAAGTACCATCAAGTAAAATGAAGTTCAGAGGTTTCTCATTATTTTCCTGCATTTACAAAATTATCAATTCAATATATTAAAAAATATCCTCTCCTTTTCAAGCATATTGACAACGATTTTTTAGATTAAAATATATGGCCATGCATAACTTTTAACTCCAAACCTGTATTTACCTCAAAAGATGTTCCGTTCAACTTGATATCCCGAACAGATTTGGGAGACATATTAACATTTGGATACAGAATCCATATTTTGTCCTTACCTGAAAAGAACAGGCTTTCACCATAAAATCAGTAGTACACGTAGGACACAATTCAACTATAAAAATCTTGATAAGGAATCCAAGTCATAACTATAACAAAAGTTAGTCATCCTCCTAAATTCTGCTATACTTGCAACTACTGTTTTCCCAATAATGTTCTCTATGAAATAAAGTAAAGAGTTTAAAAAAAAAAATTGTTGCAGATTCAGAAATGCAGCAAACATGCTTTATTAGCACTCAGTTTCTTCTTTCATTTCTGTACTTCCATATCCAAAATAAAAATGATTAGACTTTAGCATTCAAGAAGTTACTAATATAACCGATCAAAAGCACCAAGCCTCCATCTGGAAAAGCAAATAGCTAAATAATCAATAAAAAGTTTCATGCCAATGAAAATGTAAGACCTGCACTCTTGAATGCATCCCACATTATTTCTTCCTGCTCAGGAATGCCAAAAACACACATGGTAGCAGCTCGGGTGCCAAATAACTGCCACAGCAACTTTCCTGTGTTATTCTGGCGCAGAAAATCCTGCAAAAGAATAGGTTAAATAGTGAAATACAAGGATTTCCAAAAACACCATAATGTATTTGTTTACACCTTAGTAATTTCAAACATTCGTCTTAAGCCCTAAACCTATGATTGCAAGGTTTAACAAACCTTTCAATCATAGCCTAAAAAAAGGGCAGCCTGGTGCACGTAGCCCCGCTTGTGAAGGGTCCGAGGAAGGGTCGGACCACTTTGGGATCTTTGTACGTGGCCTTTCCCTGCATTTCTGCAAGAGGTTGTTTCCACGACCCAAACCTGTGACCTACTGGTCACAAGGCGACAACTTTATCGCTACACCAAAGCTCTCCTTCTAGGCTATAAATTAAGTTTCTTTTCTGATAATTGAAATAGCAAAGAGGAACATATGGAGCCTGATTAGACAAATAAGTGTGTCATTTCCAGTGTTACTCCAATTGATTATTTATATAAACAAGTGACAAATTTTGGTGGATAATCAAATAAATTGTATACAAGCACCTCGCTCAAGGGATAAACATGTTTTTAAATCAAGTAATAAACCTTGGGATGCATATAGAGCCAAAACCTTATTCCACTCGACAAATGGCAAGGTGCTATCCTCGAGCACATGCAATCTTCGTTTGGAAGCCAACACTACAATTGATTTCATCGAATATTAGTTTCAGGAAGAAAAAATTACTAGAAGTGACTTGCTTATCCTATACGTGAAAGCATACCTTCTGACAGAGATACCCCATGCTTCCTAGTAAACGGCACGCCACTTGTCGTGCAGTAAAATACTGCAACTTTTGTTCGGGCTCAGTTAACCTCTGATAGACTGATCTCTTCTTCTTATCATCTATACCCCTCAAATTACCCTACAAGAATGAAGATAGATACCATTGTAATTGTTCATAAAGGAATAAAAAGGGTACTTGTATAATTATCTTATCTGTAAACAAACACCCTGTGTTCAACAGTCGAGAAATTTGACAGGATGGGATCCCGCAGACACAAGGTCCAATTTGTGGAACCCTTGGTAGTAAACATTAGAGAGAGAGAAATAAAGTCATAAAGATATCATATTGAAGAGCAAATTGAGCTACTTCATGCCATTGATCACAGTTAATTACCAATACTAAAGTCATGTACCCTGAAAAAAAAAGGTTAGATCAGACTCCACTTTTTACCATGGTTTCTCCACTACTCTCATCATACATTCATACCCTGAGTTGTACTGACATATTCTACCTAAAGATACATTCCTTATTTTTCAAATCTATGCCAACAAATATCACATACTGGAGTGCAGATATGTAAAAACTACCTACATATGTAAGACACCATCAACTTAACCACAATAAACTAGCAGAAAATTAGTTGCTTCAATCTACCAGCAAGTCAGTTCGCAAGGATCCTCATTTTTCCGTGTAATTTCTAACATTCCTACAAGAATTAAAAGAACAGAAATTGACTAATTTTCACGAATAACCTTAATTTTGCTTCCGACGCCGCCAAATCTCATCTTCGAACCGGATTCTCGCTCTAAATCATTCATCTCCTTTACTGCCTCCACGACAGTAGCTGGCAGAGGAGATTCCGTGCCCCATCCGTGCCACTCTCTTAGACTCACCATTCTCCCCCCTTCTTCTAGTGCTCCATTAGCACCTCCTTGTTGACTCATGGCAATCTCTTCTTCCCTCTCTTCATCGTCTACAGACGACAACGCCGCCATGGAATGGGAGGCGCGAACTCGAACGGCCGAGCCCAAGGGGATTGGAGCGTGGTTTGAGCGGGGTTTGTGGAGGTTTATCGGTGGCGGTGCGCGGATTCGCGGAGCGATTGCTCTGGCGGGATTTGACAACATTTTCCTAGTTGCGGCGGAAGTGGTAAGCTACTCCTGAAATTAATTTAAGAATTAAATTGTGAGTTGTGACGTAACTTTTAAAAATAATATTAATTTTGGAATAAAAATATTGATTGATAAATACTTTTGCAAAAAAAATTATGCAACCAAAGAATTAAAAATGTCAGCACCTTTTTTAATTTATAAGGTAGCCTTTGTAATTATTTTCTTTATTGAATAGCTTATGTTGATTATAATAAACATATTATTTGTTCTTCAATTATCAAATTTATTTGTTCTTTATTGAATAGCTTATGTTAATTTATAAGGTAGCCTTTGTAAAGTTTTGATCATTCAATTATTGGTGGTAGATAAAACAGACTTGAGCAGCTTAAATTAAATTTAGAAATATTAATACCAAAAATTTCAAGGATGGTCGGTTTTAGTTGTTTGAACCATTCGACTTCCAACAAATTTATGCCAAACAAGTTTGTAAAGTATGCCTAGATATCTAACCAAGTCTTTCATTATTTTGTGCTCCAATAATACATAGACAACCAGAAAGCTGAAATATGTCCCAAACTATTGTCAATAATATGCATAGTGCATAGATATTGTTTGTTCTAATTCAAGTAGCTTGGATCACAATAGATTTTTAAATGGCGAAAACTTAGGTACTTCATTTTTAGATAAATTTACATTCGGTAGGATGCTCTTTGAGGTGAAATACTCATTCAATAATACATATAATCTGAAAATTTGTGCGTGCGAATTTCGAAATTATGTAAATAATTATATGAATACTTCACTTACGAGTATTCCACTGGAAACAAATTCTTTATAGATACACTTGATTACTGTTGATACATCATGATTCATATAATGCATCAAGATCGAACAGTGCGTAGTAATGAGAAGTACTCAATGTATCTAGAAAAGAAATGAAGTATCTAAGTTTTTTTCCAAACAAAATATATCATATATCTTTTCAATAAACATATGCCATATATTTTTCTTAGCATTTATTTTTTATGATATTATCTGTGCTCCAATTTCGGTTGATGAAAAAACTCTTACCTTAATTTCCATCAAAATAAAAAAATGTTCTTTGCAGCATTTCCTCAATGTGCGGATTAGGGTATTACAAACGGATCGGGTCGGGTACCTGTGGATCCAATCCGGGCGGATCCACAGATCCACGGATTCACGAGTACCACGGATTCATGGGTATCACTGGTCGGATAAGCACGGGTCCGCAGTGGAAAGGGTCAACCCGACCCGTGATAAACCCGGGCGGGTCGGGCACGGGTCCCACGGGATTTTTTTAAATTAATTTTTCTGCCGATTTTCTTTTTCCAATTTTTTTTTTTTTTTTTTAATTTGATGTGACAAAATGTGACATAAAGTGACATGGACCCATCACGGGTCTGTCACGGGTCCAGTCACGGGTCGGGCACTGGTTCAGACGGATCATGGGTTCAGGCGGGTCTCCAGGATTTCGGCCTACCCGATCCGTCCTAGATCCATGAATTCGATTTTCACCGATCGAATCGAATCTGTGCCTCGAATCGGATCGGGCACGAATCGAGTCGAGGCGGATCTACGAGCGGGTAGACCCGCGGGGCTTTTTAAAACCTCTAGTGCGGATCTTAATCATTAGCGCCTTTTATTTCTCACAAGAAATAACAATACATTCTATCAGAATAAATGCTTGCCGTCACAATCTAATTAAGTATATATTGCAATATTTTTGTTATTATTTCTTTTATAAAGTTTATAGATAGAACAGTGTTTCCAATGTCTATACTCTAGGGGTCCGTTTGGCATTTCAAGGAATAGAGCTAGAATAGCTAAAAAAATAGAATAGAGCTAGAATAGTGTGATTTTGGAAGAGTGGTAGAATAGACTATTCAATTTTGTTTGACACTTGTGATTTGGAATAGAATAGTTGAAGGGTGATATTAAGACTAATAATATTATTATATTATTATTAAATATTATATTATTATAAAATAATAATAACAATAAATATAATAATATAATAATATTGTAATAATATAATTATATTATTATAATATTATAATATTATAATTATAATATTATAATAATAATAAATATAATAATATTATAACGATAAATATAATAATATAATAATAACAATAAAATATAATATTACTATAATAATATAAGAATATTATAATAATATCACTATAAAAATATAATAATATTATTATAGTGTAATAATATTATTATAACAATATATAATAATATAATAATATTATAATAATATAAAATAATATAACAATATAATAATATGTAATAATATAATAATTATATTATAAAAATAATATTATTATAATAATTTTATATATTATTATAAAATAATAATAACAATAAATATTATAATATTATAATAATATTATAATATTATAATAATAATAAATATAATAATATTATAACGATAAATATAATAATATTATAATAATATTATAATATAAAAATATAATAATATAATAATTATATTATAAAAAATTTACTATTATAACAATATTATTATATTATTATAAAATAATAATAACAATAAATAAAATAATAATATAATAATATTATAATGATATAATATTATTATATTATTATAATATTAATAATAATAATATTATAATAATATCATTATAAAAATATAATAATATTATTATAGTGTAATAATAATATTATAATAATATATTATAATAATAATATATAATAATATTATTATAATAATATAATTATAAAATTAAATATAATAATAATATTATAATAGTAATATAATAATAACAATAAATATTATAATAATATATTAATAACACTAATGAATAATAATAAAAATAGTAAACCGGCTATGAAAATATACTAATAATAAACCGAAGTCTATTCCACAATTGCTAAACCGGCTATACCACCATATGGGTGGTATAGCGAATTAGCTAAAACCAACTCTATTCCAAAATACTAAACTGTGTTTGGCACTTTCAATTTTTGAAATAGCAAATCTATTCCAAAGAATAAGCTATTCTTTGGAGTGCCAAACGGACCCTAGGTCCCTAGCAAGCCACTTTTCTATCTCCTTTTTATGTGGAAGAACTTGTTCCTTCATAATCTATGGTAAACATATCTACAATTAGAATCCTAGAAAGAAAAATCTTTCTCAAATAGTGATAACTCATCCTTTTCAAAGTATTAATTAATGAGTCACAAATTTTGGTTTTATTCATCAGTGCTCACTGCACTTCCGCTCTTAATTGCATATGTCCCTACATGATTATTAGTTCACAAACGGTATGTATAACTTCTAGATCAATGTTATTATACCACGTATTGAAAAAAAAATAATGTTTCGTAGATAGCACATTTGCTATCAACTATTGATATCGCATTTTATTATGCACACTTAGTTGAGTTATAATGCACATTATTTGAGTTATTATGCATGTTATACCATAACTATTTCATTACAAAAAATAACATGTATAACTATTTCATTACAGAAAATAACATGCATAATAACTCAAATAATGTGCACGATAACTCAACTAAATGTGCATAATAAAATCGACAACATGTATAACTATTTCATTACAAAAAATAACATGCATAATAACTCAAATAATGTACATGATAAGTCAACTCAATGTGCATAATAAAATCGATATAAATAGTTGGTATCAAATATGATATCTACGTATCAGCTCCCTTAAAAAAAAAGGATTAGACATGTCTCAAACAGTGTGGTTACTATTTAACTGTTTCAACATTTAAAAGAGTTAAATATATGCGCTTCAAATATTAATACATGCCATTATTGCTACATTTACAAAGAACATGTAGTGCATTTTTACTTAATAATTACCAAACAAGACTATGATAAATAAAGAAATAATTAGTAGTAATAATAATTGTAGTAGCGGCGGTAGTAACAACATCAACAGCAGCACTGGTACGTTCTATACAATATTAATCCATTTACAATACAAAACACATCAAACATCAGAAAAAAAAGTATGGAGAGTATTTTTTTAGGAAATGCCAGCAACGAGTTAAATAATAAGGATAAATGTTTTCTTGAAATATAAAAAATAGTACGAATTTTAATTTTACGTAGAAAGCTGCGGTTGATTCCATCTTCATGCGAAATAGTTAATACGATAAAAAAAAAAGTTAATATATCATCCTCACTTCCTTTCTGTCCCCCTCTCGCGTCTCCCGCTATGCGACAAAACAGTTACGTGATACAGTATAAAGACTTGTAACATTTAATATAAAAACTTTCATGTTAAAATGGAGACTGTCAAATAAAGTATTATGTGTACATTTCTTGAGAAATGAAGACTGCCAAAAGTATAAAGACTTCGAATGTTAATTATAAAGACTTCCATGATACAGTATTCATTGCAGTATATAATTAACAAGAAAATTACAAAAAATACTACATGTCTTGAGAAATGAAAACTTGACACTCAATATTTATTATAATAAATCCAGTCCAATAGTATAAAGACTACTACATTTGAGTATAAAAACTTACATTCAGTATATAAAGACTACTACATTATATTTATTATAAAATACATTACGATTAAGAGTATTTTTTTCTATCAAACGATCACGAAATAATATGTTTTCGTTAATCATTTCGTTATTTAAACGAAATAAATTTCTTTGATCATAATCATTTTATTTGTCACAAAACGAAACGAAAAACGATGAAACGACTGATTAAATAACAATACATTCTATCAGAATAAATGCTTGCCGCCACAAATCTAATTATTTATATATTGCAATAGTTTTGTTGTTATTTCTTTTCTAAAGGTTATATATAGAACAGTATTTCCAATGTCTATACTCTAGCAAGCCACTTTTCTATCTCATTTTTATGTGGAAGAACTTGTTCCTTCATAATCTATGGTAAACATATCTACAACTAGAATCCTAGAAAGAAAAATCTTACTCAAATAGTGATAACTCATCCTTTTCAAAGTATTAATTAATGAGTCACAAATTTTGGTTTTATTCATCAGTGCTCACTGCACTTCGATCCGCTTTTAATTGCATATGACCCTACATTAGGCCTGTCAATGATCAGCCGTTTAATTATTTTTCGTTTTGTTTTGTGACAGATGAAACTATTACGATCAAAGAAATTTATTTCGTTTAAATAACAAACGGTTAACGAAAACATATTGTTTCGTGATCATTGTTTCGTAGTTTTGTTTGTGACTGTATATTTCAAATAAAAACGCTATGCTGAGAAAATGTGATAAGGGATGAGATAAATGATTGATCGAATGAGGAGATGAATGATTTGATTATGATGTATGATTAGAATCGTTCTGTTTCATTTCGATCGTTATGATTATTTTTTTTAATGAAACAATTAACGAAACAAAATTTCTTAATCGTTCATTAAACAAAATGATTAATGAAACTATCATCTTTCGTGATCGTTGCGCACATTAGACATGTCTACCCTACATGATTAGTAGTTCACAAACGGTATGTAACTTCTAGATCAATGTTATTATACCATGTATTAAAAAAAAAAAAAGGATTAGACCTGCCTCAAACAGTGTGGTTAATATTTAACTGTTTCAACATTTAAATATATGCGCTTCAAATATTAGTACATGCCATTATTGCTACATTTACAAAGAACATGTAGTGCATGTTTATACTTAATTAATAATTACCAAACAAGACTATGATAAATAACAAAATAATTAGTAGTAATAATTATTGTAGTAGCGGCGGTACGTAGCAACATCAACAGCAGCACTGGTATGTTCTATACAGTTTTAATCCATTTACAATACAAAACACATCAAAAACATCAGAAAAAAAAGTATGGAGATTATTTTTGAGGCAATGCCAGCAACGAATAAATAATAAGGATAAATGTTTTCTTGAATTTTAATTTTACGTACAAAGCTGCGGTTGATTCCATCTTTATGCGAAATAATTAATACGATAAAAAATTATTGTATTACAACTAACTCGTATTTAAAGACATGAATTTTAATTATTTCAAAATACGAGAGGATATAGGAAGAAATTTTTCCACATGAATATATGCCAAGAGCTTACATGCAAGTAGTATAAGTTTTCTTCGGAATAAATACACCGTTCCTAAAAGGGAAGGAAAATAAAGTGAGAGCATTTTTTTTTAATGATGAAAGAATATATATTCAGGCTCCACTAAATAAAAAAATATGTACTTTTTATGCTTCAGGTGTTGTATTTTTTCACTATATCAATGTCATGAGTCATGACACATCAATAATTTACTGTCAATAATTGCCCATTAATCATGGAAAATTATCGTTTTCTTCAAGAATATTAGTCATGAAAGTGTTCATTCGGCTCAAAAAAGGGAAAAATGAAGAATATCTTTTTATTTAGAAAAAAGAAGAGTGGCATACAACAAAGGATGCCAACTGGAGCTATGAATGATGTTGAGGCAAACCCACTTCTTCAAAACCTGATCTTTATATATAAAAGTTCAAGCATTAATAAATAAAATATTTACATGTTACAACAGAAAGTAGATTTCGCAATCCCATAAAATAACGATTATAAAAAATTGATAAACATTATGGACAAAAGTGTCAAAAAAAATCTCTGCAAACAGGTAACGATTAATTATTTGCAATAACCTTTGCTGCAAGGGAAGCTACAACAACGGTTTATTGATAAACAATTGTTGCGGTATCTTTTCAGAATTATTTTTTTTCGAAAATCCTAAGGCAACAATTTCTTAAAATAATTGTTGCTGTAGCTAATCCTATAGCAGCGGTTATTCAAAATAATCGTTGTCATATCTCCAATTCTAAAAATAAATATCACATCTCTTCTTTCTCCGTGGTCATCTCTTCTTTTTCTCTGTCTCTCTCTTCCTCCTAACCGTCTCTTCTTTCTCGAGCAGATCTCTTACCTCTCTTCTCCATGCATGACCGCCTCTCTTCCACACATCTCTATTGACATGTATCACACACACACACACACACAAAATTGTGTGCCCTCTTTTCTTTCCCGCCTGGCCGCTCCACCAGTCTTGTGTTTTTGTCCTCACGCCATCACTCCTCCTCTTTCCTCTGTTTAAGGTTATTTTTTATTTTGTAGTGAAATAATTATGATGTTTATCATTCTTGTCTTAGGTTAAGAATAGTTAAATATTATTGATAATGTAGTGTTGTTTAAAGGGTTAGATTAACAATCATTATGTAATGAATTATTTGTTGTTTGCTGATTAGCTAGAGGTAAATGTTTGCTGATTAGATAGAGGTAAATGTTTGAAACGGTCTTAGATTAACAATTATCATGTAATGAATTGTTTGTTGTTTGTTATTTTATTGTGAATAATTAAATATTATTGGTATATTAAGTTGTAGATGAATGAGAGGTTTTATGTTTCCTCTTGGTCAATGCCTTCAACCGGAGCATGGGAATGATCTACTTCGCAATTTCTTGTTTTTGTCTTCTCTCACTGGTTCATTCGGTAACATCTAAATCCTAACTTTTAACTAAATTGTCGTGTTAAGTGATGCTTGGATGTATAAGTTCTCGTGTTAATTGAGCCTTATTAGTTATACACCAATAAGGTTGTACCAAGAAATGAATCCCTCTTTTGTAATATTTGGAAGACCTAACTCCAGTCTCAGTTATGTGTAGGAATTTAGTTTTCTAGTAAAAGAATCTAACATGATATGCAATTTACATTGCATCAAAGAATAAGCATCCATCTTATTGCAATATCTCTTGCATTTAAGTTTCATGAATGACTTCATCTAGTCTTATAGAGTAGGTCCATCTAACATTTTGATGGAATTTTTCTTGAAAACTAAAAAGAAAAAAACAAGTAACAAAGTAATTACGTACAATTACAATTCTTGAATTTGTGAAGTTTTTTAAATAAATTGTACATTCTTCTCTAGAATTAGTTTCATTTGCATTCATTTTTCTGACTAGCTAGTGATAAAACATAAGTTGCTCGTATGATTTTTATGTACTTTAAATGGTCCTTAAGCTACAAAGCACGCATAAATACAAACAAGTTAGTAGAATACTTGATGTAGGTGAAGCATGATAAAATCCAGCAATAGAAATTAGAAATTCTGCTTTCTCTTTAAAGGGCTCTTGTGTTTCCCCTAAGGAATAGCTATTTAATCTATGTTTTCTTTAGATAGTAGATTCTTCTTTATAGGTGTAGGATTTTGTTCCTTTAATGCCTTTAAAAACTGAATATTTACTTCAATACAAATGTGTCCTCTCTTGTTAGGTTCTTTCCTTGAAACTGACATCCTCTATTTGGTGGCACTACAAGTCTTCCAGAAGAGTGGTTCATTTTCTTGGTAAACACTCTAGTAGGAGATCACATTTTTGTATTGTTGTAATTTTTGTTTCTGAGGCTCTTACAGGAACAAAAACCTTTACTTATGAAGAAAATTCTTCTATCTAAAGAAAAAATAGATTAAATAGTCCCTTCTTTAGGGTGAAACACAAGATCTCTTTAGAGAGAAATCAGATTTTGTAATTTCCATTGCTAAATTTTTATCATGCTTCACCTACATCAAGTATTGTACCAACTTGTTTGTATTTTTGTGAGTTTTATAGTTTAAGAATTGTTTCACCTCTAGCAAATCAGAAAAAATAATGCAAATTGCACCAACTATAGAGAGGAATGCACACTTTGTTTAGAAAAGTTCACAAATTCAAAGTCAACAATTGTATGTAATTACTTTGTTACTTGCTTTTTACAAGCAAACCACAACATGTTGTTACATGGATCTATGACTAGATCAACTCCTTCGTGATTGTGGGATGCGAGAGAGATTGCTAGAAGTATGCAATTGAAAGTGCATATCATGTTAGGTTTTTTACCATAAAACTGAACCCTTACACATTTACATAATTGCATTCGAAGTTTGGTCTGTCATATATTGCAAATGAGTGGTTCAATTTCTTGGTACAAACTCGTTTATGAGTTCCCAACTTTTTTATATCATTGTAGAATCTTTTGTTTGTATATATTTTTTTCTGTAGGTAGCGTTTGGCGAGAGCTACTGGATAACATGTTAATTAGGGTGTCTAAGAATGTATTTGATGTCTTAGCTAAAAACGAACAATGAATCAAAGTAAGATCTTCAGTTAGGTTTTTTGCAGGAACTTCAAAAACTAAAGGAGATCACACATTTGTATCATTGTAAATTTTTTATTTTCTAAGATAGAAAATATATGTATTTGGACTACTTTCTTATTTGAAATCTTGAGTAATATGCTATGCTCAGCCAAGTTGTCTCAGTCCTCCTCTCTCTGTAAATAAATTAAATCTAGACAGGAATGCACGAGAGAGGTATGGAGATGGATGTTTCTTTTTTTGATGGAACAAGTGGTAAGAATTCTAGTATCTATTTTATCTTGTTATATCTCTTTATTTTTCTTTCAAGTTAGGTGCTTTATTTTAATTTTGTTTATTTTTTATTCCTTGTGATATTGAAAACATTGTAATGAGACATTTTTATGTTGTATGTTTGTAGTTTAATTTGAAATTATTTTGTGATGACATAATCAGTTTAATAATGCATTATTGACTAACAAATCTAGGACTAGCCCCAATTTAAGCCTTAAAAAAATAAAGACGCATGGCAACGATTATTTATTTAAAAATCATTGTCTTAGTCAATCGATGACAACGAATATTTAGTAATAATCGTTGTCTAATCTTCAATATTAAATTATTAAATTCTCTTTGACAACACTAATTTCTCGATGGTTCTTTAGACGATTTAGCAACACCTTAGACAATAACGGTTGCATAACTGTTGATGAAGACGATTTTTAACCATTGACAGATATTTTTTGTGGCAATGAAAACTACTGTTGAAACACTACTACAAATATGGATTTTAATAGCGGTTGAAAAAGATCTTTTATAGCGGACTAAAATGAGGTATTATGGGGGAGGAGGGCTGTTAAAGGTTGAATGGTCTGCTATAAAAGATCACTTTTAAAAGCAGACTTTAGTAAAGGTCCCATATAAAATGTGACTTCTAATACTGGGCCTTTGCTAAAGTCCGCTATTAAAAGTCACCTTTTATAATTGCACCAAGAAACACTCCAAGAATCAAATCCTTTTCATTCCCTCCGGCCATTTCTCCGGCCATCATCCCTAACCTTCTCCTCTTATTACTCTATTGCCATCACCTCTGGTGATATGGCATATACTATGGCTAAATTGGTGCACTATCGCCAATTGATTGCTAAGTATGGTTCTCAGCCCCCTTCATTTCTGGAAGTGGTTAAAAATGCTCATCATAAAAAAAACCTCGGCTCCAGTTTTCACAGAAAAGGCCTTCTCCGGCGCCGTCTCTATTCATCCTTCTCATGCCAAAAGCAATCTTTTAAATGGACGGAAAAATAATGGAGATGATCGATCCTTTCGTTTTTCCACAAAACTGCCAGCTCATAATTCCAATAACCGTTTCAATGGTTTTAATAAACCACAGGTGCATTTTAAGGAGTCATCGTTCCTCAATTCGTACCGTAGATCTTTCCGATGTTTCAGATGTGGAGAATCTGGCCATAGAGCGATTGATTATCGGAACCCTATGATCTGCTTCAGGTGCAATCGAACAGGTCATAAAGCGGTGCACTGTGTCACTCTAAAGAAGTTCCCAAATACTCCAGTTCCTTCTCCGAAATCAGCAAAGCCAATCTCAGACAAAACTAATTCGATCTTGAAATCGATCTCAGCTAAAAGCACCACCGCAACAAATCTTGCCTCCTCAAATTCTGCCTCAGCAAAAACCATATCAAGAAAGCTTGTCTCAGTTTCATCGTCATCAAATCAAGAAATCATTTTACCAGATCAAGCAATGGCAAACAAGTTGCTTCATTCGATTGAAATCGGTGGCTCAGAGTTCGAAGCCTTTCACGATGAGCTTCAAAACAGCTTCATAGTGGAAGTTCCTGACCCATTGGGGGAAGTGGAAATCATGGCGGGGCTTCAAATATCTTATCCTCAGTCAGGCAAGTGGTCGGTCAAGAAAATAAGTCAGTGTCAATTCCTGATTGTAGGATCTATGCAATGGGTTAAATGGATCATTAATAAAAAAAATCTGTACTCTAGGCCCATACCAGTGCTCTATTTCCACGAATTTTACTGAACTTTTTCACACTGTCATGCCTAAAGAGGTATGGATTAGATTACACAAAATCCCTTACGATATGCGAGATCTTCATACATTAAACAAAATAGTGTCAGTTTTTGGCTCATTGAGTGATTGGGACCAAAATACATTCACTGGGGATGATCTTCGATGGGCAAGAATCAAGGTTTTAGTAGGGGATTATGATCTGGTACCACCTTACCTGTTCTTTTGGGTTCTTAGACCAAATGGAAATTTCGATTTGGTTAAATTGGACATTGAAATAGAAACATCCCATTCTAGCCCGGTTACCAATTGGTTGCCTCAAGAAGTAATAACAGCCATGACAAAAATGAGACAACAAATGGATGCAAAAGAAAAAAATTGCAAAGTATGGGGGTGTAACAGCAAAGCAAGTCTCAGATCCTTTGACAGCAATGCCAAAACCTTTCTCATCTCTGCCAAAAACTAGCCTGATAGCTCCAATTAGCAATGTGCCTTCAATAGCCCCTGGAATCAGAAGCCAATTCAGCTCTCAAGTTATTCCTGATCCTATCCAAAACCCTTCTCAACTTGACACAAACCCAGCAGAAACTAACTACTTCAGCAAAGGAAAAGAGGTAGTTTTATTTGAAGAAGATCCTGTGGATGAAGTGGAAGAAGCAAGAGTGGAGAACAAGCTGCCTAGGCAGCAATTGAAGAAGTACAAATCCCAGCTGCAGCAACAAGAGATGATGCAGAATCTCAAAGAAGGTCCAGGAGATTCAAGTCAGGCAGTAGCAGCCAGAGCTTTTTGTCCTGGAGTCTCAAGTCAGGCAACAACAAGGGAAACTCAGATTGTGCAGTGGAAAGCAAGTAAGCCTCCTCCTAATGGTGCATCACTTAGAAGAAGCTCAATCAAGCATCAAGCAATGCTGAAAGCTTTTGGTAAAATTCTTTCTCAACTCTCATACTTTGATGATAAAATTGGTACCTTATTTTCAGAGTGGGGCATTAATATTTTACATAAAAACACAAATTGTTTAGACTTTATAAGTGAACTTAGAGAACAAGAATATGTAATGATGGAGAAAACATTAGAGAATATGGTGCAGTTCTGTATGAAATACAGACAGCAATACAACAACAGGGACATAATTGTTTTAAATGATTAAAATCCTAAATTGGAATGTAAGGGGATTAGGGAAAATAGAAAAAAGACAAATGGTTAAAGATGTCATTATAAAAGAAAAAATTGACATAATAGGGCTTCAAGAAAGTAAAAAAGAAGTAGTAACTCAAAGATTCCTAAATCAAATTAGTATTCAGCACACTTGGAATATGTTAAAAGCTAAGGGCACAACAAGGGGAATATTATTTGGTATAAATGAAACCAAATTTGTCATACTTAATTGGTTAATAGGCAATCACACAATTACTGTTATAACCAAAAATAGGTCAGACAATAATACATTAGCTATCACTTCAGTATATGGTCCTGCATCAAATAATAACAAACTTGAGTTCTGGAGTGAATTAAAATTTTTAGGCCATTTAATAAACTTACCATGGATCATAGGAGGTGATTTTAATGCAATTAGGGATAGAAGTGAAAAAAAGGAGTCTCGTATATAAAACAAAATATTGCTAATTTTAACAAATGGGTTGAAGACACATATTTAATAGAATATAGATGTAATAATAGAAAATTTACTTGGCATAGAGGAGGCAATAGTACTCAAAGAGCATGTTTGGATAGATACTTCTTAAATTCAGATTGGCTACAATATTATCCTAATACATATTCTTATGCATTATGTAAACAACTATCTGATCATAATGCAATTTGTTTAGAATTTGGATCACATAATTACATTAATAGGTATGTATTTAGGTTCGAAAATATTTAGAGTGAGCAGGAAGACTTTTATTCAAAAATGGTAGTATGGTGGTCACATATAAATCTAGGAATAAATAAAGGAAAGGATTGGAAATTAAAGATGGATAATATAAGGCAAAAATTAAAGGGATGGAGTGCAAATATTAGAAAAGAAATAAAAGATAAAAAAAATGATACTATAAATAAACTAAATGAGTTTGAAATTCTGGCAGAACAAAGAGAATTCACAGAAATAGAATTAGATAATTATGCTACAGTACAAAATGATTTATATATATTACATAATCTAGAAGCTACATATTGGCATCAAAGAGCTAAAGAAAAATGGATGAAAGAGGGTGATGCTAACACTAAATATTTTCATAGGATTGCTACTTATCAAAAACAAAGAAACATAATTACATCACTTTTTATTGAAGACAAAGAAATAAAGGATGAGGATATAATGGCTAAATATATATATCAACACTATAAATGTTTACTAGGAAGAAAAGAGGATTTATGGGCAGAACTTGATCATACAGTTTGGGAATCACATGAAAAAGTCACTGATATTGAAAATGAAGAACTTATTAAACCATTTACAATGGAGGAGATTCATCAAGCAGTGATGGATATGGATCCAAAGAAAGCACCTGGTCCAGATGGTTTCTTAATAGGCTTCTATCAAAAATGTTGGGAAATAATAAAAAATGATTTATATACTATGTTTATAGATTTTCACCACAACAAATTGGATCTATCCAAATTAAATAGAGCTGTAATAATACTAGTACCTAAAATAAAAGAAGCATGTCAATTAACTGATTACAGGCCAATTAGTCTGATAAATTGTAGTTTCAAAATATTTACCAAGGTGTTAGCAAATAGAATAAGTCAAGTGTTGCAAAGAATAATTAGTCATAATCAAAGTGCATTTTTGAAAGGGAGAAATATACTAGAAAGTATAGTATCAGCCCATGAGATTTTACATAAAGTGCATAAAACAAAAGAAAAGGGTATAATGGTAAAAATTGATTTTAAAAAAGCATTTGATAATATTAGTTGGGATTACTTATTCCAAATTATGAAAGATAGAGGATTTAGTGATCAATGGATATTTTGGATTAAACAAACATTATCTAAAGGGCACAGTGCAGTTATGCTTAATGGTAAAATAGGATCATATTTCGAATGTAAAAAGGGGTTGAGACAAGGGGATCCTATTTCAACTTATTTATTTATCCTTGCAGCAGATAGTTTAACTAAACTAATAAACAAGGGTATAGATCACCAACACTTTAAAGGGTTAGGACCAGTTATAGATAATAATAAAATAATGCATCTCCAATATGCTGATGATACTTTAATTTTCATTCAAGCTAATGCAAATATGATACAAAATTTAAAATGGTTACTAAAAACTTTTGAGGGTTTAACTGGTTTAAAAATAAACTACAATAAAACAGAAGTTATTCCATTAAATATTGAAAATCATGAGGTTAAATATTATGCAAATATACTTGGTTGTAGAATAGGAAAGCTTCCTATCAAATACTTGGGGCAGTCTCTGCATTGGAAAAAACCTAATACACACGATTGGCAAAAATTGATAGACAAAATATCAAACAAATTATCATCATGGAGAGGGAAAATGTTATCACTAGGGGGGAAATTATTTTTAATAAATTCTGTACTTTCATCTATACCTCTCTATTACATATCTATTTATAGAATGCCAAGATGGGTAGAAAAAAGAATTGATAAAATTAGAAGAAATTTCATGTGGTCAGGTGAAGGAATTACAAATAGGAAGAAAAAGATAAGCCTAGTTAGATGGGACAAACTCTGTAGAAAAAAAGAATTAGGAGGTTGGGGTATTTTACAATTATCACAAATGAATATAGCATTAATTTGCAAATGGGCATGGTTGTTCCTGTTCCAACCTCACAATAATTTATGGAAAAAAATAATCATTGCTAAATACAATAAGTTTAGTAACAATGCTTCATATTTCTGGATAGGTGTTAGTATATATGCAAATTTTGTGCGAATAAATAACAAAAGGATAGTTGGTAATGGGAATAGTATAGATTTCTGACATGATATTTGGTATGGAAATTGTGCATTAAAAATTCAATTTCCTTTAGTTTTTCACAAGACAAAAGTTGAACACAACACATTGGATAAAGTTTGGAATAAAGGAACAATACAATTAAATTTAACAAGAGGTTGTAATCAGGAAATGAGAACTCAAAAAAATTGTATACACATAATTTTACAGAATATACATTTTTCAGAAAATAGGGATTCATCTATTTGGCAGTTAGAAAGTAATGGTATTTATTCCGTAAATTCAATGTACACATTTTTGAACTCAGGAGGTATCACAATAAACATCAAAAAAATCAATATGGAGTCTCAATACTCCTTTAAAATTCAAGTTATTTCTTTGGCTGGTTTTAAATAATAGGATTTTAACAAAGGATAACTTAGCAAAAAGAAATATAAATGTACATCCCCAGTGTGTGTTATGTAAAACTGATATTGAAACTGTCAATCATTTATTTTTACAATGTAATTATAGTCAACGAGTATGGCAAATGGTTAAATATAATGAGGTAGATGGAATGACAATAAACATGAGCTCTATTCAGGAAATATTGAATCAAATATTAGATATGAAAACTGAAGATATGCAAAAATGGGGAAATATTTTAGCTGCATTTGTATGGTCAATTTGGATTGAAAGAAATGAAATAATTTTTCAAAATAAAAATTTAAAAACAGAAGGGACATTATATGGGATAATTAGGCATTTATATAAATACTGGACAGGTGGTGCCTATAGGGTGCACCTTATGTAGCAACCATCTAGTGCATATACTCTTCCTCAGCAAGAAATTGAAGTGGTGCATAATGGAGATAGTAGCAACAGTCAAGAGGATGAGGACTTGCTTGACTAGAGGAGGACATCTACCAAAAGAAGAGGAATGGACAAATGGCTATGCTGATACTTCAAATAAAAGATACAATGTTTTTAGTAGTAATGTGTGCTTATATTGTCACATATGGAGTAGACCAGTTTGTAAATATTTTTGGATTTTCGTTCTTTTTTTTGCTATTATGATGGCATCGGTACAATTCTCTTGTACCACAACTGTCATAGACTATTTTGTATTTGTTGCTTTCATCTTTAATGGGAAGCCGGCTCCCTAATTTGGGGATGCTTTTATCCAAAAAAAAAAAGTCACCTTTTATAGGGAATCTCTACTAAAGTCCGCTATTAAAAGTCACCTTTTATAGGGTACCTCTACCAAAGTTTGGTATTAAAAGTCACCTTTATAGGATTGCAGCTACGCATTTATGCGAAATAAACTGATTTGATATACATTTTTTGTCGAAATGTCCATTCGTAATATATAATTAAAAAATTATTATTTGCAAATATGTCATTTTGTTGCTGTAATTTATTTCTTATTTGTATATTAGTTGTATTATGTTCTTTGAAAGCAATTATTGTTTTTTTCAAATATGTTGTTCTGTAAAAAAAATGGCCTTGCCAATAGGCTAGTTTTATTTTTACAGTAATAATTAAATGAGTTGTGAAAAAAAATTAAGGAGACGATTAGACGAATGAAGGAAAAACTTAAAGCTCATATGTATGTTTATTACTCACAGCAAAAATATGTAGAAATAATTGAATAAAGAGTACTTGAAGGTAAGCTTGAATGAGCACAATAATATTTGAAGAAAGAAGGAAAAATGAGAGAAGATTTCTATGGAAATAAGGAAGAAATGAGGGAGAGTTGATGTCTTTTATAGATAACGAAAATTGTTGGATGAAAAAACATGGCTTAATCTGTAGGACTATGTGTTTGTTTGGAGCGTTGGATTGACAAGAATGAACGATTGGATTGAGAAGTAAATGGTGATATGTGGGACTACAACTTTAATATGTTCAGAATCTTTTATAGCGGGTTCGTAGGAGTATCCGATATAAAAATATTTTATATCGAACCCCCTGAACAATCTGCTATATAAGTTTTTTATACCGGATCCGTAGCACAATCCGCTATAAAAGTCCATATTTTATAGCGGATCAGACAATCACCCACCATAAAAAATATATTTTTTATAATGAAGTATCTAAAAGTCCGCTATTAAATATTCTAAAATATTTGCTGGCATATTTTATAGTTGCATTTTATTACAGTTCGCTATTAAAAGTAGTGCAAACTTGATTTCAAAATTGTAATTGGACAATTTTAATAACGGAAGTTATGCAAATTCGCTATAAAATAGTTACATAGACTTTTTTGTTGTAGTGAAACATGTATGTAGTTAGTTATATACAGATTGAAACTTCTTGGTATGCAATATAATTAATAGATCAACAGTATAAAACTACAGCTCCATTAGCAGTATATGTTTAGGTCAAAGTTTCAATTAAATGATGAACTTTCCAAAACTATGTACCAATATTTTTTTTCTTTCTTGGGAGCTGATACGTAGATACCATATTTGATACTAACTATTGATACCGATTTTATTATGTACATTTAGTTGAGTTATCTTGCACATTATTTGAGTTATTATGCATGTTATTCTTTGTACCGAAATAGTTATACATATTATTGATTTTATTATGTATTTTTAGTGAAGTTATCATGCACATTATTTGAGTTATTATGCAAGTTATTTTTTGTATTGAAATAGTTATACATGTTTTTTTTTGTACTGAAATAGTTATAGTATAACATGCATAATAACTCAAATAATGTGCATGATAACTCAACTAAAGGTACATAATAAAATCGGTATCAATAGTTGTTATCAAATGTGGTATCTACGAAACATTATCCTTCTTTCGATATATACCTTTATTGTAAAACCAAATAGATTGAGTGTTTTTTACATCATTTGTTTTAGTTAGAATATGAGATCAAGGTCACCCAAATTTAAACAAATGGTTTACGATTTCTAAAAGATATCATAGTTAGTTCTTTTGTTGTTTATGTAATACAATATTACTTTTTGCTGATACAAACAATTTGTTAGGCAGACCACAGAAATACAGCTAAAAAAAAGGGGAGATAGGCTAGCTTAAGAATTAAGAAGGCTGAAGATATTGATCGACGACCATTTATAGAAGAAACAAGGAAACATCATATCAGCAAAAGCAATAATATTAGTAAAAAAAATTGGGATTTGATGACCCTTTTCTCCCTGAAACTTCAAGAATAAAATCATTAATCAAATAAGAGATATGCCAACGGTTAATTTCATCTTGTTCAATTGTTATGTATCCATTGTTGTTTAAGAAATTATCGAATCGTATAAAGAATCATTGACAAATATATATTGTTGAAGAAAAAATAATAATTTAGTACTCGAGATAAGATAACAATTATTTAATAAATAACTATTGTCATAGAGAATCTAAGACAACGTTATTTAATAAACAACTGTCGCCTTAGGTCTCTATATTTTTCTTAAAAATATTTTATAATGGCTAGCTTCAGAATTCCTAGCCAACATACTATTTAAACGTGACATTTAATTAGATAGCACATGTATATTGCATATAACATGTCAATTATAATCTATGGCTACAATAATTTAAACAAAATGCAAATAAATCATCTAACTATAAAAAATACAAAAGATAGCTAAAAAGATGCAATTGATATCTTAGCACGATAAATGATACAAATGTGAGATCTCATGTTCGGTTCTTTATCAAGAAATTGAACCTCGCTTTTGTAATATTCGACAAACCTAACTTCGAGCTTAGTCGTGTGTACGGGTTCAGCTTCTTGGTAAAAAGTCTAACAATAGATGCCCTTTAAATTGCATCTTTTAAACTAAGATATCAATTTCATCAAAATAGAAATGAAGGAGTTAATCTAGTCATAGAATTGCAGGCCTGCAGTTTGTGAAGCTTTTTAGACAATCGTGCATTCTATTGTTGTATTTTTACCCCATCAGTCGTGTTTCACCTACAAAAGTGTTGTAAAATAATTTTGAGTACCATATATTACCATGTCACGCTATACTAGAACAATAAAATACTCACGCATACTCTTGTCGAACACTAAATCCTAAATAAATTTTTGTTAACTATTTCTAACTATTATTAACAGTTCAACTTATTTCTTCACAAACTAACTATTTTTTTTTATCAAACTCTAAATCATAAGCATCAATTTCTTATCAAATCCTAACTCGATATCCTAACAATTTAACTATTTATTAACAATTTAACAACTTAGCATCAGTTTTTATCGTTGTATTCTTTTTTTTCTGAGCAAGCAACCCATGGTACCAGATCTAGTTTGTATGGTACATATGTCACATACTTGCAGCAATAACTATTTCTAACTATTACAAAAATATCAAAATAACAAAAAAGTTATCTTAAAGAAGATGGTGCAGATGACGCGGTGAAATGAGAAACACGCAACAAAGCTCATCGGTGAGAGGAAAAAATACAAGACCAATGGTGGACATGAATGATCTGGATGAGTTGATCATTCTCATGCCCAAGGCGTCAGCGAGAGATAGAAGAAATTGTTAGATTAAACTCTTTTTTGGTTTGATAATTTGCAAAACAAATCAGTACTAACCTTGCACAATTGAATTTTGGTGAATTGCAGATTTATACAGGTACATATTGATGATGCAAAGGCTAAAAGATGCATGTACAAGTCAAGACGATCACATAGACATCAACAACAAGCAAATTAGACAAAGGCAGAGCCCTGACAAAGTCTTGCATTATCATAACGCAAGGGGAAACCATCACAACGGGTTCCCAACCCGTCAAAACAAACAAGAATTGAGCCAACCCGTTACAACAGGTTCTGTAATGGGTTAGGCATTTCTATAACACAAGCCATGCAGATCAAGATTTCAAGACTTCAAGATGTGCTCAGCCTATATATACCTTGGAGATTCGAATCAGAAGCATCAACCATCCCCAAGTTTAGAAGCACCCAATTGAGCACCAGAAAGAGCACAAGAACTTTCTCCTTCAACATCCACGTCTTGAGAGTGTTTAGGATAGCAAATTCTCTAATTGTCAATCCGAGAGAACATTTTGTTGTTGATTTAGTTTGGTGAACTACGTTGTGTTGTCAAGTACTTCATCCCCGTCCTTGACTGTGTTGTCAATCAGACACGTTTGCCTTTGTAGAGCGATGTAGCCCCTTGCAAATGATTAGAAACCTAAGATAAATTGTCTTGTTGATAGAAATCTAAGATAGGTTTTGCATTTGTAAAAATACTTGTGATCTAGTGGAACCGATCTCAGAAGGTATTTTTGGATCCGAGAGTACTGTGGATGTAGGCCTAGTTTGTTTGTAGGTCGAACCATGTTACATAGCGTGTTCTCTTGATCTCTTGCTCTTTATTATCTATTTTTACTATCTTTTCATATCATTGTTTGAATTACTCTATTTTTTAGTACTTGATTGATTGAGATTTAGCTAGGTGATTAATGTCTTAAATTTTGAATTGTAATTGATAAAATGCTTTCACACTATTTTTTGACCTTAAGATGTCATTTTAACAGAAACAAGAGGTGTGTGTGATAGAGATCGTTGATAATCCATACTTCTAGTAGATCAGATCAGCTAGAGGTGTGGAGGTGGCCATGTGGAAAAGAGAGGGTGGCAGAGAAGTTTGAGAAGTTATTGATGCAACCAGGAGGAAGAGACATAGATAGAAAGAGTAGTCACAAAGCGCTCATTTTAAGTTAGGTTGGAGATAAGGCCAACAATTATTTAAAATAACCGTTGGCGTATGTGGAGCTACGTCAATAGTTATTTTAATAATTATTGCCCTAGAATTTGAAAAAAATAATAAAAAAATCAACGATTATTTTAAATAAATGTTGTCACTGTTGTTGTCTCTTCATTTACGCCAACGATTATTTAAAATAATCGTGGCCTTATCCTCAGAGTTTTTTTTTGCACTTCTGCCAGCATTGTTTAACAATTTCTTCGGTCATCGTTGTTTTATGAGGTTGCTAAATCTCATTTATGTTGTAGTGATTGAATAGTTGATATAAAAATTAACTTAACCTATAATTAGTAGTACTGTATAAATTGAATAGTTGATATTAAACCTATCATATAATTAGTAGTAGGAAAAAAATGAGTATTTTAGATACTTCAAATCATTCTGAATCGTCAGATAGTAATGTATGATAAATTTTTTGATGTATTTCAACTGTTTTGAGAGACTTGAAAGTATCTAGACTATCTATCTCTGAATTACTCAATGTTCTCTCCTATTAGTATTGTATTAATTGAATATAGTTGATACCTGACGCAAGTTGCCTATTTTATTTTATTTTTATTGGAAACCCGTAGGTAATTGATTGGAGACTTTCCTTTGTCTTGTCAGTCCAAAGAATATTGAAAATTTTGTCTGCAAGTATCTCACTTATAAGTTATAATAAACTAATGGGAGCTGATACGTAATACCATATTTGATATCAACTATTGATACTGATTTTATTATATGCACATTTAGTTGAGTTATCATGCACATTATTTGAGTTATTATGCATGTTATTTTTTGTAATGAAATAGTTATACATGTTGTCGATTTTATTATGCACCTTTAGTTGAGTTATCGTGCACATTATTTGAGTTATCATGCATGTATTTTTTATAATGAAATAGTTATATATGTTAATTTCTGTACTAAAATAATTATTATGATATAACATGCATAATAACTCAAATAATGTACATGATAACTCAAATAAAAATGCATAATAAAATCGATATCAATAGTTGATATCAAATGTAATATCTACAAAACATTATCCTAAACTAATATCCTGGTCACGCAAAAGGCTAGATAGAATATCAAGTAGACCAAAGCATCAAGTTCTTGGCAAGTCACAACTCACAACAAAGGTTTGTGATTTTGTATGCGATAGCAGACTGAATGGGAGTTATTCCAATCTTCTGTCATATTTTTTTTTTTTCAGTGATAAAAACTGTAGCACAAATTCGAGCTGATCCAGTGGGATCTGACGAACGACTGAGATAAATTTGAGGTTTGTGCAAAAATGAAATGAACGGTTGGAGATGTGTGTCATAGTTTTCATGAAAGATAAACTATATATATTCAGTCATATTCAGTCGGCTGAGTAAATTTTTTATAAATTAAATATGAATATTTTAGAAAAATGGGTGAAAATAAATGAAATTATAACTTAAGAAGCCCTTTAGATAAAATAAATTATAATTTGAGTTATTATTCAGCAATCTGGATGGACTTAATTCAATAAATAATGGTGGTGGTGGTGGTGGTGGTGAAGCGATATTATTCTTAGAATAAATTATATAAATGGTTCTTAATTAAAAGTATCACATAAATAAGATCAGTTCTTAAGGTTACAAAATACATAGATTTTGGTGATTAAAGTATTATTTTGTTATCATTTTGATCCTTTAAATTTTAAAGATACCATTCTAATTTTGAAAGTACAATTAATTTATTGTTTTGATCCTTTAAAGTTCTTAAAGTGTAACAAGTTAATTATATCATTATCGTCTGTAATAAAAACTAAATACAGATACACATTTGCATTCATACAATTACGATACATTTTATGATATTTATAATAATGTTATAATTAGGTTAATTAAAATCTAATTGATATTTGAGTCAACTTCCATCGCGGCGAGTCTGATTTGCGATTGGAGAAATGAGCAATTTAAAATTGATTCTGACGCAAACTCGTGATGCAAATTATTAATTAAGACATAAGTTGAAGATTGAGCCAAATTTAAGATGCATATTTTTCAGATCGCAAACCAGACTCGACGGGATGTAAGTAGACTCGAATATCTACAACTCTATGGTTTGCAAAAATAAAAAACTAATAACGATCCCTTCGAGCATAGTTGAAGTTGTTCTAAAAAAATATTAAATATGATTAGTATTTTTTCTACGTAATTAGTTTTTTATCGTCACAAGCCATCAAGTTGTAGATATTCGAGTCTACTTTCATCGCATAGAGTCTGATTTGCGGTCGGAGGAATATGCATCACAAGTTTGGCTCAATCTTCACCTTATGTCTTAATTAGTAATTTGTATCATGAGTTTGCGTCAAAATCAATTTGAAATCTTCGCTATTGATTCTTAATTATTTTTTTATCGTCGTAGGCCATCAACTTGTAGATATTCGAGTCTACTTCCATCGCGTCGTGTCTGATTTGCGATCGGAATGTACATCTCAAATTTGGCTCCATCTTCAACTTTATGCCTAAATTAGTACTTTTTATCGTGAATTTGTATCAGAATCAATTTTGAATCGCTTGTTTTCCCAATTGCAAATCATACTCGACGCGATGAAAGTAGACTAGAATATTTACAGCTCGATGTGCGAAAATAAAATCTAATTGTGATCTTGATGAACGTAGTCAAAGTTGTTACAAAAAAATAACTAAATATAAAGTAACTCATCAAATAAATTATTAATATTTTATTAAGGCAAAAAATGGGCACTCCAAAAAATAGGTACACTTGGTAAAATGGCCGTTTAATTCATCGAGATTGGTGAAAAGTGATTCACTTTAATTTTTGTTGTGTTTTTCAAGGAATCTCTTTTCACCAATCTCGATGAATTGAACGGTTCAGATGGGCCAGCGTATCTAGTGTACCTATCTTTTAGAGTACCCAAATTTTTGTCATTTATTTATCAATTAAAAATTTAACCAAAAAGCAAACAAAAAATTGTATCTCTTCTTTTGGTCGTTTGCTTTGCCGCAAAATAATTGACGAATTAATTAGTCGATGTTCGCAACACCAATTTTTTGGCTTTTTTCAAAGATCAGTGTTCGTAACTCTGACTTTTTCTACTTTTTGCGCTTCCACAATAATTTTTTATATTTATTATTTATTTATTAATTTTCTAATATAAAAATATGGGAAAAAGCACTACTTTGGAGTAGCTCGATTTGATCGGACGGACCAAATTATTGATTTTCTCATGTATTTAGATTTGACGGTGAGAAAAGTTCTTTTCACTACCAATGCCACTCGAGATAACGGGTGGGCCCACCACGTGTCGTTCAGTGGAAACATGGAAGATCTTATACATCATTTTCACAAATAACCATATCTGAGCGCATCATTTGATTGTGCATTAATAATTTTAACAATTGAATCACTAAATAACACACTCTCTTTTAATAATTTAATTATTTATTAATCTCTCTTCATACAACTTAAGAAGATTGATAATGTAATTCATTGATTCAATAATTTATGTCATAAATTCACAATCAAATGATAGAGCTTTACATATGACACTCCTTACAGCTCATGATTGTTAATTTAAACCGTTTAAATTTTTTATGTTTAAGTAAAAAAAAATATTTAAACAATTTAATAGTAGTTTAGTCCCGTTTAAATAGTTCAATTGGAAATCATAATCTTTTAATTAAGAGTCGTGAAATGTTTTTAAAAAAATTTATTTCCAGGAGATAAATGTGCATGGATTTGGATGTAAAACAATAATAAATAATAATTGTTAAAGCGATTAGATAAGAAATGAGAAATTGTACCAAATAAAATATCAATTACAAAGAAACCGCTGGCTCTAGTTACAACTTTATTATTCGGTACAAATTTTCCTTGCCTGGGAAGATATTATACAGCACACAATAACGCGCCAAGAGCTGTACATTAGAGTTGGATTTAGATGAATAAAAGAGGAACAGATAAAGCATCTGATATCTAAGAGTGTCGGCTGCTAAATTATTTGGCACATGGCAACCATTTCGAGGCAACACGGCGATGAAACTTTGACAAATTTAGAAACTTTGACAATTTAGAAACTTTTTCTCGGTGAAACAAACAAAGGTTTCAGTTATTTATATTTTATGATTATATCCAAGCCTTTTTTCTCGATCTTTGAAAAAAATATCTACGACTCTAATTCAAACTTTTAACGATGATTTTATTTTTAGTTTTTATATTCACACGTGTTAATTCGGATCAATGCGTTAAGAAATTCAAAATTTTCAACAAAAATTTTTAAATTTGTTTAATTAAAGTTGCAATTGTGAATTCAGAGTCCGAACGATGTGGCTGAAAGTGATGTTCAAAAAACACATGTGTACGTAGAGTCTGAATGCATGTAATTTTCAGATGACACTACTGAACGTAGAATCTAAACGCGAGTTTAAACACAATGTCCACAGATACCTAGAATTTTATAATTATGTCTGAATTTTTGCGTTTAGATAACGCATGTAAACGTGAACGATAAAAAATAAAGTCATCGTTATCAAAAAATTAAAATTATAATTATAGTCTTGTTTCTTTTGGGTAGGCAAACAAGGGAGAGTTCTAATCGTCAGCGTCGTTTTTACTGATTTTCTGTGCCATGTACTAAATTTGACGATGTCCATAATATTTTTATTTAAAAATATGGGTAAGCCCTATTTTAATTTTATTGAACCAAAATGATCATCATAGAATCGCACGAAAAAAAATATGTAAATGAGACTGAGAAAAACAAATTAAAAATACTCGTTAAAACAAAATCAAAGAAAATATAAAAGTATTATATTCTAACCTTCTTACTCTATAGTCTCTCTTTTACCAATACTAAAGAGTCTTATCAACTTTTATGAAAATTGCTGACAAGATGGATTCTTATCATTAGGAGGTAGGTTAACTTTACTTAATTCGGTTATTACTGTTATTCCTTAATATTGAATGTTCTTGTACAGACTCCCAGTAAATGTTAGAATTAGAATTGATAGGATTAGAAAAAAGTTCTTTTGGTTTGGTGGTAACACCACTAGAAAAAAAATGATGCATGTGGCATGGTCTAGTATCTGTAAGAGTAAAGATCAAGATGGATTAGGAGTATTAGATTTGGAATTAATGAATAAGGCATTTTTAGCTAAATGGTGGTATAGATATTATGATCCTTCAATCTCTGGTCAATGGAAAGAGTTAATATATAGCAAATACAATAGATAAAAAAAATAGCACTCTTTTCTCACCATTTTGGAAAGCTGTTAATCTCATACATCATGAGATGTCGATAAGTGTAAATAAAAAATTAGGCAATGGAGAAAATATTAGCTTCTGGTGTGATAGATGGAAGGGTGAATTAGCTTTTTCACTCATGTTTTCAAACCTTTTCTTAGCATGTTCA
Organism: Eleocharis quinqueflora; assembly: GCA_964058865.1. Classification (NCBI taxonomy): domain Eukaryota; kingdom Viridiplantae; phylum Streptophyta; class Magnoliopsida; order Poales; family Cyperaceae; genus Eleocharis; species Eleocharis quinqueflora. The sequence continues at coordinate 362,043 of CAXKVX010000693.1, forward strand.
GATCCAAAAATTACGGTTAATAAAGCCTTTAATAATAAGACCCTATCGTTACAATTCAATAGACAATTAGTAAGACAACTTAGTTCTGATTGGGTGAAATTAAAAACTATAGTAGCAAATGTAGAGATTAAGGATACTGTGAAGGACTCGATTATATGGAGATGGGAAACAAATGAAAAGTTTTTTGTACACTCCATGTATAATTGGTTAGAATTTGGAGGATACACAAATAAATTCTTTGATATTATTTGGAGATCAAAACTACCCTTAAAGATCAAGGTCTTCATGTGGTTAGTAAGAAGGAAAAAAACATTAACCAAGGTATTCCTTTCTAAAAAAGGATGGCAATGTGATGTTAAGTGTGTCTTTTGTGATCAAGATGAAATCGTAGACCATTTATTTGTTGGCTGTCAATTTATTAAACATATTTTGGTTTGGATAGATAAATTTAATAACTTCAATTTTCAAGGAAAAAAGTTAGAGGACTTGTGGTATATCGATGCTCAAATACCACTCAAAGATGCATGTTTGATTGAACTGATTAGGGGAGCAATAATTTGGACAATATGGTTGGAGCGGAATAAACTGTGTTTTACTGATAAATCACCCAAATCTGTTAGGAGTATAGCAACTCAAATTATCAATATTTTGAGTTACTGGTGCAAAAACAATAATGATTCATCTTATTTCAAGCTTCAAATGATTATACCCCAGGATGTAGAGGACCTACCAAGACTTATTTCAGGCACAGGAAGCCAGATGGGGGAAACAGTGCAGGGGGTACTGCAGCTAGAAGCAGGATGTACGTCTGGAAACGTTCTGTGTATGGATTAAGTTCTCAAAAGAATTAGATTGTGTTGGTTTGAATGTGATCTGTTATGATACTATGATACTTTGGTATTTGATATTGTTGGTATTGATATTTTGGTACTTGATGTTGCTGGTAAGTGATTTGTGTAATAGGTTAGTTTATATGCTTTTGTGAAAGTTATGCGAGCTCTCAAGCTCAGATACAATAGTTAAACTGAGTAGTTTTTAGTTTGTAATAGGATACCTTGGTTTCAATGAAATCGGTGGGTATACCCCGCTTTTTCTCAAAAAAAAAAACTTCTATGACAATTTAATTGCATCTTTCTCTCCAGAATACATAACACCTGATTGACGACACCACCTCGGCTTTTCATTCACTTTTGGATCTACAATAATCGCTCGAGTTGATTTACACCCGTTACCTCGGAATTGGATCTGGTGTTGCGCGGGACGGTGTAGCGTAACACCTGGATCATTCGATTTTCACTAATTACATCAAAATTCGTGTCAAAGTATAAATGCCCCTCTTGATTTTCTTCGCTGGTGGTCGATCGCGAGCTGACGGTCGATTCAGACCGTTCATTTTCTTTAGCGCGATACTGCGCTACAACGAATTCGGGTCCCGTTACCTCACAATCAATAACCAACAAAATGATGTAAAGAGGGTTGCATTCATTGAACATATGCTGCACAATGTCATCATCATTTCTGCACATGCAACATATTCCAACCAACTGCATTCCACTCATTTTAAAGTTATTTGTGGTTAAAATTTTAGGGATATTTTTTAGGTGCCACTAGAAAGTTTGGATCATCAAAACTAACATTAATCATAGGTTAATATTGTTGATAAAAAAAATCATAGGTTAATATTGCTATTCACACAAAAATGTGATTCAAATATGAATTGATAAGTTGTAAGTAGTGTTGGTTAGTGTTATTTTGCTAACTCAACAAAATGATAGGATTAGCAAATTAGAACATGTCATGGTTACCAAAATTATTATTTTATTACATTGTATCAATATCTTTGATATTATTATTATTGTTGTTGTTGTTGTTGTTGTAATTGATATGATTTTATTATTAATTATTATTATTATTGTAATTATTATCATTATTGTTATTATTATTATTATTGTAATTGTTATTATTATTTATTTTGTTATATTATTTACTTTATTATTTTTGTATTATTGTCATTTGTGTTATTATTATTATATTATTATCATTTTATTATTATTGTATTATTATTATATTATAAATTGATATCAATGTTTTACTATATTATTATTATTATTCGTTAAAACACTAAAATAATTCATTATTTTACTAATTTTCACTATCACTACTTCAAATTTGCAATCCAAACAACATTTTCACTAACCTAGATAGCAAAAAATAATCACTATTCCAATCACTAATCTAGATAGTACTATTTTTGCACTAACCATGGCATGATCCAAACACACATATTGTGGTGTGGATTTGTCGTTCAAAATCAACTCCTCTCTTATTTGTCATTCAAAAACTATGCTACCCGGATACTTCACGGTACCTTATTGAACTGTGTTGGATACATATCCGATGCTCGAGTACTCGAATATTCCTTGATATACCTATCCGATAAGCCACGTGACGTATCGATTTGGCGTATCGACGAATTCGATCTCCGATACACCTCGTTGATAATTTTTGTTATATCGCTAGAAAAATAAGTGAAACATGAAGCATGAAGAAGAATCGAACCCAAGACAAGTCACAATATTAATGTTTGATTATTTATTAAATTCTAATATTTTTAATGTCTGGTCTGAACCGTTGAAAATATTATTCATACTAAAATCTACTTAGGGACTAAGATTTTTCACTTTTAAAATTTTTTACTATTTTTTCAGATAAATAGAAAATGTATTGATCTAACGATTACGAACCTCTTCAATTTAATTCATTTCTACTCATCCGATAAAATAGTAAGAAATTTCTAAAATGGAATTTGGTTCCAGAATATATTTTAGTATAAACAACATTTTCAACTTTTCGAATTGGCCCTTTGCATTTTGAAATATAAAATATATAGTTGCAAACACCAAAGTTCGATGCTTGCGCAAGCACCATATTCTCACTCTTTGATTGGGCTCATATTTTAATTAAGAGTTTAAGACTCATTTTCCACTTTCTGTTTACAATATCCAACAAGTCATTTTTTCAAATAAAAAATTTCAAAAAAGTATAATCTCAACTCAATTGCACTCAAAGCCAAAAAGTATAAAAATATTATACACAAAAATTCCTTATCCAGTTATCCTATTATACTTATTCAAGACTTAAATTGTCATTCTTCTACTAATTAATAAAGTTTACATTTTATTCACGACTATTTAACAAATAGTTTAGATTGCATATACAAGGAACGACTCATGAAAAAAATGGTTTAAAATACTACATTTATTTAAAAAATGTTCACGAATAAACAAATAAAATATTTTTTACGAATTATTCACATATAATTCACGTTGTTTTCAGATTCATTTTTTTGCATAAAATTTTCTATATATTTTAATTATTCCAATATTTTTCTTGTATTATAAAATATGAATTTGTTGGAATCACTTTTTCTTTTGAATAGGGTTCTACATACGGGTCGGATCGAGTATTCATGAATCTAACTCGGACGGATCTATGAATTCACGGATCTACGGATTCACGAGTTCGGACGAGTTTCGAGATTTTGAGTTACCCGACCAGTTCTAAATCCACGAGTCCGTTTTTCACGGATCGTGTCGGATCTTAGCCACGAATCGAATCGAACGCGATCCGAATACGAGTCGAATCACGAACAAATCGACCCGTCCGAATACAGATCGAATCACGAACAAGTCGACCTGCCCGAATTTTAGCAAAACTCTACTTTTGAATAAGCGATAGCAACGACCGCCGTAATGGCCAAAGTAAACAAAGTCTGAAACTAGGGTTCCGAGAAAAGCTTGAATGCTGTGCCCGATCAAATATCATTTAATTTTTCTTTCATCCTATTCCCTTCATCTTGCTTTCTATAATTCTATCCACACCATTAATTTCAGGATAGAGGCAATATATATTCTCTCCTAGATTCTCTCAGATTTGTCCTCCTATTTCTTTCATATTACAAACAGATCAATAATTTTGATTGGATCAAAATATCAATAGAGAAGTGATTTGGATTTGTTAATTAAATTCACATTTCACAAATGTTCTGGAAAGCACTTTTATGTTTTGTTCTCTTGTTAGTAACTAATATATATGCGTTCTACATAAAGAATGCATGTAACATGATATATGTACCTTTTTTTCATTCTTTTTCGCAAAAACATGTCAAAACCTGCAACTTCCATTTCTTTTTGGGAGGCTTTTTGTTTCATGTCTTAAAAAGTTAAAATACAAATTGAAGTGTTAAACTGTATCACCGAAAGTCAAACTAAAAAGTGAATACATTATGGAATGAATTATTATATAGCAACTTTTTTCATTAACTAGATTTGTCTTACTAGTAACAGTAAATTTTAGAAAATGTACCAGTAACGTAGTATCATATCATGTATATGAAATTGGTATTCCTTATCTAATTATCTAACCTAAAAGTTGCTCTAACACTAGCTACCTAGCATGTAGCCCCTCTTATTTGATTGGAAAAAGTAGGACGGAATTGTATCTAGAATTGAGATGTAAAATTCAATAAAAAAAAGTTTGAACTATTTATTATATTATTGATATATTAAATACTGACACTAATATTTTATGAAGTAATATAAGATATATCATAAATATGATTAATTAAGGAATGACGTAATACAAATTTTATTAAGTTTTGGATACAAATATATACATAATTAAAGTGAATTATTATAATTGTTGATGGATCGGTTATGATTAATTCAACTAATGCTAATGTTAAGGTAAATGTCCGAAATATTATTTGAGCTAATCCAATCAAATTGGATCAAGATAGCAAACAAAACAGGTCAATCAAAACACCTTTTGCGGTTGCAAAGAGACTGAGACAATTTTGGCAGGTTTCTTGTCAACTTTCAGCCATGCTCTCTTGCGCCTGCAAAGACTGAGATAGTTTTGGCAAATTTTCTGCCAACTTTCATCCCTACTCTCTTGCAGCCGCAAGGAGTCCTTTTGCGGCTGCAATATACTGGAATCGAGAAGCAGATTTTCGGCCAGGCTTGGCTGATTTATTTCTGACTTGTCGTGCAAGCAATACCAAATTTTATGTGCGTGTTTTGAGCAGGCATGCACATATTTTGGAAAGGTTTTGGAGAACATATAGGCATCGAATATTTTTAGAATATCTGTTATTAATTACGTTTTCTCTCCAAAATGTGTTAGCACTAGTATTTAAGCGTTGGGTCTGCAAGTTATACCGGTGTGTAAGGACACATGTGTTGTCTTACCTCTATTTTGTTCTCTCCATTAAAGATAATTACCTCAAGGATTGATTCGTGACCTTAGAGGAAAATAAAATAGCATCAATATCTGTTAGCCAGGATTCTGTGGTGCCGCTCGACCATCTTCACCGACTCCTTTGATTTGCTCGAGTATGATGCAGTATTTTCAAACAATTATTAATCAAGTTTTAAACCTAATATCGAATATGGTTGCAAGTGTACAACAGCCGTTGGTACGATTTAGGTATCGAACACATGAACAATTCGACCTTTAGCGCGAATTGAACGAGTAGAGACCTAAGCAAGAAAGAATGCTTTGGTTGAAAAATTGGTTTGTCACAATTGTTTGAAATGAGTAGAAAGCACATAGTAAATGTTGGCTTTGGCTAGAATAAGGAGGACCTAAGACTTCGGGTTCACCAATCACTTACTTACGTTGACACACGGGTAATCATCGTTATTGTTGATAGTATGGGTATAGGTGATGAAGTTTGGATATTAAAGAAAGATTTCTCAATTTAATACCGTGTCTTGTGTAGCCGAGGTTGATGATTAGTCGAACCCCGAGGTAAACTAAGGTTATCGTGCACACCGTGGTTAGACGTTTCTAAACCAAATTACCGGGCAATTAAGCAATGGTAAAATAACTTAGCAAAATCTAACTACCCCTCGATTAACTATTGTCTCTCTCGGATACTATTAGCAACCAAGCATTTCTTTTGCTTCCAGATCTAAGTCATAGATTTCACAACCATTAAACTCAAATCCTATGATTAATCAAACAAAAGATAAAATTAACAATAATTTGATCAACAACAATTCAAACAACTGTTTGCTAGTAGCAAGTTTCATGGCTACACCCCAAGCCCTAGAGAGTGATTTAGCCTCTCATGGCACAAACAAATTCAAGAAAACAATCCATTACATGCAAGAAAGATTCGAGATTCGAGATTGAAAATGATCAAATACCGAAGAAAGCTCTTGCATGCTCCGTGATCGTCTCATCTCCTTCCTTGAGGCTTAGATCTCATTTTCTTTGCATCTCTTAGAGACTTAGGATAACTTGTATTGTCTAATTGTCAATCTGAGAACACTTCTTTTCTTTGCTAGTTTCTAGCCTTTGGTGCACTACATTTGTGTTGTCAAGTAGTGCATCCATGTCATTGATTGTGTAGTCAATCGAACAATTTTACCTTGTAGAGTGGTGTAGCCTCTTGCATAGGTCTAGAAATCAAAGATTGATTTGCTTATTGAGAAAAAACCAAAGATTAGTTCTACAATTGTAAAGAACACTTATTGCTTAGTGGAATCAGTTCCAGAAGAAAGTTTTGGTTTCAAGAGTCCCGTGAATGTAGGCCTAGTTTGTTTGTAGTCTGAATCATGTTATATTGTGTGTTCTTGCGTTCTCTTGATTGCTCTTGCTCCTTACTCTCTCTCTCTTTATTATTCTTGCATTTGGTTATTTTTGAATTGCCCAATTGCTCTTAGTACTTGCTTGCTGAAATTTTAGCTAGGTGATTAAGGTCTACAAGCTTGAATTGTAATTGTTGTTGAAAATGCTTCTGCCCTAATATTTGACCTTAGTCTTTTGCCCCAAGTCTCAATTTCTAACAAAGACAACTTTTCTCAATGGTGATATTGATGAAACGATTTATATGAAACAACAAGATAACTTTGCGATTGGAGATCCAAAGTCTATGGTTTGTCAACTCAAGAAATCCATCTATGGACTCAAGCAAGCATCTCGTCAATGGTATTTGAAATTCCACAACATTGATAGCTCATACGATTTTGAGTCTAACTAAGTTGATGTATGCATATACCCGGGAGTAAATTCACTTTTCTTATGTTATATGTAGATGACATTGTTAGAATGTTTGGGGGTCTTAAGGTCAAGTGTTAGTGCGGAAGCGTTTACAATAATTACATCGCGTGTTTTGATAGTGAAATCGGCCCAAAAGGAAGATTTAGTTTCGAGAGACCCGTGGACATAGGCCTGGTTGATTGATCGGTCGAATCACATTACATCGCATGTTCTCTTTGTTCTCTCGATTACTTTTGCTCTCTCTTACTCTCTCTCTTTATTATTTTGCTCTTTGTTGATTTGTGATTTTCTCTATTACTTCTAGAACTTGTTTGCTTTAACTCTTGGCTAGGTGATTAAGGTCTAAAAGCTTTAATTTGAAATTGTTGATTGAAAACGCTTCTGCCTAGTAATTTGACCTTAGTCTTGCATTTATGAGTGTGTTGCTCATATGGGTGTTGTCTCTATTTAGGATAGTTTGAGAAAAATGTAGGAGTCTGATTTTGTTCTATGATATGTAATTTGTAACAAGTTATAATATATGCAAGTTATATTTGAATCTCATTATTTTTTCTCTCTTTATAGTTTTTGACCTCGCTAAAGTAAAGAATAAAGACGACTAATTTGGAAATAGGCACGTATAATCACACTCTCGTGTAATTTTCGAAATGTATGTACACATCTAATTCATGTCATTTAGATGTATTTTGCATTGTGATTTAAGTCGAAATTTCCTGCGAAGTAAATGTGGTGAACATCGCTTAAGTTTCTTGTCGGTAAAACTGATAGACTGAATTGTTTAAGAAGTACGAAAAGAAAGACAAAAAAGTTATGCATGCAGATAAATGTATATGTAATCAATAAGATCACACTTGTCCATGTGGGAGATTGTTGGAATTGAGACGTCAAATTCAATAAATAAAGTTTGGACTACGTGTTATAATTAATATATCAAATACTGTCACTAATATTACATGGAGTAATGTAAGATATGTCATAAATGTGATTAATTAAGGAGTGACATAATAGGTATTTCGCTAAATTTTGGATACAAATACATATAGAATTAAAGTAAATTAATTATAATTGTCGATTGGTCGATTATGATAAATTTAACTAGTGTTAGTGTTAAGATAAATGTCAAAATATTGTTTGGGATAATCCAATCAAATTGGATCAAGATATCAAACAAAACAGGCCGATCAACATACCTTTTGGGGCTGCAAAGAGCCCTTTTGCCGTCGCAAAGAGACCGGGACAATTTTGGAAGGTTTCCTGCCAACTTTCATCCTTGCTCTCTTGCGGCCGCAAAGAGCCATTTAAAGACTTGGACAATTTTGGCAAATTTTCTGCCAACTTTCAACCATACTCTTTTACGGCCACAAATAGTCCTTTTGCGATCGCAATATACTGGAATCAAGAGGCTGATTTCTTGCCCGGTTTGGCTGATATTTTTCTGACTTGTTGTGCAACCAATACCAAATATTGTGTGCATGTTTAGAACATGCATGCACATATTTTGGAAAGATGTTGGAGAGAATATGTGCATCAAATTTTTTTTTAGAATATTTGTTATTAATTACGAGACTCTCCAAAATACACTTGCACTAGTATTTAAGCGATGGATCTTAAAAAAATATCAGTGTGTTAGGGCACATGTCTTGTGTTTTTTTCTCTCCATTAATGACAATTACATCAAGGATTGATTCGTGACTTTAGAGGAAAAGAAAAAAACATCGGTATTTGTTTGGAAGAGCTCGTTAACGAAGGTTCAAAGGTATCGCTCAATCATCTTCATCGACTTCTTTGATTTGCTTGAGTGGCAAAAGACGGAAGGCCTTAGAGATGAACAATAAATTTATGCTCCGCTTTATTTAATATCTTAAAATCGTGTACAAAAGTTTCTAATAATAGTTTAATTAAAATTTCTTACTCTTACCTAATTTGAAACTGCACCCAACTGTAGACGCATCTAATCCGTTATGCACCCAAACTAAAATATTAAAATAAAAATTGAAAACAATACGGAAACATAAAAATAAATAAATAAAAATAAAATAAAAGGGCACATGGATAAACACACACAAACGGAATGAGTATCGGACCTCATTCTCTATATAAAGCTGCTCCTTCATCAAGTTAAAATCAGACACTTACATCACTCTCTAGTCTCTAGATAATTCTCCAGCAATCTCCGTCTCTCTCTTTCTCTCTCTCAGTTTATAGTCATGGTTTCTCCTGATGTAATTAGGACTGCAATTGGTGTGTTAGGTGGGTACATGCATAAGTTAATATTGCATGATGATGATGTACATACCTTTCATATCATAGCATACAAGTAATTTTCGAATTCATCATTATGCTTTATTTTTAGTTTATTTTAAAGAAGGAAAAAGTATGAGTTCATCTCATGATATTTGATTTTCAAAGAATTTTACCAGTAACAGAGAAGTAAAAGTGAGGTCAGTTGACCAATCAAATTTTAAAAAACTCCATGTAAATTATTCTAATTTTCTTAAACTTCTGATGGACTACTAATTTTAATTTCTCCGCTATTTTTACATATCTAACATTTTTCATTTCATTCTGCAGGAAATGCAATTGCACTAGTGCTGTTCTTATCGCCAGTGTAAGCATATATGGTCTCATATATTCTCATATACAGTTACACAAAATAACCTTCTTCTTAAATTATCGATCTTTTTATTGATTTTGTTTTGAACAGGCCAACCTTCTGTAGGATATGGAAGAAAGGATCAGTGGAGCAATTCTCTCCAATTCCATACATTGCAACTCTACTCAACTGCATGATGTGGGTGCTTTACGGTCTCCCGATCGTGCACCCGCACAGCATTCTCGTCGTGACCATCAACGGTGCCGGCATGCTGATCGAGATCTCCTACGTTCTCCTCTTCTTACTCTACTCCACAGGGAGGAAGAGGTTGCATGTGTTCCTCATGTTTGTTGCCTCGATCATCTCTGTTGCCATCATAGCTGTGCTCGTCATCATGTTCGCGCACACTCACGAGCGGCGATCGATGATCGTGGGGATAATCTGCGTGGTGTTGTGTATCATAATGTATGCTGCGCCTCTCTCTGTCATGGTACGTACGTAGGCATACTATCCCAAAAGAACGCATACTTAAAATCCATACTGTTCTTTTTTTTTTAGTAGTCATCAATTTGCTTTTTAACATTAATTAATCATATATGTTGATTCTGACATTTGTGATGCCTAAATCTTCAAGTAACAATAACATATACTATTTTAATTTATTGATGAAGTTTTGCAGGTCATATTTCATTATTTTACATTTGATTTGTAATTAAAATATATTAAATATGTATTATGCATGTCCATATCATGATAATTACATATATTCGGTTGGTAATCATTTTACCTTACAATATTAAACCATCTTAGTACAAAAGCTAAAATTACATATCATGCAAATCCTACTCATAATACAACTTCAATTTTCCTCTAGAAATTCTATATATGCTGCTTTATTGAGGAGTTGTTTAAGATCATGATTCCCATAGGTCAATTAATTAATTCAATAATTAGTTAAAAAGTAACATGTGCATGAGTAAGTTGGCCAGTTAGTTCAGGCCATTTTCATGTTTTGAATCTGTACTTTCCACAATTAGAAAACATCCTTTTATGATGTACTCATAAACTTAAAATTTAAATAGTTGTTTTTTCCAATATGTTTGGTTTTCTTTGCAGAAAATGGTGATACAAACAAAAAGTGTGGAATACATGCCTCTCTTTCTCTCTGTGGCCGCTTTTTTTAATGGCGTTTGTTGGACAGCTTATGCGCTCATCCGTTTTGACCCCTACATCATTGTGAGTTGTCACAATACACACACACACACACACACACACACACACATATATATATAGCACCTCTCTTCTTCTTTATCTCTCTATATCTTTGTCGACGTGGCACATATAGAGAATTTGATGGTATCTTGACATGTATCAGCATTCTCCATCACTAGTTTTTGTCGTTCACTTTTCTCTTCACCCCCCAATAAAATATGAACTGTTGATATTGCACACACAACCCCACATGTATAATGTCGTACTTTCAAACTAAATAAATAGTCACTTCGACCAAATTAGAAAAGTGAAAACCTTTCTGGTATGAGTCATATTCCCATCAAGGTTGCCACGTGATTCTTATTTTGAATAAAAAGTAAATCAAATAATTAGTATCACGGATACAATAATTAGTCAACAGTGCTCCATGAAGAACTCATTTGTATAATAAAATAATTTAGAGAATTATAAGGGGTATGAAGCAATTTCTGCTTTTTGTGGATAAATACTACAACTGTCCGTTTTAAATGCACATATATATCCACCGTTAGCATACTATAATGCTCTTTTGTTTTCTACCAATTTAAGTTGTTTGTCTCTGTTCATAATCAGATGTTGAAATTAGATCGGTTGATTCGGTGGTCACAACCTGTTTCTGTTTCTGTTTTAGTTTTATGTCAACATGACTCCAATTTTTGTTCAAATCTATATTCAAATTTGTTCCCTGTTTCCCTCTACATGGCAATATTCCTCATTAATTGATTGCTTCCATAAGCAGAAAACAAAACAACGAGACAGGAATTGTTGTTGAAACTAGGGGTGTAAATGAGTCGCTTTCGTATAGATTTTAAACTTATTAGATGTCATTCGAATTGTAGTGTTTTCAATTCGTAATCAATCAATCAAAAATAAAAATCATCAAATTCATATTTTGTTTAGACGGTCGGGTTTCGCGGGTTTCGCGGGTCTCGCAAACTTCAATATTTCACATAATTTTTTAATGATACAAAAGTAAAAATAACAATTGAAAATAACACATTGACGTCAATTCGCACTAAAGAATAAAATTAATAATTTTGACAAAAAATATACATGTAAGTTTGTGATGAAAATCGAATAAAAAACTTTATTACTAGCAGCATAATTGTCTAATTAAATATAAAAGGTCAGGTCAGGTCAGGTTTCACCCATGTTTTATTCTGCAATCTGTATCCACATATTAGATGTCGAGTTCGACAAAATAAAAACCCTAACCGACCATCAAAAATCGAAATCCGCATTTTTCAAATTGGATTGGTCGGATCGGTCGGATTAATCGGGTTAGTCGGGTTAGACTTACACCCCTAGTTAAAACTTATTAAGTATTTTGGACTCCTTATGCTGATTTTTACTATTCAATAAACTAAATTAATGACATGGTCCCATTTTATTATTTGATAACAATTATTGAAATAGTGAAGGAATAATTGGAACATTCTCCATATAACTCTTATCAATTAGTTGGTCAAATATGTGATGTATTAATTAAAAAATAAAACATAAATTTTGTTGACAGATACCAAACGGTCTTGGAGTGTTGCTAGCAACAACGCAGCTTTTGCTATACGCAGTATACTACAAATCAACACAGAGACAGATAGAGGCAAGGAGAAACAAAGAAGAGATGGGGTTAGCAGAGGTGGTAGTGTTAAGAGATGGAGCCAACAAGGTAGGTGCAATGGAGGTGTGCAATAATGGGCGCTGAGTAACAAATCAGGCCACGTTGACTCAGGAAGAATGGAATTGAATATCATGAAATAGTAGTTGAGTAATTAATAGTTCATAGCACCTAATTAATGTACCTGTTGTGCGACCCAAAGGGATTCATTCACGCACGCGCGTTTTATTTAATGGTTTTTGTGCTTTTTTTTCTTTTCTTTTTTATGGCTTTTTTTTCGTGTTATGGGTTGACGTGAATAGTTAATAAGACGAGAGTTAATTAATTTGCACTGATTAGCTATCCCAAAAGGAATGAGTACATTTGTGCTTGTTATTAATATTTTTGTATTTATGCTTTATTTTTCTTATTATTTTTTTGCGATAATGAGTTAATATAAGACTAGTGTCCGCTTGATAATTATTTGTTCTAGCAAGTCATATTTATTTGAATAAGCCTATCTTTTGTACTTGAAAAGCTTTGATGAAAATTCCATAAATAATAAGCACACTTTGACATACTCAACTACAGTAGGAACGGAAACTTCTCTTAATTTAGTGATAAAAGAGTAACGAACTTCAAATACTGAAGGTTTCGAATTCGAAATTCATTGAAACTAAAAGTCACTAAAAAACTCTAAATTACTTTGATAATATTTGAAAATAAAAATCACACTTATCTATTCTTACAAAAATCATAACACGTAGGAACTTAATTTTAGCACAACTTGAGTCTAACTTGTAGAAATTGGGTACTCGTGGAAATTTAATTATTTCGATCTAAATCTTGCCTTATTTAAATTTAGCACAACTCATGTGATTTTTTTTAGAATGAACAAGTTAAATGGCGTTTCATAGAGTTCTTCGACCAAACATAGATTGATCATTAGTTGACTACAAGTAAAAGGAAGGAATACTTACAATTATTCGTCGATAGAAGCCACCTAGTTTTTCGGAAAATAAAATTATTAATTACCTTTTAGGATTCAAAAGTCTAGTTATCCTATTATTACTTATTAATCTGTTTGTATTGTTTTTCCAGAAAAACGGTGATACAAACAAAGCGTAGAATAGGGCTGCAAATGAATCGAACAAACTAGCTTGTATTTGAGTTTGATTTGAAATCAATTTCGAACTAGTTTGATTTGAAATTGATCAAGTTTCGAAAGAATTGTGTGAAGTTTGAGTTGATTTGATATTGATTCGAATCGAACTCGAACTAATTACGAACTACAGATTTTTTTTGCTACTCAATCAGAAAGTAGTAAAAGGAGATGACGAATAAGAGGAACATTATCTAATTGAACATGGTGAAGAGTAATATGTTGGCAATGAAGAGAGTGCATGTGAACTAATTAGAGAGTATCTCAATGAAGATAAGGATGTTGACATTAAAGATGTATTAACTAACTATTTCTAATTAAAATAAATGTGAAGTAGATAATGTAGTTGAGAAAGAGAGAGAAAAATATCAACAACATTCGAAAGAACTGTGTCAAGTTTGAGTTTAATTTGATACTAATTCGAACAAACTCGTAGCACAAACTACATATATATCAATAGTCGATATCATCTGACTGTTCAGATCTCTCAAGATTCGAATTGTTTTAGTTCACGAATAGTTTCGAACGAACCGGCCCTAGTTTGAGTTTGATTTGACTTGAAATTAATTTCTAACTGAAATCGAACGAACTAATTTCGAACTTTTTTCAAACGAATTACGAACTACAAATTTTCTTGCAGCCCTAGCGTAGAGTATATGCCCCCCTCTCTCTCTCTGTTGCAGTCTTCTTCAATAGTGCTTCTTGGGCAGCTTATGCATTTTTTTTTTTTGAAAAAAGTGGGTATACCACCAGTTTCATTGAAACTATTATCGGATAAATCTCAGAAATCCAACTCTCTGGATTTAAGAGATATAATGTTCACATACAGCCTAAACAAAATAACAATCTACCTATAACAATCTACCTAATGAGTTTGCATATAGTATTATCACATTATAAACCAGCTCAAAACAACAAAGCCCTATCAGAACATAATGACAGATAATAGAAGACATTGAATTTCTCAATCTAACAAATCTTCATCCTCCTCTTCACAACTTTCACTACTCTCTTTTCCATGTAAGGGAGTTGCCGAATCCACTTCGACCAGTTCTCCCGAAACCCCTTCCTCCAGATGAGTTAAAGCCTGCAGAAAATGAAGGTCTGCCACGTCCTGTGGCAGAATTAGTGACAATTTAAGAATGTTTCCTTCTTTTAAAAATTGACACCAAAAAGTTGCTAAACTAATAATTTTTAGACCTATAGATTTAATATTCGGAATATTGCCATTTTGAAAGATAACCTTATTTCTACTGATCCAAACATTCCATAAAACCGAACCTCTTATCAATTCAACCAACATTTTATCCTTTAATGGTATCGTATAATCTAATGTCCAAAGATCATCAATTGTTTCTCCAACAAAATCAAAATTGTTGTATTGAGCAATCCATTGCCAAATGCTCCTAATAAAATTACATTGAACAAATAAATGCTCCACTGTTTCAGAATCGTTACAAAAAACACATCTTTGGTCTAAGTTAATCCCTCTTCTAACCAAATTAGATTTAGTAAGTACTTTCTTTTTTCTAACTAACCATAAAAAGATTTTAATTTTTAAAGGTATCTTTGTTGCCCATATAGTATCAAATAAATTGCAAGTTACACCCCTAAAGTTTAACCAATGATAAAATGAACTAACTGTAAATGTACCAGATGAAGTCCATCTCCACCAAATTCCATCTTCATTATCCCCTAATTGAATGAAATTGAGGATCTTTTCTAAATTTATCCATTCCTCATAGTAAATTCCTATAATTTGCCTAGAAAATCTAATTATTTTATTATTTAAATGACAAACATTAAAGACAGTAATTTTCTTATCTATTGCAATCGAAAACAAGTGATGGAAAATAACTGCTAAAGCTGTATCTTTATACCATCTATCTGTCCAGAATAATGTGTTTTTTCCATTAGCTAATTTTTTATCAATACTAATGTTAAGCAAATCTTGATCAGATTTAATACCTGCCCAAAAATAAGAAATTTTGTTGGGTCTTCTAAGAATATATTTATAAATTATAATTTTCTTCCACATATCTTCCACAGCAGGATCTTGTAGCCTAACAACCCATTTAGCTAATAAGCTATGATTCATATTTTCTAAATCTAAAATACCCAAACTTTCATTTGATTTATCTTGGCATACCATAGGCCAAGCAACTAGCATTATTTTCTTCCTTACAGAATGCCCTCCAAACCAAAGAAATCTCTTCCTTAGATAATATGTTGCTGTTAGATGTGTTCAGAGAGTTGGTCACTTGCATTCACAAACCATCTCTGTATTTTTATTTTTATTTTTTGTAACGCAAGGGATACTTTAGAAGCAACTAAACCAACTGCCAAAGTACTTCCATAGTATTCATGAACATTCACAATCCAAAATTAATTGGATTAGAAGTCAGTAATATTCCGTTAATTGAACATAATAAAAGAGAACTCGCTACATTCCTTTGTTTTCAATGCAAATACAACCGCGTTTTGATTTTGAATACATTTCCATAGAGGATCTGATGCATTACACTTACATTGTTCATGTAAGCGCTCATGGATGAACAATACATTTCAATAAACTAGTATTTCTATTTTTTTCTTGTGAGACTCATTAGAATGGAAAAATTGATCAAAACGTGATTTCTCAATTGAATACCTATTCCTTGCCGTTATATTTGGAAAAACTAATAAAAAAAAGAGGATGTTATATAAAAAGAGAAGCAAGAAGATGTGCTTAGCGAGTCCGAATCTGGTGCTCGTAAAAACCGTGCTTGTTTCCCTACTTGCTCGATCCGACCGCCCGACCGTCACGGACGGCTGTGATTTGATTCAGAGGACATATGCTTTGGCCGTTAGATGAGTTTTGAACGGTTCAGATCGAAACAAACAGAAAAACAAACAGAAATT
Organism: Eleocharis quinqueflora; assembly: GCA_964058865.1. Classification (NCBI taxonomy): domain Eukaryota; kingdom Viridiplantae; phylum Streptophyta; class Magnoliopsida; order Poales; family Cyperaceae; genus Eleocharis; species Eleocharis quinqueflora. Next base: position 378,615 of record CAXKVX010000693.1, read on the forward strand.
TACGAGCACCAGATCCTGTTTCGTGCTTAGCTAGCTAATTAATATTGCCCCCATCACCACCACCATAAAAAAATGCAGTAGTCAAAATAGTAAAATGGAAGTTCATAAAAGAATGTTAAATTGGCTCAACGCTGTATTATTCCTATTTTTGTTTCTTTTAGACAAGTGCCTGATGGATTGAATTTACCCTAAACAGGTACCAAATGGCGTTGGAGTGCTGCTTGCGACAGCGCAGCTTTTACTATATGCAATGTCTACAAGTTAAAGTAGAAGCTAGTAGTTAAGAGCAATGCTCTTCTAAAGAGAAGTCGCAGGTTCGAAATTTAATTTTGAGCGATTTTAAATTAAAATTTGAATTAGACTTGAGACAAAGACTTCACTTTTCCAAAAAAAAGTTAACGTAGAGGCAAATAGAGGCACAGAGAAGGAAATAAGAGATGGAGATACCGGAAACTATAGTCCACAAGGTTGGCATGACAGTTTAATTAATGACATATTTTAGCAGTGTTAATTATCTGAGAGTCTGTATTGAATCTAATTTAATTGCAAAGCTTGCATGATGCAAGTGTTAATTATTCTATCACAGGGACTGGTTTAAGCTTTGCTGTTTCATGATTTCATCCTCAAATACCATCATAATTTTCTTTTATTGATTCTCATCATGTTAGGTGAACTGGTGACTTTTTTCTAGTGTCGGTGCTTAGCCGTTAAAAAATGAGAGGTCATGAGCCTTGTTTCTGACAGAAGTATGGTTCCTTTTCTTTATATTTAGATGTAAATATTTTGTTAATTGTGATGTAATACACACAATTGTATATCTTCTTACCATGAATTTAATAATATATATATAGATATGAACTGAAACAGAATTCATATATTACATCATTGTAGTAATAAATCTGATGAGTAGCTTTCTTCCGATGGTGTAAATTATTATCAGAAGTTTACGGATCGACTGAAATTCAGATCACATCAGCTAATATTGAAATATCCAATTGGAATAAATGCTTGCCACCATAATCTAATTATACAGTTAAATACTTTCCAAATCTCTCTTTTATAAAATTCCCTATCTACACATTACATGAAAGATAGGGACAGTAGTAAAACAAAACAATTTCTGCATGCACATATGACAGAAAATTGTAAGCAAGTATTCATTGTAATATGAGTATTATGACTATCGCTAAACAACAGAGCATAATTAAAGTTGGAGCATTTTTTTTCTTTGCAAGTAGATTAGAATATGCATCCTCCACACAAAATTGTCTAATTGGTATATCTTTTTGAAAGCTTCCTTTGCTAATTTTTCAGTGCTGACAGTTGTCAGCACACTAGTGAGACGCTAATGAAACACCCTTTTCTGTCAAGCATTTTTTTTCTTCCTAAATTTTTTTTATTATTATTCACTCTGCACCAATGTCAATTTCCAGAACCAAAATCTAACATCGCATACACATTTCCTTCTTTTCATTTATTATTTTTGTTTCATGTCTTTTTGTTATGTGGCTCTGAAGACTCTGTTATTTATTTAGTAAAAGAAAAAGGTTTGTTTTGTTCCTCACTGCAGGCAGAAGTATTTTTGTACTCCAGTTGTTTAATACAGTTGTTTTATCAGTATTGTGAGATGGAAAAATATTAGGACATGAATTGAAAACAGTGTTAAGATCTTTTACACTGGTGCAGTGATTGATCTGACAATCTGATCAAATCTAATAGTTTTTTTCAATAAACTTCTTGTTCTCTGATTCGATCGGAAGGTTTGATGCTACATAGTGATGGTGAGATTGATGAAGATGTTAGATGTTAGACATGGAATAAGAGCGAGTTAGATAAAATTGTGACAAACATCTGACATTTTATGCAACAAAAATGTTTCACAAAGGTTGAAATGTAAGTTTTATAGAACGACGAGTAGTCCTGCAATATTGTATGAAGCAGAATGTTGGACTACTAAAAGACAACACATACAAAAGATGAGTGTGATAGAGATGCGTATGTTACGGTGGATATGTGGGCATACAAGAAGGGATCACATTAGAAATGACGATATACGTGACAAGATAGGGGTTGCACCGATTGAAGAAAAACTTGTTCAACATCGTTTGAGATGGTATGGAGATATCCACCGGTATGTAGTGGAGTTTTAAGCCGCGTCGAAAACACGAGAAGATGTAGAGATCAGCCGAAATTGACATAGAATGAAGCTGTAAAAAAAGAACTTAAAGACATGAAATGTCTTCAAAGAATTAACGTCAGATATGAGTGATGGAAGTCAGCAATCCACATACCAGAACTATGACTAGAGGTGGCAAGTCGGGTCGGTCGGGCGGGTTCGGGTCGGGCCGGGTCGGGTCGGGTTAGTCTGACCATTTATAAAAGTCGGGTTGGAATCGGGTCGGGTGAGGTTGGGTCGGGTTTCGAGTCGGGTTGCATCGACAACTTTCGGGTCATGGGTCGGGTCGGGTGAGGTCGGGTCGGGTGAGGTCGGGTCGGGTTTCGGGTCGGGTTGCATCAACAACTTTCGGGTCATGGGTCGGGTCGGGCGAGGTCAGGTCGGGTTTCGGGTCGGGTTGTGTCGATCTTTTTCGGGTGATGGGTCGGGTCGGGCGAGACCGAGTCGGGTTTCAGGTCGGGCTGCATCGACAACTTTCGGGTCTTGGGTCGGGTCGGGTGAGACCGGGTCGGGTTCGGGTCGGGTTGCACCGACAACTTTCAAGTATTATTTTGAGTTTTAAGTTCAATCGGACAAGATCGAATCGCGTTATTGAATTATACAAGTAAATTTTGACTTTCTCTGATAATAATTTGTTAGTAAAATTAGATTATGATGTTGGCAAGATAGGATTAGATCAATTTACAAGTTGTATCAGGTCAAGTCGGGTCGGGTCGGGTCGGGTTCGGGTCATCATGTGTCGCTCCATCTCGGGTTACGGGTCGTCTCGGGTCGGGTCGGGTCGAGCTTGGGTCCTCATGTGTCGTGCCATCTCGGGTTACGGGTCGTCTCGGGTCGGGTCGGGTTGGGCTCAGGTCGCTCATGTGTCGCTTCGTCTCGAGTTACGGATCATCCCGGGTCGGGTCGGGTCGGGTTCGGGTAGTTTGACTTTATCAAAATATCGGGTCGGGTTGGGTTCAGGTCGGGTCGGGTCGGGCGGGTTTGTCGGGTCGGGTCGGGTTCTGCCACCTCTAACTATGACAGACTAAATTTAGTAATGATATAATTGTAGTTCAGTATTAACGACGTAAGATGCTAGTATAATTTGAAAAATTATTATTAGTATTATTATCATTATTATTAGTATTATAGTATCAAAAGTACATTACTGTTTTTACTACTATTTAACTATTTATTATATTATTATTATCATTTATATTAATTTTTCTATTTCTAATTGGGTTTTATTTCTAACCTATTCAATTTATTTGAAAATAAAAGTTTTGCTGTTGACTTCTTGTTGTATACTTGCATGTTGTTTCGCTTGAAAGGATCAAATTAAGTTATATTCAAAACATGACAATTACAATATATGACAAGCATATCAAAAGCGTCATTCTATCCAAAAGTCACAAGTCATAACATCAAGGATCGAACAGCACACTTTTTATCATTCAACTCATTGATTCAAATTCAGTTAATAACTCTTCGTTCCATACCTTATATTAAACAAAAGCAGTGTGCCAGCCAAGCTGGCAATCACTTACTTATACCTACTAAATTAATGTATTTCCCCAAAACCCATCCATTAGAGTTGCAACCCATATTTGCTTTTGCTCTCAGACAGGAGCAGCAAAGCATAGTACATAGAGATCCCTGTAAATTTACGCAATAAATAGTACACATCGTTTCAGATTAGATTTTGTCGATGTCCTCGTCCTCAAACTCGACGTAATCATCGCCGTTGCCTTCATCCTCCTCGTCGAGGCCACCAGCGATACCCTCGTTGAGACGAGTGTTCTCTGGCAACTCTCCGTATGCCTTCAGAAGCCTGGCTTCGTCAGGCATGTACTTGAGGATCACATCTGCCTTGTCATCCTGTAATTATGGAAGAAACTTTCAAGTCAAATTAATGGAGTGAAGCAGCAAGTTCCACAAATCGGACTATCCAAAGTTTGAATAAACCATCTGAAACAGGTTCAATAGAAATAATCTATTAGTATGATCCCTGTTTACAGAACATTATGTAGAGCAAAGCATCTTGTTTTTTATTAAGCATAAGCTCAAGAGTCAATGAACTTCTTTGAATGTTATGCTAGAAATTCCAAGTTCTCCTAATGGAGAGGCTTATATCAAACTCATAAAGATACAATTAGCAGAATAATGACTCAGAGCAAAGAATAAAAGTCAGTATACAATTACTAAGGTTAGATCGCGACAATTATCATGAAATTCGGTTGGTAGTAGGAAGGAGTTCAAACATGAACTCACATGACTACTTTTAAGGTTAATTTAGTGTGGTTGCTTTAGAATATGTACCTGGTAGTCACGAAGGCCGACAAGGACTATATCACCGGCCGCAATCCAAACCTTTTTGTGCATCTTACCGCGAATATGACATAACCTCTTGGTACCATCGATGCACATAGCCTCGCACCTGCCATTTCCCAACATGCGAAGCACCTACAATTAGCAACTCACATCAATAATCAAATTGTTTTCTACTTCCAACAACAACAACAACAACAACAACAAATTATTAATCAAATTATAGTTCAATTGTATGGCTTAATGATCCGATAACAAAATTTGTTCTAACCAACCAATCAAACAAAAAATTATACCCGATCATAAGTTTCCAACTTTAATTTTAAAATCAATTGATACTCCCCACTTCCCCTTTCATATCCCAATAATCGATCAAAACTATTCAAAGATAAATAGCAAAATAAAATTAGCAATACCTGAGCGTACTCCTGCCCATCTTCCTTGAAAATAAGCTCTCGCTTCTCGTCATCAGCTTCGTTCTTTCCCCTCTTCCTGTTCTTACCTCCCTTTCCCTTGTTCTTCGGCATCTTTTGATCTGAATTTAATCACAAATTTTCGCTTCTGTTTCTCTGATTTCGTTGGGAAAGCGAAGAATTTGAGTTGCTTAGCAGCTTGCTTTTAATTTGTTCCGAATTGAGAATATATAAGATATATAAGCAGAGGATTCAGAGAATGTCGACGATATCGATTTAGCGTTGGCATCACGAAAGCTAGTTTAGGGTTTCTAATTTCTATTTCTATATTTGAAAATTTACTTTGGCACCCTGATAAACGGTAAATACTTACGATAGTTATTAATTTATCTAAAGAATTAGAATTATAAATAGAGAATTTTATTTCCACACTCACTATCCTTCCGAAATACACACGGTTAGAATTACATGACTCTTAATTTTGCAATATTTATTTTAGGAGGGTTATTTTGATAATTTGATAATAAAGTTTAAATACATAAGAAATCTGACAAAAAAAAGGACTTACTGACACAATCTTAAATTTATAAATTAGTTTTATTTTAATATTTAATGTGATTTGAGTAATATGTCATACTTTATCTTGACCATTAATTATTAATTGTTAAAAAGTGGCATGAAATATTATTGTTTTTATGGAGTATGAGATGAATCTAAAAGTGCACCAAAATCTAATCACAACTAATCTATATGTTCAGAATGGGGTTATAGCGTTTCTTTCTATTTTTAAGATGTTTTTATTAATTTATTTGAAATCTAATAGTCAAAATTGTCAAAATAATTCATCCTCTTTATTTTATATATTCATAATTGTTTTTAATATAATTATTTTATGCATTATATATATATAAATTTATATCATACTAATTGTTTGTAAATATTATATGATATTGTATATTTTATTTTGAATTTAAGACGTGGATGATTTTCATTCTCAAGAATTTTGGCACTTTAAATTTTGTGTATTCTCACAAAAAAAATTCAATGTAAACTGTAAGTAATGTTACTAATTATGTAAAAAAAAATTAAGTGTTTTTTAAAACGAGATTTGAAGCCTGTTTGTTTTCATTTTATTTCGAACACAAATAATTTTAAGTGTTAGTATAGAATATTTTTGGTCCGATACACACGAACATAAATTGCTAAAATTTGTAGAATCTGTCCAAATATTCCAGTGCACAAACAAGATGCAAAACTGAAATTATCGTACCTCAGTACAATTTTAATCAATTAATAAATATATAAATAATGTAATTATATTTTTTATAAAGAACTAAAGTTGTTCTTAAAATAAAAACATCAAAATACTCTTTTAAAATTGAAAAATGCTCTTTAGACTGTGCTCCAGAGTTGGTAGGTGAACGGAAGAGAGAGGAAAGGAAGAGAACATTTGAACTTCCCGAACTAGAAGAAAACAATATTTGAAGGGAGCTCTCCACTCCCTTCCTTAAATCAGTATTCTCTGCGTATCAAATCGATATGCAGAGTGTGTATATCAAATCGATATGCAGAGTGTGTATATCAAATCGATATGCAGAGTGTGTATTTTAATTCAGTTATTAGATTAAAGATCAACGCTCGACTCACACTGAATAAATCAGAGTACAAATCATTGATCTTTAATCCAACGATCAACGGTCAGGATTAACATACGCACTTTGCGTATCCATTTTGATACGCAGAGTATATCTTTCGGACAATTTTATATTCTACCCTTCTTTTTTAAAAATTCAAACAAAATGTCCTTCTTCTTAAATATTTGTCACAATGTCCTTATGGAACCCACATTCTAGAGCCAACTTCTTTCTGAACAATCTGGCTAATGGTTTTGTTCGGAAATCATTATAGTGATGCCAATTAGAGATCTCTTATTTCAGAAGACTTGGTGTAATTATCAAACTGAAGTGAACAAAACCAGAACTTTCTTTTGGCTAATGATGTTTAAATTACTGATCTCAAATCAAATTGTTAGTATTTGATAGCATGATAAAGATGTAACAGTTACAACAAGCCATGTTTATTTAAAAGATCAAAATAATCATAAGGAGTTTTAATTGTAGCATACTTTATATGTATTTTGGTTGAAATGCTTATAGACTAAATTTAAATTTTTTTTTTTTTTGAAATAAGTAGGGAAAACCTCCCACTTCCTTTCATTCAAAAAAGAAGTTAGTTACATGCTGTTTTTATTCCTAAACCCTTTAGTCTGAACTATCCCTCTCTGTATCAGTATCACACCCCCTCGGTACCGGCACCAATGTCCTTTTCATCTATTGAACATTGGTGCCACAGAGCTATATATTTGTAAACAAATCCAGAAGTTCTATAAATCCCCTATACCGAAAAATACTACCTACTAACAAAATTTTAAAGCAAATCGTTCCACTTTTCGACTCATAAACAAAATATCCTCCTCTTGGCTGTTTGTTTCTCTGAGTCTTCATGTCCTCACTGTTACTCCCCCATCAATCCTGATTCTTGCTGTTCCCGAATCTCCATTGTTCCCTCCTCTCATCAGCTCGTCTCCTCCAATTTCCTTTATCCATGCCTCAACACTAGACTTCAGCTCAGCTTTCCACATTCCTGACCAATAAAGCAATATTGAAATTAACTTGGTACAGTAAACCTGAAACGATGGCTGTGGAGTTTGATTAAATATACAATTGTTTCTCAATATCCAACAGTTCCATATTAATGCAGCACTAATTATTACAAAGAGATTGTTAGTTCGTAAGTTGTGAATGATATCCCTTAAGTCTTCCAAACAGCATGGTATATGATAAATTTGAAAAGTTGGTAATATCCATCCCCACACTCTTATACTCATGGGACACCTAAATATCAAATGGTCCACTGTCTCCAAACTCGAGCAGAATTCACATGTGGGATCGCCTAACCATCCTTTTTGTACCAGTACCGATCTAACCAGAATTTTCCTCTTGCTAACTAACCACAAAATTTTTTTAATCTTTAGGGGTACTTGTAGCTTCCATAGTGTATCAGAACCCCCAGTTGGTATCCCTCTATCACAAACCATCATATACACATCCTGATTTTTAATTCTCTTGTTATTGTTTTTCCACATCACTCCATCCTGTGCCTCCTTCAGTATCGCATTTTTTTTGAAAAGTTCATCAAGATCTTGAAGCTGCATTCTTTGAAATTCAGTTAAATGTCTTCTAAATCTAAGACCCCCTATTCCTATTTGCATTACCTCTGCCACTGTGATCCCCTTGTTTTGTGATATGTTATACAAACCTGAAAACAATATTGAAATTGGAATCTCCCCTATCCATTTATCCTCCCAAAATTTTGTGTTTATCCCATTGCCTAATTTTACATATCTGTATACATTTATGAGATTTTCTAGTTCTACTATTCCTTTCCAAAAATGTGACCATTTAGTTTTGTCCCTTTGCCCCTCATATTTGTAAACTAGAATATCTTTCCACCACCCATTGTAATTGGGGTCTTTTAATCTCCACATCCATTTGATCAATAGTGAAATGTTCATATCCTTAATGTTTATTATACCCAAACCTCCATGAGATTTTGGTCTACATACCTCTAACCATTTGCAAAGGTGGTATTTTTTTCTATCCCCTGTGTTCCAAAGGAACTGAGATCTAATCTTATCCATCTTTTTCCTAATTGTACATGGAACTTGGTAAATGCTCATAGTATACAGTGGTATTGCTGATAAAACACTGTTTATTAAAGTTACTTTCCCCCCTAATGAGAGGTAAGCACCTTTCCAACTCTGTAATCTGTGTTGTAATTTGTCTAAGGTCTCTTGCCAGTCTTTTAATCTAGGTTTTTTCCAATGTATAGGCACCCCTAAATATGTCATAGGCCATTTGGCAACCCTGCACCCAAAGCTATCTGCCAATTTATCTGTCTCATCCTGGCTCAAATTGATTGGGTATGCCATTGATTTCTCATAGTTAATTTTCATGCCAGTTAGTGATTCAAACCCTATAAAAACCCATTTCAGTATTTGTATCATATTCTCATCTGCTTTACAAAAGACTAAGGTGTCATCTGCATAGTGGAGGTTTATTATTGAATATCCCTCATTAATTTTAGGTCCTAACCCTTCCAATATACCTATTAGTTTGCATTTTTTAATCATTTGGTTCAAAGAGTCTGCTACTAGATTAAAGAGAAGGGGTGACAATGGATCCCCCTGTTTTACCCCTCTCTTATTTTCAAAATAGGTAGACATATTTCCATTGATATTTATACACATTTGACCTCCTACCAAAAGATTTTCTATCCATTTGATCCATCTCACTGGAAATCCTCTTTTTGATAGCATATCTAAGAGAAACCCCCAATTAACCCTATTATAGGCTTTTTCCATGTCAATTTTCAGCACCACCCCTTTTTGTTTTGATATTTTTGTGTAATGAATAATTTCTGAGGCTGTTACCACATTGTCCATTATAAATCTTCCCTTCAAAAAGGCTGATTGAGAGGAGTCCAGTAATTGATTGACCACTGGTTCTAATCTGTCTGTGAGAACCTTGGTTATGAGTTTATATATACAATTTATCAGAGAAATTGGTCTGTAATTTTTAATCTCTTCTGCTTGTGCAATTTTAGGTATCAAACATATCATGGCTCTATTTAATCTGGTCATATCTAGTTCACAATTATAGAAGTTATCAAAAAGTTGTAGGATATCACCTTTGAATAAATCCCAAAACTGCTGGTAAAAAGAAAAAGGTAGCCCATCTGGCCCTGGTGCTTTGTTCCCTTCTGAAGCTGCTAGTGCTTTTTTGATCTCCTCTTCACTAAAAGGTGCTACCAGACCTTCCCTTTGAGATCCTGTAACTTTATCTTCATCATTCCAAAATTCATTAGTTAATATTGAAAATTGTTCACCTTCATAACCAAATAGGTTTTTATAGAATCTCAGGATATGTTCTTCAATCTGATTACTGTCTCTATTTTCAATATCTCCAATCTTGATCATATTTATCATTTTCCTGGTATGGATCTGTGTTGCTATCTTGTGAAAATATTTTGTATTATTATCTCCCTCTAACAACCATTGGGCTCTTGATCTTTGAGCCCAATATACCTGTTCTTCTTGATATATCTTCTCAAGTTGCCCATAAAAGGAAATATAATCTGCTCTTTCATCATCTTTCCATAATCTATCTTCCTGTATCCCATCCAAATCCTCAATTTTTTGTTTAAGAGCATTTTTCATTTTCTTAGTGGCACCATAATGGTTCTTGGCCCATCCTCTCATTTTTTGTCTCAATATTTTCATTTTTTTTGTTCCATTTTCTTGATAAGTTTATATCCCTTATTTGCATTTTTGTCCACCATTTGATGATTAGATCAGTAAACCCCTCCGCATCTAACCATGTTTTGTCAAATCTAAAAATATTAGAAGTTTTATCTTTTTGATCAGTGGCTAATGTTATGGGATTATGATCTGATTTGAACCTGGTTAGGCCCTGAACTTTCACCATTTTATAGTGGTCATCCCAATCATTTGTGCATAAAAATCTATCTAATTTTGCTAAACAAGGTTTTACCCTTTTGTTTGACCATGTAAATTTCTGTCCATTTAAGGGATATTCCATCAGCTGCATTTTATCAATAAATTGATTGAATTTAAAAGCTCCTGATATATAGAAATTTGAATTATTTTTCTCATGCTTAAATCTCAGCATGTTAAAATCCCCCATCAATAGCCAAGGACCACCCCATCTATTTCTCAAACCTTGCAATTCGTTGAGAAATTGCTGTTTTTTGTTATCTACTGTTGGACCGTAGACCACAGTTAAACCAAATATAAAACTGTCTTTTTCATCTCTTAATAGTAAAGAGCAAGAAAATTCCCCATTGTAACTATACAGTATGAAAAATCTGTTAGTATTAACTCCTACTAGTATCCCTCCTGCTGATCTATTTGCAAGTAATTGGTGCCATACAAAATTTCTAGGTGAGAAGGTAATGATCATTCTTCTGTTAAAATTTGATTTTTTTGTTTCTTGTAAACCCACTATGTCCAATTTATTATCCAATATCATTTCCTTAAGATATTTTCTTTTTTCTAATTTATTCATACCTCTTATATTCCATGACATGATTTTCACCATCATTTACCAAAAGAATTAACCCTATTAATTATCAAATCTAGTTGTCCTCTTTTGTCCTTATCTTTTTTCAGGAATTTTGCTCCATGATTTATTTTGAATTCCATTTCCTCTACAGCTGATGAGAATTGTTTTTTGGATAATGTTCTCAAAAATTGCACTGCCTCTAAACTATCCTGTTCATTCTGTGCTAATTGCAAGCCAAAGCAAGTGAACAAATCAACTACCTGATTATCTGTTAATTCATTAAATGGAAAAGTCTTTGATAGATCAGATGTACCTTCTGAGGATAGCATGTTTATAGTTTTGCTCTTCTGATTGATTGCCTTCTTCAATATAGAGCTGTCATGATTCTGGAGCTGCAGCCTGAGGCATTGTCTCACTGGTGCTTTCTGAGCCAGTGGGGGTGGTTGATTTGATATTGGTACCATCTACAATTCTGGTACCACTTCTTCATTTGTCTGAACTTCTTCTCCTTCCACCATATTCTCTTCATTCTTTTCATTCTCCATCTCCATCTCATTACTACTTTCTCCTTTTTCTAGGTTCTCAGGGTCTCCCAGTACATAGAATCTGTTGTGAAGGATCAATTGCAGATCCCCCCCCTTCTCCTGCTCTAGCTGTGCAGTTTCTATCACTACATTTTCCCCTTTGTAATGGTTTTTCTCCTCCTCTGTCAGCACGATTGCTTGTGCTGAATATTTAACTTCATCATGTTTATCTGGGAGAGTTACTTCTTCACATACTTCTTCTCTAATTTCTTCTGGTTCAAAGTCATCTTCGCTGAACCCCCCTCTTTCTTCCTCCTCTTTGTCTATATCTTTCTCTCCCTCCTTTCTATTGAGATTTGGATCATTCTGTTCTGTCGAGTCCTGTGTAGTAGGATCTCTATACCTCTTATATCCAGTATTTCTTTTTTCTCGTGATCTGTTACACAGAAATCGAACTCTACTCCAGCAAACCTCATTACGATCGTTTCTGAACCCAACCTGTTTAGTGAATGGCACATCTTCATAGTTACAAACCCCCAATCGAAGCTTAGCTTCCTTTAGATCAGATCTATCTATTGTTGTTTGATCTATCTCAAGAAGAACACCGAATCCCCCTATCAGTTTTTCAAATTCCGATCGAGACCACAGCTTACGGGGGAAGTCTATTACCTTTACCCAGATGCTTTTCATTCTGGCACCATTCTCCATCGAGGGATCCCACAGCGAGATTTTGAAGAAATTGTTCTCCATCCTTATCCCTTCTTGCCTTATGGATCTGTCTTTCCACCATCCTGGTCCCTCGATCAGCAACTTATAGTCTTGTTAATTTCGCCACTCTCCATGGAAAGGTAGGTGCCATTCTTCTCAGAGCAATAAGAATCCTGTCACGGGGGAATGCTTGATTTGCTTGCATCACCACACATCGACGAAGCGCATCCTCAATCGCCTGCGACTCGCTTGTATCTTCAAAGAACAGGAATCGTTCGTCTCCCATGGATTGATCTACTCTATCTGCACTGATATCAGTAGGATTTTGGTCTGTTTTTCGATTATTTTCGGGATCCGCGTTTAGATCTGAAGTTTCAACTCTTTGACCCCCTCTCACTCTCCATTGCTTTGTTATGGCCTTAGCATTACAGCTGATCGATCTATGACCGATCTTTTTGCATCTAAAGCATATCACCGCATTTCTGCACATTTTTGCAAAATGCCCCTTATCTCCGCAACGGTAGCAACGAAGTATGTTTGGCGCTATTCTAGATCGAGATATCTTCTGAGATCGTGGTTTTTCACCATTAATTTCTGGCACATCTCTCTGCTTCTGGACCCCATGTAATACGACATCTCTGTATGATTTTGGTTGTAGTTTCTGCGCCACCTCTAGTAGTGTATTCACTAAATTTAAAATTTCATTTCATGTTTACAATGCTCAGATATTTGATGCTTCAAATCTAATGTATCTTTAACATAAAGGAACTGATCGTAGTGCTTTGAGGTTCTAGATCAGTTTTATATGCCAAACGGAAGTAGAATTAGCCAGATTGTGGCGAAGGTATATACTTCAAATGCAAGTTTGAAAGCAGAATAGTTACAGGAGACAAATTGTAATTTGTTGGATTCAACATCAATTCACTTTGTAAGAGCATCTACGTTCTAAAATTTTTGGAGTTTCTAATCTGATGTGACAGTTTTTAAATAAGTTTCAGAGATGTAGATGAGTTTCTTATTTAACAATTTTGCCTTAGAATTTATAAACTCTGACGTGGCTTAATCATTGACTAAAATTAATCGGTCTCTCACAACATTAGTAGTATTTGCCGACGTAGCAATTAAGAAACTCTAACTTTTTAATTTCAGAAATGGAGACTATAGAAACAAAATAATGATTAAATTTCTAAATCTGATGTGATAACAATTTAGAAATTCTAAAAGTTTTAAAAATGAAGATGCTCTAAAGAGCTAAAGCAGCTAAAGATCATCAGAATGAAGGGTTCAATTTTGACAATACTTAACTATGAATATTCACATAAATTTTAACAACAATTCAAACGGAAATAATTTTTTTGGACAATTAAACATATATTATATCTATTAGTTGATTTTATTTTAAATTTCGTATAATCTAATTATCATTTGATACTCCATAAAAATATTAAAATGAATTATTTTAAAATCTAAATTTGGAATCAAACAATTACATATTAATTTAAGAAATATACCTAGAAAAATTCTTTATTCTTTTAATTTACTGAAAAAATAATTGTTAAAATTGTCAGAACTCATAAAAAATCATTTTAGTAATGTACAAGCAAATACCCGGTACATCAATCCGCAAACCCGACCCGCATCCGCATGGGAGCGCTTGGTTGGTACAAAACTAGAAATCAGAAAATGCGCATCGGCAGGACTTAACTGTAAATCGGAAAGATTCAGGGTTAATTCTGATATTCTCCTTCAGAGTTCCATCTCCTCGCCTGGTATTCGCTTTCCCCAGTGCTCTCTCCGTTGGTCCCTCCTCAGTTCAATTCGCTCTTGATTTCTTCTCGGGGAAGCTCCATGGTGAGAATATTGTCGCTTTTCCCCATTTTTTGACCTTGATTTCTCTTGAAATTGAGTAGTTAGAACAAGAAAGTGACGAAATCTGATTGATATGCGCAACCGTTACTGGTGAAAGTTTCTTACCTCTTTTCGCTGATTATTAACAGTCGGCGCTGTTCAATTTCCATTCTTTTCTCACTGTGGTGCTACTCGTGATCTGCACGTGTACCTACATCAAGATGCAGTTCCCTTATATTCTCGATCGCAAAACTGGGTTAGTGTTACACTGTTAATTTCTTTAAGTTTTATCAAGACAAGTGAATTCACTTGGTGTTTGGAGTTTTTATGGTAGCGGTGGTTCTGAAAATTTTCTGTTTGTGACAAGGTTTCCATTTGGGATCTTAGAGGAGATCAAGTATTCAAGTGTACATTCTAGTTCGATGAAAGTTTCCCTAGGATACCGTATTATCAAATTTCACTTCAAATTAGGGAAGCTTAGTAGAATACTTGTTTTAACTACTGTTTGAAATCGTTTATCTCGTGTGTTTTGTTTTGCAAGTTTAGTTGAAAAAGGCCTGAATATACTCTCGTTTGAAGCACAATTGCACAATTAATGGGTATTTATTGAAAAATTGGATTGGTTGATGCTGAATTATTTACCTTAGGTTTAATGGAGATTGCTTCAGTAAATGAGACCTAATTAGGCTTTATTGGGGTTCCATTTTTGCAAATCATCCGAGCTGGAATTATTTATTTACCCCCATTTATATTCAGAATTCTCACTTTGTACCTTGGCTAGTGACATATGTGTTTGAGAAAGAGAACACATGCTTTTTATGTTTATTTCTTCCATGCATGTTGTATAGGAATGTATCAGGTGTTCATTTCAAATAACAAATCCACTATTATTTTTTTTAAAGATAAAAACTGCAAATTACTTATCGAGTTTTCAGGATATATGCAAGCAACCCTTTCTTTCATAAATAGTATTGAAAGTTATTGTGGGCCCTTTTCGTCCAAAAACAACATTACCAGTAAAAAAAGAAGGTTCATTGGGCGACATCACCTTGTCCTTGTCCTCTGCTCATTTCTTCAGAAAGTGTTCAAATTATCTTATTTCATCCTAAGATAATATAAGAGTAGTGCTGAAGATAGAGTCTTAACTTTTCTAGTAACTGAAGTGTGCTCAAAAGCAACTCTTTTCTTCTTGTTGCTTGTTCGTTCGACCAGCCATTTCCTATTTACCAAGGACAGTTACCACATCCATTGGAAAGCTACAGCCTTGACTTCATCTTCTGAAAGTCCTATATAAGCTGTAAGTTTACAATTGAATATGAGAGATTCTGTTCCTCCCTCGAGTTCAGTCACATCGTTGGTTGTGGGGTTTTCAACTGAAAAAGTGAGAATTTCTCCTTCTGGGAATTATTTAGTCTGCCTATACTGCTCTTATAAAGCTAAAGATTTTGCTGAATCATTATAAAAAAAAATTTCAGACCTAATCCAAGTGAAAGATAGACTGTGGCGCACCCTCTTTCATGCATGCACTCAATTGAAATTAGAGTTTTACTGGGTGGAGTTTGTCAGACCGGGCGAAAGAGCAGTCCTTTAGTGGTCTTGGGGTTGATGGTCGTCTCCTTATCTCACTCGGGTCAAATCCACAGCAACCATGTGGCAGGTAGCCCAATGAGACTCGAAGTTGTCTGGCATTTTCATAGTTGAACAGAGAAGTTAGGGATTGGGTACATACTGTCATCAAAATGCTAGCTTTCCTCGAGAGAAACAAAAGAGATGGTACAGAGGCATGCATGATATGCTTCATTTTTTGCAGTGTTAATGTAATATCACGTGTTATTAAGGCATATATGAACTGTTCCTGTGTTTCTGTTTTTGTTTGCTCTTAGATTTATTGTAAATTAATTATATGACGATGAAGCTAACTTCCTGTTTCAACCATCTTTGCAGATTTCGTGGCTTTTTCTGGAAGGCTGCTAGAATAGGTAAAATACTTTACAGTGTTCTACTACTTCCACTCCATTTTGTTGTGAAATTTCATCAGTTTTGGCACTGATACAAATGAGAGCAGTTCTATGTTCAGTAGCAGTCACAAAAACTGATGGTTTTTCCAATCTCTAATGGCTTTTCAATATGTATGTTTCTTACCTGGCACCATTTAAAATGTTGGTAATGTATTCCTTGGTTTGTGATCTAAATATGTTTTGTCCGGTAGACTGGTACCATTGAAATTGTCTTCTGGACCAGATAACTTGGGCCTAGTTCCAGTGATCAGCTCGTATTGGTTAGTACCAACTCTTGCAGAGAAGATCGGCTGGTATAGTATCTTTGGGAATTGTTGACATTTCAAGACTCGTCTTTTTAAAAGAAAGAGTAATACTATGTTTTTTTTATGTATTGATTCAGGTGAGCGACTCAGCCCCTGGGTTGCATTTGGATGCTTTGTAATGGGTGTGTCAATTCTTATTTTCTGAGAAAAAGAGAGCCTGCAAAGAGTATATTTTCTTGTCCTTTATGATCTTGTTTTGGTGCACCTGTCCAATACGTTTTTGTTTCCCATTAGCTAGCGGTTTCTTGGTGCTTAGGTTTGGTTGTGATTTGTGGATGTAACACTGGATCAAACATGTGCATTGCCAATAGTTATTCATTCTCGTCATCATCTTTCTAACATTTTTTTTATTTTTTATTGAGTTGAAGGTAGAACTATCTTGTATTGGTCAATGTTTATCAAAGTATATATTGCTTTGATGTATATCGTCATATAATGAGTTAATAGCTCCTGTTAAGAGGGTTTGATTTGGCCCATTAATGGTTAGATTCACAAAACCATTGTATCAGGACATTTTGTAAGATCTGTTAATCAAATTGTGTCATGATTTTGTCTAACTTTGAAGTTTGCTGATACACATGGCGTATAAGGAGTTCTCCTTTGCTTTTCTGGACTACAGATATGGTTTTGCTTAAAAAAATAGTTTGAATTGCCTAAGCCTGAATCTGAAGGAAAGAACAATGCATAGAGATTTGGAATGCTTGTAATTGCTTAATAAGCAAAGTTTCATTGTTGACAGTGAGGGCTTGTTTGTGCTTAGATACGACAATCACGACTGAGGTTCGGTTCGGTTCGGTTCGGCGAATCATTGTTTTAATTATGTAGCAGGTCAAATGATGATCTTTTGGCTTCGTATTGTGAAACTAAGAATTACAAGTTTACAACCCCAAATGAGAACTTAAACACGGAAAGTTACACGGAGGGAGGGAACAACGAGGGATCGGACGAATTGCAAAAGGGTGGGACCCTGTCTCCCGTGTTGACCCTATCATGTTCTCTTTTCAGTTGAAAATTATCTCCTTTGCATAAAGATTAAAGACTGGTAGTGGTTCCCATACACCGTAGAGTCTAGAGAGAAGAGAAATTGGCATCATTTTAATCGAAATGGAAAGAGAAGAATTAAGAATACCGTCTCCCAAATTAACTCCAATGTACTTCTTCTTTACAGGGACGGATTCAGTATTTTCGTCAGAGAAGGACAAGATTCATAATTTTTTTCAGGGGAGGGCAAAATAACACAAATTTTCAAATATACATGGTTATTTCGCAAAAAATTTCGACAAATCGCACAAATACACTAAACAATTTTGTGATGGGTCCGCCCCTGCTTCTTTAGGTTTTTTCGGTTTCTTTTCATCTATCACTGTGCAGATGAGAAAAAAAAATTCAGTCTCTACACAATAGCAGATGGAAAGAAACCGAACGCGCCCTTAATATTTTTGTTTAGCTAATAATGAATTAACACGAACTTGACCATGCTTGACTAACAATTTGCCCTTAAACACCACCTGGTTAATAGCCAATAGGGGACCCAACTTTTTTTTTTAGAAGTTATATATCAAGCGTTTAAATATACAAAATAAGTCTAACGTTAATATTTGTTGACCTAAGAATAAATCCATCGCTAATTCGCTACCCAACTAATTCACTGATATTTCAATTGTGCAACTTTCTCTCATAAGTATTATTCAAATGATTGCATTATTTAAATTGATACAATATATATATAGAGCATGGCTAAAATAATATGCATAAGACACTTCCTTCCGTCTTATACATATATGTGTAGCTCAATAAATTGAGATTTAAGTTACTCAATTAATTCTTCATATCAAAATATTATAGAAAATCAAATTTCGTGATTTTTAGAGTTTTCTGGTTATATTTTAAATATTTTTTAAAAACAATCTAGTTTAATATTAAAACAACATGACATTTTCAGAGCTGTTTTTAAAAAATATTTAAAATATAGCTAGAAAACTATAAAAATCACGAAATTTGATTTCCTACAAAATTTTGATATGAAAATTTTATTGGACAACTTAAATTTAAATTTTGATCACAAAAAGTTGGTTAATGTGAAATTTTTGCACTTCGGCTGAAGTACAAAGTTTCCACATTAGCCATACTCTCTCTCTCTATATATATATATATATTTATTTGTGCACTATCATCGTATGTTGAAATTCGCTAATCTTAAGTTTCTGTGTGTTATTTTAAACAACCTGTATTTTTGTACATCTAATATTTTTTATGTATATTACGTCCTAACCTACGTTGTGTGTTGAAAATTTAAGTCTAAGAAATGTCTCCTTTTTTGTTAAAGATAAATATATATTTTCGTTAGTTAACTTTAGAGTAGATAAAATAAATAGTTTGAAGTTAGGTGTATAGATAAAGAGGTCATAGATTGTCATACCTTTTTTTTTTATATATATAGTTGAACTCAATGTTAAACTAAGGATCATTGTTTTGTTTATTCTAAATGTACGCTACATTGCAATTATAGAGATCATAGATTTTAACTCTAAAATTATTCTCTCCATATTTATCATCGAATGGTACACCTTGTTAATTATTCTAACATAATTACTCTATTAAATGGTACACCTTGTTAATAATATTTTTTGTTAAGAATAATATATACAAATTATTCCAAGTTCCCATCACATAATTCTATTCAATGGTACACCATGTTCACCTAATAGTTTAACCCAGTCTATGACTTCCCTCCCATTATTGGCTCGGTTTGAACCGCTCCAACTTCAAAAGGAGAAAAGGCTCTCCTTCAAATTATACAGAGAAAAATCCCAATATCTCCTGCTCTTCATCTCTTTTAATTATCTTTTCAAAAATTCCAACAATTTGAGGGACATTAGTTGGGATTATACGAAGGATAAAAGATGCCATTTTGTATAGTTAGCAAATCCTCCGAAGAAGAGGAAGAAGGTGTACGGATCTTTTATCAAAGATATGGCCATGGATCAACAAAAGTTCTCCTCATAATTGGTAGAACATCTAATTCATTCATCTTCGTTTTTCTTCTTAAATGGTGCTTTTATGGTGAATACTTCTATGCATTGGGTGATTTTCTGTGTGAAGTTCAATTTTGAGATGGTATTAATTCTTTAGAAGAAAATTTCCCAATATGGGTTCACTTTCAGTTCTCTAGACTATTGGTGCTGAATTTCAAACAAAAATAAACAGTTTTCTATAAATTAAGATAGGAGTCCTAAATTTTTATTTTCTTCTTCAGACAGGATGGCTGCTTTATATCTTAATTCAATAGTTCTTCCATTTTATCTCCATTCCATATACTTTTATATAACCCAGTTTATCCATGTACAGGGTTTGCCGGGACCTACGAGTCATGGGCCCCTCAAATTAAGGGGCTTATCGGCACTACTGAGCCGAATGACGAGGAGGCACCAGCTGATTTTGATGGAAAATATGATGAAGGCATTGAGATATGTTGCTTTGATAACCGAGGAATCGGTCAAAGCTCTATACCCACCAAGAAATCACAATATACGTGAGTTTTTTTTTTTAATTTTAACTAATTGCTTTATAATTACAGAGGCACCACTTAAAATTTGATGTTGTTGCACTTATTTTCATTTTAATAGATGGGAACTGCATTTTTTTGTAAAAAGAAAAAAGCTAAAAGTCAAGGACTTAAAATGATAGTTAAGAACTGAAATGGAGCAAACGGTGTTGAATTATTAAAGCAAAGTGGCAACGTCTGTTGAACAAATCAGTGCAAATTGTCAATTGGGATGCAATAAAAAAATATATATTTGAAGGTACCAATGGTAAACCACAAATCACAGAAGTCCCAAAATCCTTTTCAGCTGCAATAAATACTTAAATAAATTAAGAAAACTGGCACTTTCATCCTCCTATTTTATTCAAATCAAACTCGTTGACTTATTTTTTTGTGTTTTTTCTCTTGTTTGTTAATTCCAGGACAGTAATCATGGCAAAAGATGCCTTAGCATTGATGGACCATCTCGGTTGGAAAAAGGCTCATATTTTTGGTCATTCCATGGGTAAGTTCCAATATAAAAATAAATCCATTGTTGTTTTGTAATTCAAACAAATAACTTTTATTTTAGTCAAATGAGAAAGGAAAATGCTTCTCTCAGTTATGCCCATTTGAAGTATACATTTTCTGTCCACTGAGTTTTTCTGAACCTAGTTACTGGTATACTTTTAGTGACTTGTTCTGCATACACAGTATTCTCTACAAATAGTTCTGTTTGTACACACTCCCTCAGTAGAGAGCATCATTAACATTTAATTCCTTTATTTTTAACATTCAGGATCAATGATTGCTTCTAAGTTGGCTGCCATTGCACCCAGTCGGGTACTTTCATTGGCCTTGCTTAACACAAGTGGAGGTGGATTTGAGTGCTGCCCAAAGGTATACTCTGGTGAAATTCATAGGATCGTAACATAATTCGATCTAATTTCAGTTGGATCTAGTGGTTTTGGTATTCGGATATGCCTAAAAGTAATATCCGTAATTTTGTGTCCTGCATTCTCCTTGCCTTTTCTTATTTTATGTTGAATGACTCTTTCTCAATATTGGTATGCTGCCTGGAATTGTATAATTAATGATTTATGGCTAATTAATTCCTTTCCCAATGTTGTAGTTTAATCAACAGACTGTGTCCCTTGCATACCAATTTCTAAGGGCAAAAACTCCAGAGCAAAGAGCTCTTGTTGACCTAGAAGTTCATTACACAAAGGTCCGTGAGTTTGGAATTTACTTGTTTTTAATTTCATATGGAATATCTTTTCATTTGCTCTAAATATATTTACTTTTCTTATTTGTAGGAGTTTCTTGATGAAAAAGTTGGATCGAGGTCAAGAAGAGAGATTATGTATCAGGTGCATACCGTATTTTATCCTTTTCCAAATTTCAGCATTGTTTCTGTCGATTGAGCTACACACATTAATTATGATACCAATTACTTATTTTGCTTTAGTCCTTAGCTTATTGCTTAAGAAAGATTCTACATTTATGACCTTAACCATTTTTTCTGTTAATATATGATCGGTAGACAATTCACCTAACCTCAAACAAAATTATCTCTATGTGAACTGAAATAAATAATACATTTGAATCAATGCTGGTTATTCATATGATCGAGTTCAATTTTTTTTATTCTGGTGACAGGAGTATGTCAAAGGCTTATCTTCCAGTGGATTGCAATCAAACCATGGTTTTGAAGGCCAGATTAATGCGTGTTGGACTCATAAATTGACAAGGGATGAACTAGACCAGATCCGATCAGCTGGCATTCTTGTTTCAATTATTCATGGGAGGTTGGCGTGTAATTTTTTTCTCTCATAATCGTAGTGATTCCTTTTTCTGATAGGCTTATATTACTCATTGCAAGTAAAACCTTTAAACAGTACCTTTTGTGGTATTTTATATTATTATTTGCCGGATAGATATGTGATCCGCAATTGAACCCTCTGGGCTTACCGCAATTCAGCTCAACATGAACATTTAGGATTTATCATCCAATAAAGGAAAGAGGAAAACAAACAAGCAAAACGACAATAATTAATATTAAAAAAATTGGAATATGGCTACACATCGTTGGTAACCCAATGCACATAGAAGTTAGGAACTATTAGGAAAATTTACTTTCCTGTGAGTTGAGCTGAAGTGCATATTGAATCAACTTTTTAATTTCCTCCACATTGTAAAATTAAACTGACATCATCCAAACCAAAACCAAAAAGTTTATTGAGCATAGGGGCATAACAGGAAAAAAAAAATATCTACAGACTCACTCATAGAACTAAAACAACATCACCTATCTCTAGATCATTTGTTCCTTGCAAGAGTGCCTTTACTATTTATGAAGCGACTTTTGTGCTAATTGGCACATGAATTTATGCAATTTTAGGGATGATGTTATTGCTAGACTATGTAATGCTAAAAGACTTGCCGAAAAGCTCTACCCAGTAGCCAGAATTATTGAGCTCCATGGTGGTCATTTAGTAAGCCACGAAAGATCAGATGAGGTAAAAGAACAACTTAAATAGGTGTGTTAATTTTGAGTGATAACTGTGGAAGGCTAGAACAAAAGTAACAAGGAACCAATTAAGCAAACCAGAACCTCCTTTATGAAAGAATATCGGACCAAAGATTTAATGAACCACTTCAAAGTAAAAAAAAAAAACATAACGAGGTCCAATGATGCAGGTTAATAAGTCACTGATGGAGTTGATAAGAGCCACTCAGTCAAAGCTTGACCCAGAAAAATGGACCAACCTGACAGTAGACAATGAAGGTACATGTGCATTTCTTGAAATATTACCTGTTCCCGACTTCTGATTATTATCTAAGTTGTGATTCAAACAATTAACTTGAGCACTTTTCTCTCATTTATCTTATACAGGTTCTCTTCTATCTGGATTTTCTGGTTATCTGACAAAAAGAAATGTTGATTCTGTGAAACACCTAGTACTTATATACACCGTATTTGCAAAGCTACGATTGATACTTCTTTTCATATTTGGTGTGCTTGTCGTGATTGCTGAATACATAAAGAGACTATTTAGAGTTGTGAAGCCAGTCAAAGTTGCTGCTTTGACATAATAGGTAAATCACAGTTACGGTTCTTTCAAATAGGAGGGATCCAATGTCAAAGTTTTAAACCAAAAATAAATAGATAAGCCTAAGTGACAATTTTGTTAAAACTTATTGGATATGGTGTGCATATCATGCAGTATGTGCACAAAACCCCACATCTGCAACAATTATCAATAGTCCAAAAACTCCATTAACCAAAACATGTCAAAATCAAGTCTCAGTCGACACATCCAATGGTTTGGTTTTTTATTTGAAGGTTGATTTTGAACATTTGCATTTGATGGGGGTCATATAGAATACATCCAATAGTTCGGATTTCTTGTTCAGGAGTTCGATCAGAATTCAGCACAATTTAGGACAATAGGTATTAAGCATTGGATCTGTCCCCTTGTTTCAAATATTTATTTCCCAGCAGCTTGTTAACTCCTCAGAAATATTCCTCTTTTAATTGTTTTGTTATTTTCACTACAGGTCTACGGCTTATTATGCTGTTCTTTTCAGCTGAGCAATTTTGAGTGGTAGCATATTATGTCAACTCAGCAGCTTGATAGATTTTTTTGTTAGATGATGCATTTTGAGAGCTGGGGAGGAGAGTTTGTGGCATTGAACACCTGGAACCTCTGGCAATGAGGTGGAGGTTCTTAATAATTTTGGCAAGTTGTTTCTGATGAATATAGATTACACCTAAGTGTAAATGAAATTTGTTGACAAACAAATAATTTATGTTACTTGTGTGTTAAATTCACGGGTTCATGTACTTATATTAAGTTATGCCAAGCATTAAAAAGAGGGGCACTGATAATACCAAAGATTATATTCAATTCGGCAAAGACTAACAAAAAATCAAAGCATAATATCATCAGGACCATATAGAGTAACAGCCAGATGTATAATTAGTTAATTACAAGCCAAATTTAAAATCATGCATAAATTCTTCTCCTAACATGTTCGCCAAAGGGTCGTGGGGTGCGTTCACCGCCACAACTTGAATCAGGACTATAACCTTCATCGGTACCAGTACCACCAAGTTGTACCGGCCGACGCCCGGCCACAGAAGCAACATGTCCAGGGCTCAATCTTCCACCAGAGCTTGATGAGTCAGCATTGAGCCCAAAACTGAAATCTCTTGATCCCAGGTTCCTCCTTTCACGCAGCCTCGGGAGAGGCAACTCAGTTCTAACCTTTGCACGTGCTGATTGTGTAGCAGCCATGTAACGAGGTACAGTTTGGGGCTTATTATCGATGGTTGAGGCATGGCTGGTATCCATCTTGACGGTATTTTCTGAGAGGTGATCGGCAAGATTCAGGTTGGTAGTTGTAGTGGAGTTGTTGGAGGTGGGAATTTTTGCGGTCGGCACGGAGGTGGGGTCGAGATCAGTGGTAGATTGGAGTTGCTGGTTGCTGGCCATCCAGTTCTCCAGCCAATTCAATCCCCACTGCTGCTTCTCTCTCTCATGTTGCCATTGCTGTTTCATCTTGTAACAGAAATTAAGCAAATCAACCAAATTAACAGAAAATATAGTTGATATTGTTATAATAAGTACAATATTCAAGTATTCATGATTAAGACATTAAAGGTTAAATTTTAGTATGGACCTATATACGGTACACTTCAAAGAAAAAAGGGTTAAATTTTGGTGTGTACCTGATAGCTATATGCATAAGCAAGAGCTCTCTCTCGCCGGACGAACTCATCTTGCCGCTTCTGCGCATTCGTCTTGAGGGCATCCAAGCTTTGATTTCTTGTATCACAATCTCCATATCTATAAGGACTCTTATTACCATTATTCATAAAACATTTCCTTCTCTCCTCATCAGTTTCCTCTTTCTCACCCCTTCTTCCTCCATCTTCCTTTTCTTTCATGTCAATGTCCTTGACACAGTTCTTCCCATTTTCCGGCACGTGCAACCATCGTTTGTTGGTACATTGCTTTTCTTGTTGGTTTGATTGGTTGTAGATGCCAAGCCGACGTGCACGCGCACGAGCTTGAGCACGAAGCAAGGCTTGCATGGACAGCATTGTTTCCTGGACTTGTTTTCTGACATGGTGGCCCCGCACTAGTGCCTGTAGCCGGACTAGACCTTTTAGTGCACGCAGAGCTCTCCGTGCCTTCATGCAATAAATAAATTTGCACAGATTCATAAATAAATAAATGAATATATAGAACAAATTGTCACTGGTAAAGTACATGTGATATTTGGAATTCATTTTGTTCTTTGGTTGTAGCTGGAACTGGAAGCTTCTATTTTTATTCTTTCTTTTATTCCAAAAATATCATATGTAGTCAGGAAAATCAATCAAAATCCAACACATCTTTTTTAGAGTAAAAGCTAAGAATCCAAATCAAACATATCTGTAGCCCCAATCGAAATTAATGAAAGACGCATGTGAGCCCTTTGATTTCACAAAAACAGAAAATGAACAAAATAGATCCGCCGCTATTGCTTGGATTTCATTGGCGTAGAGATGTCATGTGGTCATGTAGTATGCAGAACCTGTGTGGCGGGTTTAAACGATCTGGATTTACTAATTACTGCAAAAGGCACCCGTGACCACTATTAATTAGGGTTTATTTTATAATCTTGAGCGAAACTTTGTTTAATAATAGAGTAAGGTTAGTCCAAAACAACTAATTGTAACAACTTTATTAATCGTATAAAAAATTTAAAAATAAGAAAAAAATATATATGCGGATTACTTCTCTTATAAATGTGTTTGTTCATTAATTTTTATGCAATCAAGTGTCATTTGATATTACATCAAATACCGTTAACTATAAGTCGTAGAAAAATCCATATCGTTAAATGAATGATATTACTTATATCTAATTTCATCATTTTTCATAATTAACCACAATGATTAGTATTTTCATAATACTTATACCGACTTTTATTAGAGTATTTTTCATAATTAACCATATTATTAAAGTAATTCATTATCAATAAATCCTTATCCTTACTACTAATAAAAAGAGATTGGAGTTTTTTACTCCAAACCTCTATTCACCTCTCAGATCAATACAGAGTGTGAGTTTTTTATTTCTTTCGATCACAACCGTTCAATTTTAGACTTTCAATTTTCTTATACATTGATTTGTCGCTTGCGTACAAAAAAAAAAAAATCTCTTGCCTCCTTTCTATTTGAGAAATCTTATAAACTATAATTCCTTCCAAAAACATCAAACAAAATATTTCTTTTCAAAATTTTCTTTCATATTATTCTCTCGTTGTCGTGCACGGACACGCTTACTAGTTCTTAATAATAATTAGATGGTTAGTATTCAACTCACAATGATGCTACCAGGAGGATTTAACTCAACAATACAATAATTTAATGTATATATTAGCATATAAAACGGTCACGAAAAGAAGTTTACATAAATGCAATATGATGTTTTAGCGGTGGAGACTTGAGAGTACCACACAAAGCATGTGGAAGAATTAATGCCTATATGAAACCTACCAACCTTGATTTAGTGCAATGTTTAATTTTCTTAGCATGTAATTTTTGAAGAGTAAAATTATGGTGCTTTCGCAAGCACTAAATATTTGTTCTTGTAATTATATATCTCGAATTTCAAAATGTAAATGACTGATTTGAATCGTAAATATTATTCATATTAAAATCTATTTAGTGATTAAAAAGATTTCATTTTTAGAATTATACTTACTATTTTATCGGATTGATGAAAAATACATTGATCTAGATTACAGTCCTCTCCAATTTAATGTATTTTTCGTCCATCTGATAAAACAATAAAAAATGGAAAATTTTGATTTCTAAGTAGATTTTAGTATAAACAATATTTTCAACAATTTGAATTGGCCGTTTGCATTTTAAAATTTGAGATATATAATCGCAAGCACCGAAGTTCGATGCTTACACAATTATCATAGCCTCACTCATCTTTGAAATAGCACCTTTAATTTTTTAATTGCGTGTTTAATAAAAAAAAATAGAGTAGGCGTTTTGGCCTACTTCCAGAAAAAAACCTATTAATTGATATACATAGAATTCATGTGTTGAGTTTTATTCTGAGAAAAAAAAAACAAATGAATTATATCACACAAAAAAAACATTGAAAAAGGTTTATAAATCATTAATTTTTTCTAGAATAAAAGAAACATTACCAAGTAGCCCCTATAAAATGCCTGAATGCGCAGAGCAGCTTGGTCGTCCTCCGTGGCAACCATTGCACGTTCATATGCTGCCTTCCTGATCATCCTCGAGGTCGCTTCGGCCGCAAAAAGCGCAGCCTGAGCTGCAGCCGCGACAACAGCTCGGCGTTTTCTCTGCTCTGCCTCCTCATCGTTCGTGATATCTGGTGAAGTCTCCACCGGGAAGTGCTCGACAGAAACTATATCAGCCACCTCATTGCCCCTTTCTGCCACCACTTCACTTTCCTTCTGAGCCTGTATGTATAAAGAAAATATACTAGGATTAAATTTGGAACAACATGTCATGCATTTGTTAAATTAACGAGAATTTTTCTCTTATACCCTGTAAAAAAAGAAAATTATCATCTGTACTATGATATAAGAATTTGATGAAATGTCTTTAAGCTATAAACAAATTAATAATGTCATTGTTAAATTTGATTTTGAAAATCTAAGTAATGATGGAGAATAGAAACTTACCCGTTTGTTTTGATCCTTTGAAGGGGAAGAAGATGAAGGTTTGAAAACCTTCTTGACAGATGAAAACCAGTTCCCTGTTTTCTTTCCCATATGTGAGTGTGTGCATGTGTGTTGGTGAGTGTGTGTGTGTGTGTGTGAGAGAGAGAGAGAGAGAGAGAGAGAGATGACACAGTTGTATTGGGATGAGAACACTAAGGACTTTTAAGCGCAGCTGACAACTGAACAAAGAGACAAAAAGGGGAAAATGAAGAAATAAAATGTTTTTAACAAGTTTACGAACAGAGGTGCCGTGAAGCAGCGGTTGGGTATTTATTCTTGGTATCACGGGAGCAAAAGATATGCATGTTAGTATAGGCAACGACCATGATATAAACTAGAAAAGATACGTGCTCTCGTTATTATTAATGTATTATTAATGTCTTCTCCTGTATAAAAAATAATTTTGTCATTATTTATATTTTTTCTGTAAAAATAATTTCAAAAAAAATATCTAAAAATAAAATTTGGAATGAAAAAAATTAAACAGTGAAAATATTGTTCACTTGAACAGAGAAAACATTATTCATTGGCACTGTAGATCCTACGGTGCCAAATCATGGAACAAAGATATATAGTAGATGATGCGCGCTAAAACAGTAGAACTATGTGAATATAGAAAAATAAATTAGGAAATAAAAAAGACAAATACTATATCGGAAAAATAAAAGAGAGAACCGTTAGTGTCAAATCACCTCACAGCTAGTGAGAAACAAAGAAGTACAAATAGGAATTACTATAATCTTTGAGAAATGCAAAATATTTTTTGTCTTTCATTGTCTCTCTTAAAATCGATATTTCTTCAAAAATTCAATATGATATCAGAGCAGGTCTTTATGTCAATAATACTGATACGTGAATTCGACTCACTCAAGTAAGGAGCATAAAATCAGATTACCTGAAAAACCAGAAAAACAAGTCGTACCAATACAAAGATGAAAAATATAACCAGAAAAAAAAGTTCATCATACAAGTCATCAAATACCTTTCTCAGCCCTCAAAAATCATTCTCAGGTCTGTTCTTACCAATAACCTCTTGAAATCACAAAGATATGAACTCATACCAGAAAAAACCTGAGAAAGGGCAAATTCTCCACAATCAAATAAAAAAACCAGCACTAACCTTACTGAGACAGTATGACTAGCAACTCAGAAGGTGACCACAGCGAAATTCTCACTACAGTTTTCCTAAATGGAGATAACTATGTTACCGGAGAGATGTCAGCCATCCTCTCTCTGAGCAGTAGAGGAAAAAAATGGCCATATCACCGGCACCTCAAAGAAATTCAAAATAGCTGGCACATACCCCACACCAGAAAAGAGAAACCAAAATAGCTGATACGTAGATATCACATTTGATACCGATATTATTATGAGTTGAGTTATATACACATTATTCGAGTTATTATGTACATTATTTTTTATACTGAAATAGTTATGCTTGTTATTTTTTTATTATGATAAGTGTTAAAACGCAGCGGATACGGAACATATTGTGTTAAAACTATATTCATATCATAATTTGTCAAGTAGATATAAAGATATGGTTGTTAGATGGATGCAAAATACAAAATCAAATTCACATTAATCGAATACAAATACAAATACAAAGCCGATAATCAACATATATCAACATATATGAAATAAACTTTAATATTTATATTTTTTGATAAATATACATATGTATTAAAAATAATTAATTAAAAATCATAAAATTAAAATTTGTAATATCAAAATTGATAAAAAATATATGAATGTATTAATAATGTTCATAATATATTAGAAATTAAGTTGCATAAATAAAATATTAGCAATTTAACACTTCTGCAAATGAAATTTTTATATCATAAATGTTACTATTTTAGATTCAAATAGTCCGGATATTCACAATGTCTTGACAATTCAAACCAAACTCATATTCATATTCACATTATTCTTGTGAATCCGAAACGAATACAAATATCTTAATATCTATATCATATATTTATACTTGTGAACTTTTTCGAATATCAAAAACGGATAATATGTATATATGATTCCGAACGCATTTTGAGTATTGTTGTAATTTTATTATCTCTTTTCTGTTATTGATAAAAGTTTCCGAAAAAAAGGGCAGCGTACGGGAAAAAACAGATAGGAGTGACGTCAGCGGGTGCCACGGCTCTCTCAATACGGGTCGGATTGAATGAGGCACAACCGAAACCCGACCCGTTGGGAACTGGGCTCCGCGACGAGGCCACGAGGGCTCAATCCATTTCGATTCTGCGTCTCCGCTCCATCCGACACCGCGACTCGAGCATCAATATCTCTATTCGTCTCTCTGATTCTCTCTGTGGGTTTTTTTTTGTTCTGCGCAAGAAACAGGTGCTTAACCATCTCATTGCTTGTAGAATTCTAGTTGATTAATCAGAAATTGAATGGTCAAATTGAAGTCTGCGCTTCCGAAATAGAAATTGAAGCGGCAAGAGGTAAGAGGTATTATGCACTGCTGCGCTTCTCCCTCTCCGACTTTCGCCTCAAGGTATTAATATTATCGTTAACAGTTAATCTACGCCTCTAGAACTTTAAAATGCTGTCATTACACTGGGGATTAATCGGAAGAATCTCCTTTTTCTTGCTCCTTTTGTTAATTTTTCGTTTTTTCTGTCTTTTCCTCGGAAATTAACTAGGGATTATTCGAAGTGTCGTTTTTATTTGGTTTCCCCCAAAATTTTGAAGTTAGGAAGATTTGTTGGGAGGAAAAATCGCCTTATATCAATGAACTGTTCTTCTTCAAATGATGGTATAGAAGTTTCTAGTGAAATTCTACATCAACAAAATGAGGGGGATAAAGATGCTGTTATGATTGTAGATCATGGTTCCCGTCGTGAAGAGTCTAATCTTATGCTCAGTAAGTTTGTTTATATATCTATTAATTCATATATTTACTTTGGAAGTCAAGTTTCAAGTTTGTTCATTCTGGTTTGGGATTTGATTGCATTAAAGAAAAAAACAGTTCAATGCAAATTGCGGTTGTTCAGCTATAATTGTGGACCTAATGTCATCCAATTTGCTCCAAAAAACAATAGTTCATTATCTAGTTACAGTACAATTCAGTGGCAATCAAGCAAAGAAAACAAGTATAAGTTAAGAAGGATATAAAATGTAGCCAAGCTGGTATTTTTATCTTGACCTCATCTAAGCTGTAACTAGAGTAAAACACTAGTATTAATGTGCTAGACTCGTAACAGTTAGTGTATTTGTACAATTTAAAAGAACAGTTCAGTGCAAATTGCGGTAATTCAGCTATAATTGTTGATCTAATGCCATCCAATTTGCTTCCAGAAACAATAATTTATTACAATTTCACTGGTTACTGTAAAATTCAGTTCCAATCAAGCGAAAAAAGCAAACAAAAATTAATATGGATTAAAAATGTAGTCAAACTGGTGTTAATCTTGACCTCATCATGGCTTTAGCTAGTGTAAAATACTACTACCAATGTGCTAGGCAGTATATTTGTACAATTAAGAGCAAGGGGTACATACAATGTATATAGGTAGGTTGTAAATTTTTTGTTTCAGCATTCAAACTAGCGGCCAATGCCACTTATTTTCAAAAGAAAAAAAAAGCGAAATACTTTTCTTTTTCATTCATGTCAGATGAGTTTGTTAAGATGTTCAAGGCAAGAACAAGTTATCAGATAGTGGAGCCCGCTCACATGGTAATTTCTTAAGTGAACAAAAAACACTATACAGTTGTTTATGACAATTGAATTAGCAGTTTTTCATGTTTTGATTCCCATTGAAATCAGGAACTTGCTGAGCCAACAATTAAGGATGCATTTTCAAAATGCGTGCAACATGGTGCAACCAGAGTTATTGTGAGTCCATTCTTTCTCTTCCCAGGACGGCATTGGCATAAGGTATGGGTATACAATAATTGGCTAATTTGCAATGGTTTCTCACTAGAAAGGTTTTAGACCAACCAAGTTCAAGAGGTGGCAACGGGTTTTGCTCGAGTTGGTTTGTGTTGGATCTGGTTGGGTCAGTAAATGTGTTTTAAAAAAAACACAAAGTCAATATGTACTGTAGCTGTTATGCAGATGGACTAATAATCACTGAGCAGGGTTAATTGGTCAAGTTGGTTTAAACCTGGTGCAGTTGGTCACACGTGCATGACAGGAAATGCTTCATTTGGACATCCAAATTCTTCAAAACACAGAATGTTTGAATATATCCCAACAGCCCTTGGACTATTGCAAATATTTCTTGTATTATCTCAATAAAAAGTGAAGAGAACTAGTTCAAACAAGCCAGTTCAAGCTTTCCCACTGGAACAGGACCACAGTGACCTGACCTGCTAGTGGGTCAAAAAAAATAAAAGCCATTGTCTCATACCAAGTAGGTAGTAAGCTTAACCTGGTCAATTTTGAGATTCAAATATGAAATTTTGCTGAAAATATTTTCTTTTTCTTTTTTCTTTTACTGAAGTTCTTTGTTGAAAATATTTTTATTTAGTATTTTCTTACTTTCGATGGAATTCACAGTGGTTATTTATAGGATATTCCTGCTTTAGTGGCTGAAGCATCCCAGGAACATAGGGGAGTATCCTATGTTATAACTGCTCCTCTTGGCTTACATGAGCTTTTGGTGGTATGTCTTTGGATCTTATCTGTTTCATTATCTGATTTGTGACTGATTGCAATTTCTAATTTATTTATTGGTCATGTGTGTTGGAGATGATTCTTTTTCTCATTTGTAAGTTATATTTAAGGAATCTTCTGACTGCTCTTTACACCAGAAATGTGACAGCAAAATTTTGATTCTTTTCCAATTTCTTCAAACCCAAAAATGATGACAAATTTCACAATTAATGATTTCTACCGCTTGGAAACAAACATAGAAAAGCAGCTCCATTTTAGAAGATTTTAATAAACCTTTTATTTATTTCCTATCATTTATAAAATTAACACCAGAGGACCCAAAGTTGCTAAGCTGGCAATTAAGATTTTATTTTGCATTTTGTGCATGTAGGATGTGATGAGTGATCGCATTAAGCATTGTGTGAGCCATGTTGCTGGTGTTGCTGATGAATGTGATGTTTGTGCTGGCACAGGGAGGTGCCGCCTGTACCCATAAAAGAGCTTAAAGCAATGTATAATGAGATTACAAAATTAGGATAATTTCGGTGAGAGAATTCTCAGCTTCAAGTTTAAGACGTGTGTTTTGATTGCGACTCAAATTCAAATCTTTTTCTCAAGGAGTATCACTGAACTTTTTGTAGGTTTGCTCTATTTCCCATTAGGTTTTCTCAAGTGTGTAGTTCATTGATCCAGTGATTCAAATTATGAGTGTATAATCAAATGATGCACATGTATCTACTTCTCACCCAGTATGGATGGATCCTGCGGCATAAGCAGGAAAGATAAGACCAGCACAAGTTTAAAAAATATGCCAATAATTTTGATACATGTTCTATCAGTCAGGTCAAGTATGCATGATAATTAGATTAGACGTATTAGATATGAGTCTTGTAAAATATTCTCGTTGTCATCTTTAATCTTAGCAACCGGAAAGGAAACAAAATTTTGTTTTCTCTTGTGAACAAATAAATAGAAAACAAAACGATTTAGAGACGCGATGACAAAACATTATCTTCAGTTACTATTGAAAGTAAGGACATAACTAGAGGTGTGATAAGGTCCCCGGGGGCGGACCCGCCCATGACCCGACCCGTGTCCGATCCGTGCCCGATCCGTGCTCGTGGTAGACCTGTGCCCGATCCGTGAAAAATGGACCCACAGGTTTTGGGTGGGACGGGACGCCCTCTTGACCGTTGGACCCGTGCTAGACCCAACCCGCCGGACCCTTGACCCGACCCGTGCCTGACCCTTGACCCGACCCGTGCTCGACCCTTGAACCCGACCCCTAGACCCGACCCAAACCCCCGGACCCGACCCGACCCCCTGGACCCGTGATTGAAATGATTGAAATGATAGAAATGATTTATGTCACTTCTAAATTCAAAAAATTTCAAAAAATTTCAAATTTCAAATTCACCATACCTCTCTATAAATAACACCCTCCACTCTCACTTATTTCACACATCTATCTCTCATTCTCTCTTTCAAATTCTCAATAATCACTACTCAATTCTCAATTTACTTTCATAATTTTAATATATAAGTTATAACTTCTAAGTTTATAATAATACTTTTAGATATATTAATTAGGTTTAAATATTTAAATTGTTAATTTATATTTATTCTCTCATCATCCACCATCCGTGCAAAGGTACATTTAAGATTTTAAGTTACAATTTACATTTAATTCTCGAATTTATATTTTTTTTACGTAACAATTTTGATTCTTATCAAATTTTATTATTTCTAACTCACATTTTAATTCACATACAATTTGTAATTCACATTTTTATTCTTTAATAACTTCTAAGTTACATTTTTTTATTTTCAATTGTAAATTAATTTATTAATTTATAAAAAAAATCGACATATTTTTTACTATTATGTGAACAAAATTTGACAATATTATTTGAGTATTATTTGAATAAAATTTGATAATACAATTTTTGTTCTTCTATTTTTAATTCACATTTAATTCACATTTAATACGATTTTCCGCACAATGCACACGTTATTTACCAAGCCATAATTAATGTTTTGCATGAATTTAATTTAAAAAGAGATTTAGAAAACAAGATTTTTTTCAATTTCTTTTGACAATGCTAGCAACAATATGAAATCTATTGATTATTTTTTAAGTGCATTAAATCCCATAATGAATGGGAAATTATTTCATCAAAAATGTGCATGTCATATTTTAAATCTCACCGTTAAAGCAGGTATTAAAACTGAAGGTATTAAAAATTTAATTTTTAAATTCAAAGATGGTCTTCATCACATTTTTTCAAATAATGTTAGAAAACAAAATTTTCATGCATTGTGTTCACGCTTGGGCTTGAGTAATTTGATAGTTCCATGGGATGTCGATACCCGTTGGAACTCCACGTATAGATTGTTTCATCATTGTTTACCATATAAGAAAGCAATAAATGAAATGTTGCAGAACTCAACCGAGGGGATACAACCGATGATGAACAAGGGAGAATGGAACTAATTGGAGAAATTGACAAACTTTCTACAAGTTTTTTTCAAAGCAACCGTCAAACTTTCATGCTCGTATACACCATCTGCACACGAGTTACTTCACCATCTATATTGCATCACCAAGGTACGTAATCTATATTTATGTTTGAAACAATCATTCTCTTTCTTTATCCATCTCTTATTCTCTTATATTTTTTTTCTTCTAATTCTCTAAGGTCTATCGTCAGCTTGAAGATATAGAAGGGCTAGACCATAATTTGACTCCAATCGTTGAGGCAATGAGAGAGAAGTTTCTCAAGTATTGGGAAGAAGTACCTCCTATCACTATTATAGCGAACTGTCTGCATCCGGCCTTCAAAAAGAAGTACACAACAAGATTGGTTCAGAAGTACAACCAGAATCTGAAGTTACCATATCATACGGTGGAAGCCGAAGTGACTGCTTTATTCGACGGGATGTTCGACATTTACAATGCTCGACATGTCTCAAGGATGACTTCTACGCCAACTCAACCACAAAGATATGAATGCAATATATTTAGTAATATTTGAAGACTCAATTTATTTAGTAATTTTTTAACACTCAATAACTTTTTTTAACACTCAATAACTTTTGAAGACGATGACATCGACATCCTAGATTGGTGGAAGCGACATTCTGGCGCATATCCAGTTTTGGCAGCGATGGCTCGTGACGTTTATGCAGTGCCCGTGTCAACTGTACCATCCGAGTCATGTTTCAGTTCTGCTGGTAGAATTTTGACCGACAAACGCACCAAATTGGGTACAACACGGTTCGAGCAACTTGTGTGCTTGAAAGATTGGATTGATGCCGAAGAGCGTAATCAACATGATCCTAATTTTCAAGAAGTCGAAACTCAAGAAAGTAGTACTATGCCAAGAAGTCTTGTCGCCGGCGACGATTCTGATGATCCATTGTGCATTGACGACGACGAATTGTGGTATCTGAACAATGAATTCATGCGTGCAATGTTGTAAGTTCTTAATTGTAATTGTAATTATATTTTTCTTTTTTACAACAATTTTTTCCAATGATACTAACAAAAAAAAAAGTTAGAACTCCGTCTATGTTGTCTTATTCACATAGCCGGTCCCAAGCCCGGAATAAAGGAGGAGGGTAACTTTTAAAAATGATATAATTATAAAATATATTTTTCAAAATATTACAAATTTTTTCTGAATTTTTGTGCATTTTTTTAATTTTTTTAACATTTTTTCGAATTTATTGAGAATTTAGAGGTTTTTTTTAACATTATATGAATATTTTTTATTTTAAGAAAGATCATAAATAAAAATGATATAATTATAAAATATATTTTTCAAAATATTACAAATTTTTTTTCTGAATTTTTGTGCATTTTTTAACATTTTTTCGAATTTATTGAGAATTTAGAGTTTTTTTGAACATTATATGAATATTTTTTATTTTAAAAAATATCATAAATAAAAATGATATAATTATAAAATATATTTTTTAAAATATTACAAATTTTTTTCTGAATTTTCGTTCATTTTTTTAATTTTTTTGGGATTTTTTGGAGGCATTTACCATTTACAAACTTTAAAATTGAAATTTTTTTTTTGAAAATCCCTCCGGGTCGGACCCGCCCCCCACAAACCCATGACCCGTGCCCGTGAGACCCGTGGGGGTCTATCACGGGTCGGATTGCCCTTTCGGACTTTGGACCCGTGCAAACCTGACCCGTGAGACACTTGAGACCCGGGGACCCGTGACTCGTGTGTAAAGATGGGTGTGTGTTGACTTCAAAGACACACTGACACTTCAATCTGAATCGTTTATTTCTTTTACCGTCTTGATCTAGGTTGTTTATTATTTGGTTGGATAAATGTGACAACTTTTCTTGTAGTTTTCATGCAGAAGTTTGAAATTTGCTAAATTCTTTTGTGTAGCACTCACCACATAGATTAAACAGAGAATCTAATTTTAATATAACCATATATATTATTGATTTTTTTAGCAAGGCTCAAATTCCAGATCTAGTTTTAATACATAGATGTAGATATCGATTTTGACCGACAAATTTCTAAAAGAAATAGCTGGGAATAAAATAAAGGGTGATGCTAACTCCTTAACTGCCCCCTCGCGCCCTCTGTTAGAAGACAAAAAAATAATTAATGCTTTGTTCTGTCCACTTTCCTAAGTGTCTTTATATTTAGTTCTAAAGTCTTTATATTTAAATTTGCAACAAAACTGTTATGTCCGTCATTTCACTCTCAAGTCTTTATATTACTGCAAGTTTTTATTTTTTTGCTACAAGTCTTTATATTAGAAATTTTACAATAATTTTTCAACAAATTTAAATATAAAAACTTGCATGCAACAATATATTGATTTTATTATTATAATATAAAGACTTGTAATTTTTGCATCAATTATATTGCAAGTCTTTATATTAAAAAATTACATCAATTTTGTTGCAAATTTAAATATAAAAATTTATATCTAAATATAAAAGATATGCAGTGAAGTGAACATCACGAAATAGCAAAAAAAAAATTATTTTCTAGTGAAAAGAAGATAAGAAGAATACATTATATTTAATTTAAAACAAAATACTCAAGAAACAAAAAAAGTGTTCATGCAATCATGCCTCTGCAGCTCTGCTCCCATGGTTCCTGTTCCGAGGCTCGTACCGTCACTGGCGCGTCATTTCCAGCTTTCACCATGTCAACATGCCAAACAGAACTGCCCACGTGTCCACTCAGTAGCTAATTCAATAAGCGTGATCTCCAGATTTTCTGTGGCGTATATCGATAGGCAACACTGGGTTAATAGATATACCACAACCCGATTGAAATGCAATCTGTATAAACCACAACCCGCCACACATCGATTATGAAGGCCTGTTAGCAAGTAGTTTCTGATTCATCAAAGAAGCGTTTTGGAAACTGCACGTCTGCCATTGCAGTTTGGGGTCTTTTCAGTTTTTCCCGTTTCGTCTTTATTTTCTGAAAGTCTCTGCACATGTTGCATATTTGGTGTATGCAACATTTCTCTGTAGTTCATAGTTTGTTTTATATGTTGTACAATTTCGACATTTTTTTCGGTGATAAATTAATTTGTTCTCTGATAATTTATCTCTGATTAATATGTTGTTTTGATCTATAAAATTATTTTGTAACTCATTATAACATACAATTTGTTATATCTTCATTATTCAATCAAATTTGTCAACATATATGCATTTTCCTCGAATCATTTTCTTATAATCAATCATTGTTAAAAATTGAGTCTAAGAAGTTATTTGAAATTATGTTACCAATACATGCTGGATCAATATTGGATTCGGACCATTTTGAAGTTTTTTTATCACGATTAATTGCAAAAATTGAGTTCATTGCTATTCTTGATATAGTAGATGTTATCACACATACAATCATATTTAATTCGATGAAATTGTTTAAATCGGAAATGAGATCTTCTATAATTTTGTACGTAAAAAGTTATTTTATGGTTTCGTCCAATTGAAACTAAGAGATAGAGGCATGGATTTTTCGAATGCCCATAGAAACAATTTTGAAGTTTTTTAGTGAGACAGAGAGTGATCCAATTACAATAATTGATTAACATAAAATATATTATTCTCAATGTTTGAAATAATGATCACTTACGATGCATTAAATAATGACATACTTGATAATATTGTGTATTACTATCAGCAAGTATAAATCAAGACTGTGAATCATAAATTAATTATAGTTGAAAATGTAAACTTTAAAAAAATTTAGATATGAGTATTAAGCATTCAACATATGGTGGCATATAATGGTATCAAATATATTGTGGTAGACTAGAAATGAAATTAAACATTAATTAATACATCAAGTTTTATCCTAAAATATGAAGAATCATAATAACATATTAAGCATTGACGGTCATTAAACAAATAGTACAAAAAGCAAGAAAAGAATTCATGCATTAATGACATTAATTGAATCTATACTTGCATATCTATTGGATTCAATGTATTTTTGGAAAAACAAAACCTAACAATTTTTTTAATATTGCACACTTGTAATTTATAAATGTCTAGTTGTAAAATAAAATAATTCGGAGAGGAAACTTGATGACATTTGTCTCTGTAGTAAGAAATCGGGAATATGTTTATTAATATCCATTAGATAAAAAGTCGATTTGATGTAATTTTGAACTATTCAATTAATAAAATTTTCATCTATGAAATATTAATTGAGGAGGGTTCAAAATGCCTTCATTTGTGTGTCTCCAAATTTACAATACACCATTCATCAAGAAATAATTAATGATTTATAATAAAAGGTCCAAATATTTTTTATTGAATGATGTGAATTTTGAGATAAAATGGAGGCAAAAAATGATAGAGAAATTTGAACCCTCATATTAATTTAGGCAGTGATACAATGGTTCTTGAACACGGTCTCATGCACTTTGACTTTTTATGATAATTCATCTATTCGTAAAAGAGAAAACTGGATGAAACGTTAATTCTAAAGACAGTGTATATATTTGTAATTAAATGTAATATATATCTGCAAGCTCGCTTAAAATAAGAGCGGATTGGATAAAATAACGACAAGTATCTGACATCTTATGCGACAAGAAGGTCTCACAAAAGTTGAAAGGCAAGTTCTATAGGACAGCAATTAGACCCGCAATGTTGTATGTAGCAGAATATTGGGCTACTAAAGGGCAACACATACAAAAGATTAGCGTGATGTCGTGGTAGAGATGCGTATGTTACGATGGATATGTGGGCATACAAGAAGGGATCGCATTAGAAATGACGATATACGTGACAAGATCGGGTTGCACCAATTGAAGAAAAACTTGTTCAACATCGTTTGAGATGGTATGGGCATATCTAGCGAATGTCTTCTGATGCACCGATACGTAGTGGAGTTTTAAGCCGCGTTCAAAACACGAGAAGAGATATGGTCGACTGAAATTGACATGTAACGAAACTGTAAAAAAATGACTTAAAGGCATGAAATGTCTTCAAAGAGTTGGTGTCATATATGAGTGCAGGAAGTTAGCGATTCATGTACCAGAACCGTGACAAACTAAAATTTTGAAGTAGTGTTATAATTGTACGACTTTAGTCCACGGCATAAAATACTAGTCTAAACTTATGATTGGTAGAATAGTGTATTATTATTATTATTATTATTAGCATTGTCATTATCATTTCTATACTTTTATTTTTACTATTATTTTACTATTTATTATATTATTATTATTATTATTTATATTGATTTTCATTTCTAATTTACTCCAATTTATTTGAGAATAAAGATTTTGTTATTGTTGTTGATGTAAGCTCACTTAGATACGAAAATTTGTGAATTTTTTTTGTCAGTCCTCGATATTAATTTTTAATCAATGCAAAATATAAATAGATTAAGAAATTGAGCTCTTTATTCTGTACAATTTATTCTTCTGTCGCTCATTAAATTTTTATATTTCTCGCTAAGAGCACAATTTTTAACCAAGCTGTTCTGTTGCGGCTCATGCGTTAAACCATAGAACGTTTCTACGAAGAGTTTCTCACTCCCCCACGTATTTAAGTCTAAGCAGTCTTTAATCTTCCTTTTCCACTCACACACTCTCCCATTTCTTCTCTCCTCTCTACGACTACCCAAATTTTTTCTTACAAAAGAGAAAAAAAGTTCTCGAAGAAGTGCTGCTTTTCCGACAAAATCCTCCTTTACTTCTCGAAGAGATAAGAGGAAAAAAGTTCCACTGCAAGGTGAAAATCTTATCTCCGAGCTTAGATGCGGTGTTTGTGAGATTTTATATATAAATCCTGCATTTGTTTCTCTTACACAACCGGTTTTGTTCACGGATATTTTCGCTTTTGCATGAAAAGAGGCTCTATTTGTGCTATTTGGGCTGTCAGTAGTAGTTTTTTTATTAGATCAATCGAGTATTTCCTCTTATTTGCTAAATGACTAGTGCAACAGACTGTAATATTGACCCAATGATATCGAATTAGGTTTTTTGGTTTTAATTTGGATAAATGAATGAAAATTAATTAAAACGCTGAATTCGGGTCTGGTCCTGTAATGTGGAGGTTATGGAAATTTTAAGTTTTGTGCTATTTAGTTATTTTGCGCAGTTGTTGTTAGGTGGTTTATTGTTGTTATTTGGGCTTCCTTGCATCTCTCCCTGTGAAATAAAAATCTATTTTAGGGTGTTTTTAAGGAAGCAAGACACCTACCCTTTCTCTATGCTTCTTAAAAAAAATACAATTTTGAATTCATATCAAAAGTTGCAAAAGAGAAGTGCATTGGAAAAATGAGAAATTTATTAAAGTAGAAAGTTCGGGACAATGTCCGCGAACGTCTTTTGGTTTGTGCTGATTCTGAGACAATGAATGTAGGATTCCTATTTTAAAATATACATGTATTTTCTCTTATCAGGATTTGCCAGTGCAATGTCAGGTGAGAGGTCCCTAAAGAGGAGGCTGTCATATTGTAGTGTCAGAGATGGAAATGGTTCTAATTCCAATTCTGATCGTGGAAAGGTGTACAAATTCCAGATCCAGCTGCCAGACGGCTTGACCACATGCCTGACCCTGCACGACCCACCTGAACGAATTCAAGTTTCTGAGTTCATCGGTCATATCAGAAAAAAACTGGAGAAAGCGTCCAATGGGTCTGAATCCACGCCCAGATCTGGATCCAACAGGAGGGAGATTAGGTGGAACTCACATATGTACCTGGAGGATGTCTTTGGAAAGAAGCTTGCCAGCGCAGTTCTGTTTTCACGCTTTGCACCAAATAAGTGTCATATTTTAATTCTTCATGTGAGTTTTTTCTTCAATCAAAAGTTTTTCGCCAATCTGACCATATTATCCCTTATTACTGCTTCCTTGATTCCATGAAAAAGGTTAAAAACAGGTGGCAGCTTGGCCATTTTTTGTTTTGGAAAAAGGGACCTGCCATGTGGTGGTTTATAAAAAGGGATGGGCTAGGTGTTATCAAAATCCTCTTTTCTTGCCAGATACACTACCATTCCTTCTTTCTTTTGTTTTTAACAGGAAGATTTTGAAGATTCTATCAACAGATATTATAAGGTAACGGTCCAAGCCCTTCAGGTTTTACTTCTCTCAGCCTCCTTTTAAGTGGGATAATTCATTTCAGTTGGATAGATGCACTTAATTATTTACTGGAATAACCCCAACTTGAGGTCACCTTGTATTTTGTAGTAAGTTAATGACAAAATAAGAACTAACAACATATGAAAGCTGTACTTAAGATGCAAAATCTTATTGCCAAATAGACACGATCAAACTTGTTCTTTGTTTGGTTTAGTTATTGTGTTTCAAGTACATACAATATTTTTTAATTTGTAAGCAGTTTCAGAATATGTGGGATTTGACTCCTTACAAAGACATACACGAAGAACTCCCTGCCGAGTACACCTTTGAGACAGCTCTCGCTGATTTAATTGTATGTTAGCTTTCTCTTAAACACAGCGTCTTTTCCAATAGAAAGATCTTTAGTGAATACTTAGAAAACATCATATCTGATTAAGGTTTGTAGATAGCGTTGTCCTTGATAATTCAGTGTTCTTTATTTGTTATTTAATTACTATTATGTTTGTTATTATCATTACAGTTGTGCTGCTATTATCATCATATTTTCCTTTTGTGTGTGTGTGTGTGTGGTTGGGGGGGGGGATTGAATTGTCGCTCATGAAGACTTTAGATGGTCTTTTCAATTCCTTAAAAGCTAAAGTGCTTTTTCCCTTTTTTCCTTTTATAACTAGTTGAAAATTGACTTTTTGTTTTATCAGGACAATTCCTTAAAAGCTGTTTGGTTGAATGCTCATGGTGAAAAAAGATTCATCGGGTAAGCACATCCATTGATCCTTATAATAATACCTTGTTTCTGAAATGCAAGTATGTCGTTTGATGTCTCTCTTTACAAGATTTGGAAAGAAAGAAGTTCCTTATGCGGCATTAAGATCTAAAACCAAAATAAGCATGGCAAACTTTTAGCTTTCTTATCGTCATTTCAGGCATATGGAATATTATTTTCTTTTCAAGGGGTTGGGTAACATTTCCATGCACGTGTTTTCAGCAGAATTTAGCATTTTCTCTTAGAGGAATTGAATATACATTCTCTGCTAAAAAAATATTTTAAATTATTCGGTATCTGCAGAGTCACTATCGAGAGAAATAAAATTGACATATTTGATAGTGGATGTGGAATGGATGGAACTGAGGATAATTCTATTGCAAAATGGTAATACATTTTTCATTTATTTTCCGCTGAGAAGTGGCCATTTCATTTAATTTATTTTTAGTTCTTAAATTTGGATCCAATGTATGGTAGCTTTAGTTCTATTAGCATTGTCCAGATGTTGGACCTATTATTATTAGTAGAGAAAAAATAAGAGCCAAAAACAACCAACACAAGGAAATATCTTATATCTACTTCAGTATCTACTCGCAGCACCACTAATTTATATCCTTTTGAAGACTAGAAAGTTCTTCTAATAATACAATGATGAGATAATTTTTATAGGGGAAACCTGGAGCCATTGAACCAAAGAGTTGATGAGGCAAGCAGTAAACCACCATACTTACAGGTACTGGTATTTTCTTCTTTATCTTAATATAATATCTAATACTTTCACATGGGTTCCTGACAGTTATGTATTAGATGGCTTGTAATCTATTTCAGTCAAAAAAGATTTTGTAGTTGATAGAGATTTGGTACAAAACGTTGCAATTCTTTTTTTTTTCAAAGTAGGCGAAGAGCCTGCTAATTTCATGAAACATCAAGCTTTTAAAAATGGAGTTTAAACTTCGGTTTAACCTTTTTAACGGGAAAAACTTGTCATGGCGTTAAGTTTTCCGGAAAAAACGTTTTTAACTGGTTTTCTGTAGTTTAACGGTTTTAACTCCGTTTAAACCGTGTAAATCCGTTAAAAAATACCATTTTAACGCCGTTTTTTATTTTTATTTTATTTTTTTCTTTGTGTTTTTGCTGGATGTTTACTGCAATGTACTTGATGATTTGTCAACTTGTTGGATTAATTTAGTTTTTCCGTTTTTGTTTACTACTTTACTAACTTGGAGTTAGTTATTGAGGGCTTATTCAGGTAGTTATCAGTGTTATGATGGTATGTTGATTGTTTGGGTATATTGGTGTGGAACTTATAAAAAAACATTGAAGCACATTTCAAAATAAAATACATTCTAAATCTCAATTATTAAACATATAATATCACATCATGCATATTTCTAAATAATGAAAAATAAAGCAGCAATGTTAATAATAATGTTAAATATATATTATATAGTACATAGTTACATAGAGTCATACAGATGACAAAAAGTGTGTATGTTTGCACCATA
The DNA here is from genome assembly GCA_964058865.1 of Eleocharis quinqueflora. Lineage (NCBI taxonomy): Eukaryota > Viridiplantae > Streptophyta > Magnoliopsida > Poales > Cyperaceae > Eleocharis > Eleocharis quinqueflora. Next base: position 422,840 of record CAXKVX010000693.1, read on the forward strand.
ATTTGGTCTAAAATAAATAAATAATAGATAAAAAATTGTTGGCGGTTTTTTAATTTAACTTTCGTATAATTCTGTTTTAACGTTAAACCGTTAAGCGACCACCTCACCGTTAAACGTTTTTTAAAAGCTTGTGAAACATTAAACAAATAAAGAGGGTACAGGGTAATGATGGGTAGAGGTACCAACTGGACATTCCAAATTGAACTGTGCAAAATCTTGAGAATGAGAATGCGCTCTTTCAATTTATTTATCCCTAGTTTTCTTTAAATGTTCAGCCTTTCTTTGGTATGTTTGGCTATAGTGGGCCCGTTGCTGCAATGCACCTTGGCAGGTATAACTTTAGTTTTTTCACTATTTCTGTAATCAGTAGATCTTTTCTTTGTTCTTTTAGTTTTAGGACATAAATATATCTCATTATTGACTCAGGAATGCCACTGTGTCGTCTAAAACTAAGCAACTTCCCAAAGTCTATACTCTGCATCTTTCAGGGGACTCCTTGCTTAGAAAGTCACCATCCGATTCCACTTGGAAGGTGATTCTTCTGTTCTTTTCTACCTTGATATATTCATATACTACAAGTCGGAATGAATATATTTTTTTTTTCTATTTGGGTGGAATCACAGATCGATGGTGGAATTAGGAACCCCCTGGAGGATGAAAAGGCGCTCTCTTCACACGGAAGTTTTACTTGGGTATTTCTTGTGCCATTTAACTTAAGTTTCTGCATGTAGACTTTAACTTGGACTCTCTTTTGCTGGGAATAATCTTTGAGTTTGCATATCTTTCATTCTAAGCTTTGTACTTAGACGTGGTATGGTAATAAACTTTAATCTTTTGGCATCTTACTAATTAACGGCTGCCAAATGGTGAAATTGAAGTTATTCTTGTATTGTCAGAAGTTATTTGTATTTCAGTTAGCACAGGGATGCTACTCGACCTGACAAAAAATGCTATCAAGTTTGTCTTGTAATAGATTCCATTGAAACTTCTCTTTTTTGGTTAAGTGCCTGCACCACCGGTTTTCATTAATTAAGAAAAGTGTCTTACATGTAATTTTGGAATTGTATTCTGTGCCCCTCAATATTGTCAAGGGGCTGATACTTGATCAATTTTAATAAACTTTGAGAATTGCAGGTTGAGATTCTTAATCTCAAAATGAAGTGCCCTGATATACACAAGCTTCAGTGTTTGTTGAAGGATATTTATTTCCCATATATCCAGGTTATCTTAATTATTTTTCTCCTTTTGTGTGATTCTGTTTATCTGTGCCTGTGCTATCTATGCATATGCATGTTAGTGGAGGTTTCATGTAAATAGATTTGTTTTTTAAATTGATTCAGCATGATGAAGCTGGGAACTCTAACAAAACTGTCACGCCTGTCGAATTTCTGGTACATTCAATTCTACTATTTTTTTCTTCCAATTTTTAGTGTTTCACCAACAGCTAATCTCACGTTTCAATATTTTATATGAAGTTTCTTTTATTTGTTTTGAGTTTCAGCTACCTACAATTTTCTTTTGTTTCTTCTTAAGGTGAATGATGTGAATCTGGCTGAAGTTTCTGGCGGTGAGATGGCTAGATCGTATTTGCACTCTTGTAATGGCCCTGATTTTGTGCTTCAACTGAGCTTCTCACTGAAGACAGAAGAAGGTATCCATATTTATTCTCTTGTGTATTTGTGAGTTGTACCTGTATTGCGCTGTACTTTGAGCCATATTTATCAAGCTAATAAGGTGTATATTATTTATATAACTTTTTGGTCTGCAGAATCTTTAACTCGAGTTGCAAATGCAAGGCTCAAGTTTGTTTACTTTCCAATTTTGGAGGTAGTACTTGATTTATATATTGGAAACATTGTACTGCTGTATTGTTTTCTGCCACTACTGGCCTTTTAGATAACTATGTTCTAACAACACAGTGAATCATATGGCATCAAGCTACGTTTCACAGATACAGATGCTATTATTGTATTGGTTTCAATCAAAATCTGAGGATACAGACCATGTATCATATGTCGCCTATCATAGCTGATTTGTATCATTCGCAAATCTGCACCTGATATACATATCAAATACATGTGCGGCATGCATTTTGTGAATCTTAGTTCCCTTCTCTTAGTTGTGTGTTTAGTATCAATTTCCCCTCATAGAACTTTAGTATTCGTGAACATTAAACAAGATGAACAGAAAGTCATTATGTAGCTTCTCGGATTATTTTCATTTTTTATTTCAGGGACAAGAAATGATCGAGACAATGTTAAAGAAGTTAAAGAAAGACGGCTACAACTTCAAGGAACAATTTGAGAACTTTTCTCGTGTGTCTGTTCGGCGCTTGGGTCGCTTGCTTCCTGCTGCTAGATGGGTATTTTTCTATGTTGAATTTCAAACATTTGTGAGGTTCTTATTTTGTCTCACCCAAGCAAGCTATTGAATTTTGTACATTGAGCAATGCTCCAATACATCACAATGTATGACAGATGACGACAATAACAACAACAACATTGCTGTTGGCTCGCCAAGCCTATCACAACCCTCCTACTTCACCTGGCTTGGGACAGGCTATGCAAAAAAAAAAAAAAAAAAAAAAAAAAAACATAGGCAAAGTTCCAAATTGTATGACAGAAAAATCTGTAATTAATTGAACCATCCAATCATAAATAGGGACTGTTTGCTTTGCTTTTAAAACTAGTTTCTAAAGTGTAGTGAGAAAATATTTTGAATTTTAACAAAATTGCTTTTATATCCCTGTTGTTAGATTTTAGGAATATAACATGGGATAACCATCTGATAAAATGAATATGAACGGGAACAAAAAACTTCATTAGAGTAATTTTCTCATACATCAGCAAATTGGAAAATTTTGTTTCAATCTAATATCGAATGATTGCCCCTACTACCTCTCCTCCATGATTGGATCTAAAAATGGTGTTTACATATAATGTTTCTTAATATTATGGCACCCTTTGTTCCTATAATTTTGTGTCATGTTTCGAACACTCTAGTTTGTCTCTTGTATACCATGAGAAATAGAAAATGCTAACAGAAAACAGAGTCAAACTGAATTTTGTTACATGGTGCACGGCCTAAAGTGGTCTTTACGGAGCCAATGAACTTTACTTTGCAAAGGGCCAAATAATAACAATATCATGCTCTAACTTGGTGTAGAAACAACTTCCATTAATGGACTTTAAGCATAGAGTTGGAAAGGAAGCTCTGAGCTTAAAAAGCTGCTCAAGGAGAGTCAAGTGCTTTGTAGGTAGTGGGATCATGATTCAAAATGCAATTCTTTAGCTTTCATATTTAAATATTGCGCTATTATTAAATTGTTATAGTTATGGAATTGTAGATACTGATGCTGGCTTCTGTCCTACTCCTTTGAAGGTAATGAACTTCTGGATGATGTGATTTCTTGATATTTCCATTCCTGTCGTCGTATACTTTTAATTAAGATTTTTGTATTTGGCCAACATTTTATATCTTGTAGTGTAAGAAGATACCAAAGTGTATCATATTAGCCATAACTAATGCTAGTAGCATTACTTTTTGGTTCTTAGTCTTGCTGCATTTTCTCATGTAGTGAGTTTGTGGTGGTTACCCATCCTAGTACCGTTCACTGGGCAACTTGACATGAATTGCCCATGGGGGTTACTAGTGCCGGCTCCATTATGATTCAATGATTTCAGCTTTAGTCGCTAAGCAATTTTCTTTTTCTTCATTTTATTTCCAGACTGAGTTAGCACATCAGGATCCCTTTACACTTGCATTGAAGAATTTTGGAAGTAAACCTATCAGTAATAACGAAGGTGAAAACTTTTACCGATGACCTTTGCCATGACTAATCCGTGAGATATTTCTTTTTAATTGACTATTATGTTAAGCTTTCCATCAGTTACTTATGCTCTGTCCTTTCCAGTTGATCAAGACGTTAGCATAACAATACACCGAAATGGGAAAAGGCTGGGTGCATTGCAGCTAGAAAAAGATTATATCGAATGGGTGAGACAAATGCATGAACTGTATGATCAAGAAATTAAATGCGGTGAAGATGAACCTACTGTCATTCTTAGCCCCCTAGGCAAAAGGAAGCTTGGCATTACTCAAGATGGTTACCTTCTTACTTACCTAATTCTTTTTCCCAGTTTCATGATGCCACTATGTTTTGTTTCTCTTTAAACATTTATTGTTTTCTAAAAGTTTGTGAATTGTTCTTGAATCCCACAATAAACACAAATCAAGCAAAATTGGCAACATTCTTTATGTGTTTATTTAGAGTACTCAAGTATATCCATGCTCCTCCGTATGAAAGAAGGAAATATGCACGGGCTATTCTCCAATTTTGACTTGAAAATGAAATATCCCTCTTTCCCTAAATAGGGGAAGATAATGGTTAATGTGAACTGAGTAGTCGTAGTTAGTGGGTAAACGATTAGTCAAAATTGTTCGTCAAATTTGTTAAATTAGCCTCCAAATCCGATTAATCGGCCATTTAATTTTTCAGATCGATTAATATATAATAAATATGCGCACTGTGTATTTTCAAGATTACTAAATATCATAAATTTTAATACATTAAATTTCTAATTATTATTTTTTAAATAAAATTAGTAAATATTATATTCTTAAATATACAAGAAACTTATTTTTTTATTGAATTATTAATATTTTTATATATTAAAATATGAATGCCAAAAGCGTCTACAAAAGTTTGATTAATTGACCGCATAACGATTAGTCACTTGACGGCACTCCCTCTATCCATTGAGTACATTCCGTTCTTTAAAACACTTATTTGAACAAGACGAGGGATGTGTCAAGCATTTACCGCGAAAAGACCATGTTAGATATTCTCATTTGCAGAATGTTAAATAATCTGATGCTTTTTTGGGAGCAGAAGAATGTTTTCCTCAAAAATATTTATCTGGCATTTTGTCAAAATAATAAAAAGGAAACCAGATTACTTTTGGAATTCTTTGCAGTTATAAGAGTCCATAGATCCATAAAGAGGATGGGAAAATCTTGGAAATCAGGCCAGAAGGTTAAAGTTCTCAAAGGAGCCACTGGTACCTTAAAAGAAAACATGTATGCTACGCTTGAATACATCATTGTTGAAGGATTGGAAGGAGATTCTGGAGGTAAACATGGAGGAATAACTTATATCACCTTGCTATGCTCCTTAAATTATACAGTCATGACTTTCTCTTATTTTTACTTATGTCTCCCTTATTTATCCGTGTTTGGCTCCTGAAGTGAGGAATAGAGAGTTTATTCCTCACTTAAGCCACGATCAAACACGGGGCAAAAGTCTGGCTATTCTAATCAAAATTATTTACAACATTTTTGTAGGTGAAGCACGACTGATATGCAGGTGTTTATGATCTCTAGTTCTTGTAGTAATATAGGTATGTTTCCAATGACCTTTAGATTTCATGCGCTGTTTTATTTTTTATGCTAGGCCTATAGATATTACTGATGGTCAGGGGTGCAAAATTGCTGATGCCAATGGTGAAAATCCAGCAATAGAAATTCAAAAATCGGTTTCATTTCCCATCAGTTTCATAGATGCAGGGAAGGTCGGTGCTATTTGTTTTTATGGTAATTTATTTTCCTGTTCAGTACTGTTGGTTTTTATCGAATTTATGGTGTGGTTTTTATCGAAATTATAATTACTATTCTACATTTTTTTGGTTTGTTGCAGATTGTGGCAGTAGGTCAAGATGTGTTTCATTCGCAGCTCGAGAAAATCCTTACTGTTAAACCTGCAGAAAACTCTGCAAAGTGGAAATTTTGTAACAGTACTCCTTTGTCAGTCAGGTCAATAGTTGTTTTGGAATCAGTTTGAACTAATACTGTATCTTAAGTGGGTATGGCCGCAACTGAAGAAGGATTGTTCTTTTCTTCTGCAATGCTTTTATGCACTTTAAGGAAGTTGTTATTTCGTTAATAACCTGTTTTGTTCATTTCTTATAATTGTTTCAACAGGGTCGGTGCGTGTCTGCCTTCTATTTCAATTATATGCTCCGATTCATTTGGCAACCTTGTTCCTTTTGGGCCCATTGTACAAATAAAATTAAGTATATATTGTGAAGATCATGTTGTTGCGGAAATTAACAATCTCGAAATTGAGGTCCCAGATGGAGGCTCATCCTTCACAATTTCAGTAAGGCTTTTTCGGGAAAAACATGATATTAAATATTAATCATATGATATGCTGTTGATGTAGATCAGTTCTTCAACATTTATCTTGTAATGATTGTTTTGTTTTTGGAATATTTTCAAGGATGTTCGGGTTGAGAGCTCCATGTTGGATAAGATAAGGCGACACAGCTACAATGCAAAAATTGAAGTTACTTCACTTGATGGCCATTACTCTGTGGCAACTCCATGTAAAGGTAAAATGCATTACCAGCAGGCAATCTCTATATTTCATTCCATTCCTGAATCTAGTACAAAGAAAAAATTCGACTTCTAATGATCCTCTAAAATTGTTCATTTGTCTATCTTTCTATCTTTCCTCCTTCCTATTGCAGTTCTGCCAGGTTCCCCTGATCATGTTAAATTGCCTTCGGCTCAGTTGGAGAAACGCTTGGCACCTGGAAGGGTGATCGAAGAACTTGTCTTAGAGGTAATGCCAATGGTCAAAATATGCTATTTGTCATCCTTCTTGCTTATAAAGCTTCCAAAATTAGCCTAATTAAGCCTTGCTCCTCATGTTTTCCTTGCAAGTTTAACTTGTACGACTAAACTCTTATTTCAGCTGTCCTAATTTTGTCCCAACCAACCTCATTAGCAATTAAACAACCACCAAAAGGAAAAAAAGAAAAAAAAAGCTAAAATAACTCAACCCTGTGGTAGCATCAGTTCTAACCAGTTCCAGTGCCAAAGCAGATGGCTCTCTCTGGTATCTCATAATTTTGGGCCAACTACTGCCCTTTGGTGAAACTTTTATAAACTAAGTTCCAAGTTAGTCATCGACTGTCCATGTCTGAACTTAATATTGTTTTGTTTGTTTTGCTAGATATTTGATTCCTATGGAAACCATATTGAGGAAGGCACTGAAGTAACTATCAATGTGTATAACCTCTCTTTTCAAGATAATTTCGGTTCTTTACAGAAGGTAGAATCATCTTTATTTTTTTGGCCAATACTCGACTTTTATGAATTATGGACTTTTTATGAATTATGGACTCGGGAAGCATAATAGTAGCTTCTCTCTGATAATTGTTTTATACTTAAGCACACAGACAAGGTAATTTCAGTTCTTTATGCAAGGTAAAACTACTATTTTATTGCCAATACTCAACTTTTATGAAGTAGGGACTTGGGAAGTAATAGCTTGTCTTTGATAATTGTTATATACTTTAACACATAAGAGTTGTGATGCTAACATTTGTTTTTGTCCATTGTTCTCAACATAGGTGAATAGTGATGGTGGCATTGATCTAAGTGGACTTCTGAAAGTTGATGCCAGTTATGGTTCAGAAGGTGCCTTGATATACAAATGGACAGTTTTAATTTTTGAGACTCTAGTTGATTATGTACATATGTCAAAATAATGATCATATATGTCTTTTGCATTGATGAACTTCTGATATCTTTGCCCAGTTATTCCTAGGAGGAGCACATCAAGAAAATAACATAACTTTGTCTTATACATTTAATGAAATTAAGGGGTTGAGAATTTCTGATTTGGTGCTTACTATGCAGTACGCCTCTCTGTATTTACAGAAGGAAAGGATGTTTTTAAGGGAACATTTAATGTGCCTGGGAGGAGAATTCAAGCCATCTCTGAAGTTAGTCAAAACTTTCTTGCAGATCTTATTCTCTAACAAAAACAGTCAAGAGTTGATGAAGCTTGTTAATTGTACATTTGTACTTATCTTTTTTTCCCTTTTGAGTGGTTCTCTCACTTTGAGTGATTTAAGGGCAGAACTATGATTGTTCATTGTGCCTTAGGATGCCCATACTTGAATTAGGCTAGGAAAATTATCAGAGTTGGATCTAACAGAAAAAAAAAGAATTATTGATTTTACCAGAACACATTTATGTAAGCATTTCTTAGCTTTAGTTTATGATGTGATACTTAGCTATGTACATGTGTTTTTCTCGTACTCTTCTGGTTTAAAACTAAGATATGTCATATTTGAAGTGGTTGACTGTTATGGTACCATATTTGGAGATCAGCTTGTATTATGTTTTGATTGGTGAACTTGATAGATTGTATTGATTCACCCAGACATTAGCTTTTATACTCATTTATATGTTTACAGGTACATATAACCCAAGTACCAAAAATAGAATTGGGAAGCCCTCATACACCTAAAAGACTTCATCAAAATTGCCAGCTTGCTTCTTCTCCTATGTCTTACTGGAGTAATGAATCTTTGCAGGCATATGTTAGACATACTCAGGTACTTTTTATTGGAAGTATAGATCTTTAGATTTTCATTCTCCATCAATTAAGATCCTTAGTTGACATTTAAGCTGAAAAAGAAGGATCTGCTGGAAATACTTCTGACTGGTAAAGTGAGAACTGGAAACTAAAAACCTCTTGCTGACATACTGTTTTCCAAATAAAGAAACTGGAGCAGGATGTTGAGAAAATTGGTCTTAAAGTAGGGTGTCTTGAAAGGTCAGTAAGTGAACTTCTGGACAAAAAGAAAGACCTGGAGAATGACATTTCCATACTAAAAGGTACTTAGTTGTATATTCCTTTTTTATGTTCTTTCTAAATTTTCATTTAAAAATTTATGCAAATAACACAAAAATGGTAATCTGAAAGAATATTAAACACATACAAAAATGATTAACTTAGATATTAAAACAAATAATACATGTAAAATTTATAGCTCTCTCACTGAATTTCCATTTTATGGTCATGACACATTTGTGATGACAGGAACTTATTGAAAATATTTATCTGTTCGTTTCAGCTAAGCTTGGTAACTCGTATGAAAGGCACATCAACACATTGGAGCGAACAAAAGAAACAATGAAGCAAGAGATTGAACAACTGTGTCAAGGCACTATGGCATCAGTTCTTGTACAGTTCTCCAACAGGCCCATTCCAAATTTGAACTTGAAAAATGAATTAAAAGCAAACTGTGACAATCTTGTTGCACTTCTTGCAACTGTGAACGATCCCAAGCTTAGCAGGTAGATATACTTTTGGAATAGTGCAAATAACCATGACGGAAGATTTCTTCTGTTAACAAAACCACTATCAGCTTTGTTAAAACTCTGCTTTATTTTGGGTACTTCAGCTGCTAACCATGACTGAAGATCTCCTTAATGCTTGCAGGGTTCTTGCAAAGTACCTAGGTGAAGATCTTATGCTGTCAGTTGTTTGTGATACAGATGGATCAAGGTCCTTTGTGCAATATGACTCCAATGGCGAAATCAACAGAACATGTGGGATTTATAGAGTAGCTTCTATTCTTGGCATTAACATAAATAAGCCATTCTCTGTCATTGATCTTGACAAAATAAGGTATAATTTATGCTTCACTCATTTCTTGTTAAATTTACTTTTTATCATCCTAGTTTGGTTGTGTGCCCAACCACTCCTGGTTGCGGCACTTAAAAAATTTAATCAAGTTGTGACACCTCTAACTTCAGCTTAATAGCTGTTGACCTTTTGATTAGAAGTTAATAAAATATGGGGAAAAACTTAGGTACTCCATTCTAAGTACACTGAGTTCTCCAGCATGCATCAAGATCGAACGGTCCACGGTTATCGGGAGTACCCAGTGTATCTAGAAATGGAGTACCCAAGCCCTAAAATAAGCGCAATCCCCAGATTTATTTTCCTCTTAACGAAGCATGGGTGGAAGGGCTTAGCACAAAGTAATACCACCATATTCTTTTCAGCAAATTCAATTCCAATCGAGCAATTATGTAGAATTTGATGAGGTTATGAACAGGATGTTTGAAGGTACATAATTAATTTGTACTATCAGAAACTCATCCTAGGGTACTCACCTAGGGTTTGGTTGCAAAGTATGTGAACAGGTGGGGTGGATCTTATACACAAGCTGATCATCTAGGCATGTACATAGTGTATCAATATTTGGTGCAATCTAAAATATATTTGACTCAAACTTGTTCTTTGAATTCTTTTAATTTGCTCAGACCATATGTTGGTGACTTGATAAATGAAGATGTTCAAAAGAAGCTTGCAATCCCACACCCATATTCCCCACAGCACCAAACTAGCCCTGAAGGATTTGTAGGCTATGCAGTCAACTTACTTAACTTTACTACAAAAAATCTCGGCTTGAGAGCTACTCTCTTCTACCAGCTTTTTGGTCAGCTCCAGGTGTACCAAACACGTAATGACATAGAACGGGCCCATGATTATATTAAAGAGGGGGCTGTTTCTTTGGATGGCGCCATCTTGCGTTTGAATGGGATTTTTTCTCATGGAGAAACCGAGTATGTTACTGTTTAACTTTGTTTTCAATTTTTGTACCTGTTCTATCAGTTTGGTACCCCAAGTGTCCTTACCTATTTTTTTTTTCTTTTCAGAGAGCCGAAAATTACTTTTGCTGTGGTGGACCCTCTACCTCAAAGCACACCTGAAGAAAATGTTGTTGATATTATAACACAAATAAAAAAGAAAAATGACATTTTAGAAAATTTACAGGCTGCTTACCAGAGAGTGTTACAGATGCAACAGGCCGTTCTCAAAGAATACAAAAGCAAATATGATCATTTGCAAATGATTGTGCAAAGCAAGAGCCTTGAGTCGTCTATTATTACTGATCTTTGTAATTGAAGTTAACTTTTCTCTCGCTGTTAATATTGTTTCTAAGATAATATTCTGATAGGAAATAATTTTCTGCGTCACTACTATTGCTGGTGTAAACAATTCCCTAGGCCATAATTGAACTTTGCCATCTTAATTTTGACTTGCTGGAAAGGATTTTGATTTACTGAACTATGTTTAAAATATGTCAAGTATATGAATGTGAAGAATTCTCTCTTTGAACTTCTGAAGTGGTTGTTAGAGTGAGCCAGCCAGCTGCAAAGAAAATACAATAGTTGGCGCTTCAATGGCACAAAGGATATTGACGCAGAGCTGGATCCACAAACCAGCCTTGCTGATTCTGTGTCAGATGTGCAGCTGTAGCTGCTGCCACCACTAAGGCCACCTATCAAGCTTCAATACAAAAAGCTTAATAAATATATTTCAGAATTTTAAGATTGACTTATTTGCATTTTGCACTAAAATTAAATCAGAATTCCAAAGATTTAATTCCTTTATTTCCTGCTTTGTCTTCTTAGTTGAGAGAATTGTATTAGGATAGAGAATATTTTTTAAAGTTTCTCTTTTTATCCGGAGGTGCTTCACATCTGTGAGGGCATTGTATTTTGAAATTGTACTTTGTTTTTCTAGTTTAATATTTTTTTTTGAAACTTTTGATACTATTCTAATTTTTGCACCTACCCAGCTTTCTCTGGAGTAAGTGTTAGAAGAGACAGCCGGTGTCTTGAGATCCAGCTTCAAATTGGTATCAAAGCAAGGCTTGATCAATATCGCTACATGCATCATGAACCCAACAAATGAATCGACTGGCTACTGTTCTGGAGGCTATTTAGCAATCCAACAAACTGAACTGTCGTTCTCTAGAACAAATGACGCAAGCTCTCACAACTTTGATGGGTCAACTTGCAACTCGATCGGAAGCACACCTAGTGGTGAGAAATCACGAGGAGAGACCACCCAGAGATGGCCATTACAATCGATGAAGTGGCGATTTTCGAGTAGAAATTCCAGAATTCACATGAGGCATAAATGCTGATGAGTTCCTCGATTGGGTTACCACTGTTGATGAAGTTCTCTCTCTCAAGGAGGTGCCACCCGGCAAGCAGATTTCGTTGATTGCCATTCGGTTTAAAGAACGAGCATCAACTTAGTGACAGTCATTTCGCTATAGGCGGTACCTTGATGGGTCGCCGCTATTGAGAGATTGGATGAAGTTCAAGCAAGAGATGACTAGAGAATTTCTCCCGTTGAATTTTTGACAAACACTCTATCAACAACTTTAGGGTTTAATACAAGGTCCGCGAAGTGTAGAGGAGTACATGCTAGAATTCCGCTTGGTCGCTCGCAACCAGTTGCAGGAAACAAAGGAACAGCTTGTGGCCCATTACCTGCACGAACTTCGACCTCAAATCCAAGATGCTCTCCATGTCCCACTGTTGTGAACGTTGCTGAGGCTTAAACCAAGGCTCGATCCATTGAACATAATATGTTTCGCAGTCGTGCTATTACAAATAGCAAGGGAAGTATGGGTACAACATGTCACCTGAATTAACATAGTCTGAAACCTATCATTAACACAAACAATTCTAGCAGAGCCATTTCCCAAATTGTTGGACAAACTCGACAAATTCTGGACCAAAACATGTGACTCCACGGTCCAATGTTTGTTGTCATCGCTGCCAAGAGTTTGGGCATTATGCCAATGAATTCCCTAAGGCGCGTTCTGAACTGTACATCAGTGAAGGAGGAGAAGAATTTTACCCTATAATAGAATTAGGGAGGATCCAAGTTGTGAAGATGATGTTCATTATGTAGCTCCAGAAGAGGTGCAAAGAGAGAGCCTAGTTAGTAAGAGGCTGTGCTTAGCTCCAAAAAGTGACGAAGATTGGAAGAGGCATGATATCTTCACCACAAACTACAACATAGCCAACCAGCGTTGCAAGGTTATTATTGACACAAGTAGTTGGGAGAACATGATTCAAAAGAAGCGGTACGAAAGCTGGCTCTATCTACAGACCAACACCCTCACCCTTATCGCTTGGGTTGGTTGAAACAAGGTACAAATAGACCACATTACGAAACATAGATACAAGCAGATGATGTACAGATGGATGTTGCCCACCTCATACTTAGGCGGCTTTGGCAGTATGACAACCATGTTGTCTATGATGGGAGAGCTCACACCTACACACATACAGTAAAAGAGTGGTTGTACAACTGTTATAGCAAAAAAAAAAAAAACAAAGTGAGAAGAGAATAGTGATCTGCCTGCCAAAAGAAGTTTTTGAGGAAGAAGTAGAAGTTTTTGAATTCTGCTTTGTTGTTATCTCCTGCATGTTTGCTGCAGCAGAAATTGAGAGTCATGCTTTAGATGAGATGCCGGAGCTGCTAGCTGAATTCCAAGATGTGCTAGCTGATTTGTCTGATGTTTTACCACCTCTTAGCGACATACAACATCAAATTGATCTGATTCTTGGTGCATCACTTCCCAACAGAGCTCATTATAGGATGTTACCACAACAACACAAGGAACTGAAAAGATAGGTACAAGAATTGTTAGATAAGGGCTTTGTGCGTGAAATTATTAGTCCTTGTGCAGTATCAACACTTCTTGTGCCAAAGAAAGATGAGAGTTGGCGAATGTGCGTGGACATCCGGGCAATTAATAAAATAACAATCAAATATCGATTTTCTATACTATGCTTGGATGATATGCTTGACCAATTGAGTGGTGCTATAGTTTTCTCTACAATTGATCTCAAGAGCGGGTACCATCAGGTACAAATTAAATCAGATGATGAGTGGAAGTCAACTTCAAAACAAAAGAAGGATTGTTTGAATGGATGGTTATGCTTTTTAGTTTGTCAAATGCACCCAACACTTTCATGCGAGTGATGGATCAAGTCTTACGACCTTTTCTTAATGATTGTGTGGTAGTATACTTTGATGATATTTTAATTTACAGCAAGACTAAAGAAGAGCACAAACAACATTAGAGACAAGTCCTAACAACACTGAGGGGTCAGCAAATATTTGCTAACTCTAAGAAGTGTGTGTGGCAAGCCTAGGAGTTGTTGTTTTTGGGTTTTGTAGTTACTGTCGCGGGCATAATCCTTGACAAGAGCAAAGTTCAAGCAATTGTTGAGTGGTTGAATCCTACCACCATTACTGAGGTATGATCCTTCCTTGGGCTGACAGGATTTTACCGCAAATTCATTATGCATTACAGCCATATAGCAGCTCCCATTACTAACCTACTGAAGAGACAACAATTCGAGTGGAATAACGAAGCACAACAGGCATTTGAGGAATCAAAGGGTAAACTAGTTTCTGCACCTCTCTTAACATTTCCTGACTTTGGAAAATTATTTGAAGTAGATTGTGATGCATCCGAAGTGGGAGTAGGAGCTGTCCTCAGCCAAGAAGGAAAACTTGTAGCATATTACAATGAAAAGTTTGTTAAAAATAATTGGGGCTTAGAGTAGCAAAGACTAAGATCAAACAATAGAGCGAAAACATTTTCAATCAACAATTATAATTTCAAGCTTATAGACCTTAATCACCTAGACAAAAGTTTAAGCAAGCAAGTTCTAGAAATAATAGAGCAATTCACAAATCAACAAAGAGCAAAAATAATAAAGAGAGAGAGAGAGAGAGAGAGTAGATAGCAAGAGCAATCAAGAAAACTCAAAGAACACGCGATTTAACATGGTTCGACCTACAAATCAACTAGGCCTACGCCCACGAGACTCTCGGAACTAAATCTTCCTTTTGGGACCGATTCACTATCAAAATATGCGTTCTTTACAATTTCGAAGCCGATCATTGATTTCTTCTAAACAAGCAAATCAATCGTCGACTCCTAGACTAATGCAAGGGGCAACACCACTCTACAAGATAAACAATCTGATTGACTACACAATCAAGGACAATGATGCACTACTTGACAACACAAATGTAGTTCATCAAATGCTAGAAACTAGCAAAAGAAAATTTCTTAGATTGACAATTAGACTATGAAAGCTATCCTAATGCTCTCAGGTTTATGTAGCTAAAGAAGAAGACTCTTTGGCTCTTTGCAGTGCTCAATTGATGCTTGGAAGCTTGTGGGGGATTTCAGATACACTTCTGGTTCGTCTCTGCATCATATATATAAGATGAGCATTTCTTAGAGTCTTGAAACCTTGGATTTGTGCTGAAGCATTACAGGACCTCCACAACGCCTTGATGAACCCGTTATAATGGGTTGTGCACATTCCAGAACTGCCCTTCTATGCTTCTTTGGCTGTTTTGTGGGCCAACTTGAGCAGTAACTCGTTACAACGGGTTGGAAACCCGTTATAATAGGTTGGGAGGCGTTAAAATGCCTTGCTGGAGCGTTACAGTAATGCTATGCTCTGTATTCTCCTTCTCTGCCATGCATCTTCTCCTTCTAACCCATTGTGACGGGTTGGGCATCTGTTATGACGGGTTGTTGACCCATTGTGACGGGTTTGGAAGTATTGTGGTAATGTTGTGCTCTGTGAAACCAACTCTTGATGTCTTGAGCATGTCTTGACTTGTGTTAAGCATGTTTGGGCATGCTGAGCCTGTGCAACATCATATTGTACATGTGTTAATCTGCAACTTCACCAAAACTCATGTGCAAGGTTGGTATTGATTTGTTTTGCAAATTATCAAACAAGAGATGAGTTCAATCCTACAAACTCCTCCTTTTGGCAATTTGCAAAACTATATGTGATGTGCATAAAAAATAATAAATCATGCACATCATAACATTTCTCTCTTTTTTTGCAAATAATGGCATAAGGCTCAAACATATAAGCTCCTCCTGAATTTTAGCACATATATTTAAACAAGTCAAGTTTAATTTTGCTCCTCCTTAATGAAATAAGATTTACAAATATAGCACAAGTCATTAACTTTAATTTGGGTATTCCAATTTAGTGTAAGGGAGGCAATCATCAAGAGAATATAGTAAGCAAAACAACTCATAAAAGATGCATAAAAATATAATATCCAATACTCAAAATCATGCAAACAAACATCATATTTAAACATGAAATTCATACAAGGAGCATAGCAAAAATAAAAAGAAAGTGCAACCCTAATCTACTTCTACTCATCATCACTACTCTCATGAAGATCATCCTCTGGATTGAGTTGAGTAGCTCCTTATTGTGCCTCTCCCATGTGAGCTTCGGGTTCGGTGGAGTCGGAACAATCATTTCAAGCCTCGAATTGTTGAGTCCAATTGGTTCGGACCATAAAATTGAACTCATTATGATTGTCAAGTCTCTCATGTACTCTAGCGGAGTTGTACTTGTTATATAGAGACAAATGATACACTTGTTGAGAGACATAATGAGTTCCTTGTTCAATCATTGAAAAGGCATATGACATCATTGGATTGAAGGTTTGAGGAGTGTAGAAGGACTGATCTTGAGGGATTTGATATCCTTGGTATGATGGAGGAGGCATGTATGAAGAGATATTGGCTTATGGCATGCTTGGAATGGGCTCTTTCTCCATGACTTGTGGAGCATCCAGATTGGTGTATTGATTGGGTTGTGCTCCCTCCTTCCTTATCCATTCATTTATTGGTTTGAGTTTCGGTTCCCAAGTCAAATTCCTTTTGATCCATCCATTCTTTCCAAGAAAGGTAATTAGGTTGGCCAGAAGGTAGATAATAAGATTATGCTCCTTTGGATTATTGGGAATAATGATGTTTTTGTGCAAGAGTATCCGTGTCAAGATATGAGGGTATGGTAAGCTCATTTGCTTATTGGTTAGGGCGGTTCTCATGTAGTTTAGGATGATGAAAGGGATATATGCCACTCTATCCTTGACAATGAGATGTCTAAGGAGAAACCCATTTGTGTGCTCTATATTGGTTTTGAGACCTTTTTCGGGTATTATAATGTTGTTTATAAGAAAAAATAACAATCTATGGAATGCGAGAAGTTTGAAGTCAGAATGGTCTTTGTGAGGGTCTTTGGCACCTAACAATTTCTTGTATTCGGTGAAGGATTGTTCATGTTGGGGCCACTTATGGTACACATCTACCTCTTCACCGTTTTCAACCATACCAAGAACTTCAGCTAAGGTTTTGGCATTATTTGGGATTTCTTGACCATAGAAATATGTGGTAACTCCAAATGATTCTTTGGTTGGTCTCATGTTGGCATACAAAATCCTAATTGAACTCAAGGCAAATTATTGGTTCAATTCAATTAAAGGTCTTCATGCCAAAAAATTTATTGTTTGAACCAATTAGTTATACTCTCATTCACTTATTTGGTTATCCTCATTTATCATGAATATGAAGGTATCAGAAATGTATTTATTCTTGAAGGTGCTATGGAAGTTTGAGAATTCAAAGGCCGATCGGTATAGGATTCGATTTTGTGATGAATTGGCTCAAGGATTAAAGATTTGTTGTCGTTTCGGTTGAGAGGTAGAGGGGTTTAGTGTAGGTTGAGACGAAGAGGGACTTGGCTCCGAATTGAATGGTGGAGGCATATGATTTGTATCCGAATTGGAACTTGTACAAGTACCGAATTGGTATGTAAGAGAGGGAATATTTTCCCTCTGTGCCATGTCAATTTGGTTTCTTTCTTTTTCCAATTGCTTTTCTACTTATTTTCTTTTCTTATTGTAAACAATTGGTAGCTTTGGTGGTGCCATGAGATATGTGAGAACAAGGAGAAAACTTACGAGAAACATGATGTGATTTGAGAATTGCTTGAGCACGGCAGAAAATTGATTGATCTCTTGAGAATTCTTAGGAATTTATAGAGTTTTAGAGCCAGAGTTTCAGCAAGAATAGACTTGAAAGGTTTAATTTCGATTTGCAAAGAATAAAGATCCTTGGAGAGGAAGGAGTGCCCTAAATAGCTGCAAAATCCCCAAGCATTATAGCAACTCGTTATAATGAGTTACTGATGCGTTATAACGGGTTCCCAGCCGTTATAACGCATCTATCTCCTCTGTTATAATGCCTCAGACATTTAAATCTCCCAACGGCTAATTTTTGATCTGCTAACCTGTTATAATGGGTTCTCAGCCGTTATAACGGTTTCCTGACCCGTTTTAATGGGTCTCATAACGCTAGGGTATATTTTTGCTATTAATTCAGTTTTAATTTGCTGCTATGCTCCAAATTTGGTCTTTGACATTAATAGAGGTCAATTCAGCTATCATATGATGTTTATACTCATGCAAATGCTCATAATAAGTTGGTATTTGAATATAAATATCAATTAAGATTCACAAAACATATAATTCAATCAAAAGAGACATTGAATTATATATTTTGCTACATGACTTCCCCTCAAACCAATATACAAAATGATAATCAAATTGGGAGAGTCTAGTGACTCTCTAGATAATCGATTTGGTACCACTTGTGCTTGAAAGTGCAAGTGGTTCCACAAACTTTCCTTTCCTAAAACTGTTGGATTAAACTCATCTCTTGTTGAACAATTTGCAAAACAAATTAGTACTAACCTTGCACATAAGTTTTGGTGAAGTTGCAGGTTAAAACATGTACAAACTAATGTTATACATGCTCAAACATGCTCAACACAAGTCAGGACATGCTCAAGACATCAAGGAATGGTTTCACGGTGCTCAACAGAGCACAGCGTTACCATAACGCTCCAGAACTCGTAACAACGGGTGCCCAACCCGTCACAACGGGTCAGAAGGAGAGAGACAAGGCAGAAGCAGGATTTGACAGAGAGCAGCGTTACTGTAACGCTTCCCTAAGGTGTTACAACGCCTTCTAACCCGTTATAACGGGTTCCTAACCGTTGTAACGAGTTCCTAACCATTGTAACGGGTTCCTGCTCAGACTAGCCCACAAGACAACCAAAGAAGAGAAGAAGGGCAATTATGAAAATTGTATAACCCGTTATAACGGATTTCACATGGCGTTATGGAGTGTTTGTAATGCTATAGTCAATTTTGGTGGATTCAAGACTCCAAGAAGTGTCCAGCCTATATATATGATGCAGAGACGAACCAACAAAGTATTAAACACCCCCCACAAGCTTTCAAGCATCAAATTGAGCACAACAAAGAACCAAATAGTCTTCTCCTTTAGCTACCTAAACCTGAGAGCATTAGAATAGCACCTATAGTCTCGTCAATCCGAGAACATTCCTTTAGCTAGATTTTAGCTTTTGATGCACCATATTTGTGTTGTCAAGTGGTCCATCCACTGTCCTTGATTGTTTTGTCAATCGAACTGCTAACCGTGTAGAGTGCCCCATACTTCTTGTGCTCGTCCGATCCGTCCGGATTTATCACGGGCGGGTGACCCTTACCCAATAAGACCTGTAAAAATCCGCCCATGTGGACCCATCCAACTCGTGAACCCACTCGAGTTGAACTCATGGATATCCGACCCGCCCCGTCGTTAATATCCTAGTTAGCATCACTTTTTTTTTTTTTTTTTAAGAGTAGAGACTCGTTATTAATGTCAACGACTCGGCTTCTGGCGAAAGACCCAAAGTCCTGAACAGTTCAAAGGAATTTCTTTACGCCTCCATTACGATTCTAAATGGAGATTTCTCTCTTCTAATTATAGAAAGCAAAAAGGTGAAATTCGCAAACTAGCTGTCCTGTCCTGTCCTCGTACTAATGGAGCAAAATCTAAAGCACGTTGATTAAACAAACACACTACAGATACGAACCAGCTATAACTAGCACCAAACCAACCATTTCTTTAGTTCCAATTGCACGATCTCAATAAATAAATTAACGTTAATAAGATAGAAACGCAACAACTCTTCTAATTAAACTTATTACAAAACATTAATATGACAAGAAGAAAAACTCAATTCTGATACTAATATGATATAATCTCCCTCTCTGTTTTCTCACTGAAATTGGATCCATCAATTAATGGCTTCTTCAGAGGAAATGACAGCATTAGCCGATCAATTGGTCGTGCCAGATCCATTTACAAACAGCAATCCTTTGCCGAATCTCCCATACCCAGACCCGGCTCGCCACATCATCCGGGAACACCTCATTTCACTCTTCAACTCCTTTTCATCCTTTCATGCCTCCACATGCCCCTTCATACACAACAATGGCCGATCTGTAACCATTATATGTGTGGAAGGTTCGATTTGTATCGACAATTGTACATTAGCTTTATCAATATTGCTTCTGGAATCATACCCTCATGAGGCACCGGCTGCGTACCTCTCGCTGCCGAATGACACTATGTGGGTACCAAAACATGAGTACATTGACTCAGCTGGCATGGTTTCTATTCCTTACTTGACAAACTGGGAAACAAGCACATCTAACTTAGTGGATCTTGTGAAAAGAATGGAGACGCTTTTCTCGGTGTATCATCCATTTTGCTCTGAACCTGAATCAAAGGATCATTTTATCTTGGAAATTACAAAATCCATTTCTAAAGATATGTATGACAATGAAATGGAGATGAAATGGCTGATGCAAGTCCAGGTATCACATTAGATAATACGATATATTCTTAATCCAAAATACCCCCAATTAATAGGAGTTCCGTATATAGATTAGCTTCTCTGTTTGTATGCTTGATTCCAAATGTCTTCTGAAAATGTCTTCTGAACCTGAATCTGTTATAACTTGCAATACTTGCAATTGGTTGTCTTGACTGGTTCCTTTGTCAGAAAGAATACTTGCTATATTGTTTTTTTGGGAAATAGACATACTGGCTATATTATGAAAGAATGAAATTGGTAAATTTTATTTGTATGAAGATCCAAACATAAAGCCTTCCTTTTAATTCTTGTCCATTATTTTCCCCTTCCAATTTGGAGGGAATGTGCTAACACTAATTTCTCCTAGTGACCACAAGATTGAACTTCAAGGAACTTTTCTTAGTTTATAATATCCAATTTAGAACATAAATTGATGTGTGCAGTCAGCATTGGAGGAAAGAAATGAGGCACACACATTATGCCTTGATGAACTGGAATTAGAGAGAAATGCCATGGAGCAACATTTAGAGATGGTCACAATGAACATCGATCTTCTGAAAATTTGGTTGTGCGAGAACGAGAAGAAGGCAGTGTGGAAGAGAGATGGTGAAATTGGGGAAATGTTTCAAATTTCAGATGGCAAGGATATTTCGGACAATGTCATCACGGACACTGCCATAGATGACACTATCTATGTTTTGGATAATGCTTTGCAAGAGGGTTGTGTACCGTTTGATGCTTATTTGAAAAGCATTAGAGCTTTGTCAAGGGAACAATTCTTTCACAGAGAAGCACAGAGGAAACGGAGTCTAGAGGGATGAGCAAGAAGCTTTATTACTAAGAGGATATATACATGGAAAATTGCTTTGTTGTAGTGAAAATGATTGTTTGATTGAGTTGTAAAATCAACCGGATGTTGGCATGACATAATTTTGTGTATTCGGTGTTCATAGTAAAAAAAATACTTCTGATTTTTTGAACTAGGTCAATTGATGAGGGAACATACATACGGGTGAATAAAACTATACTTCAATTGATGAATATAATTTCATGGCAAAAATTTGAGTGCTCCAAAAGATGATACACTACTCTGGCTTATTTGGACCGTTTAATTCATCGAGATTGGTGAAAAGTGATTCTTTGAGAAACGCAACAAAATTAATGTGGATCATTTTTCACCAACCTCGATGAATTAAACGGTGCAGATGAGCTAGAGTATCCAGAGTATTCATCTTTTGAAATTCACATTCGGTAGGATATCCCGTAAGATGAAGTATTCATCCAATGATCCACATAATCTCGAAATGCATGCGTACGAATCTCAAAATCATATAAAGCATTAAATAAGTACTTCACCTTACATAGTATCCCATCGAAAATAGATTCCATCTTTTGAAATACCTAACTTTTTACATAACTTTATTTTTTGTTTATTTCAGTTAAGGTAATGTGTTTTTTATTGTTAAGAATTAATAATAAATCAATTTGCTTATTTGAATCTCAAATATGGTCCAATCATCGATTGGCACTTCAGCTTCAGCAGAAGCTGCATTAATGGGCCGTTCATTTAACTTTGGAATTGGGCTTCATTGTAGGTTGTAGCACTAGCACACTGCAACTTGAATATTGAAACGAAATCTTCTGAAAAGAAAATTTTCTCAAGAGATGAGAATTTTTATCCGAACCGTCCGATTAAAAATAACGATCCTCATTAATAATATTAAAAAAAAATTCTGAATCATATTTTTGACGGTCCATAGCTCTTCCCTCTCTCTATACGGTTCCATTAGGCGCAGAGCGACTAATCGGATAGTCGAAGGCGGTCAAATCGCCCGATTAGGCGTTCAAGCCCATTAAATTACCTCCGCGGTTCCGCCTCCGATTAAGCTGACGACTCCGAATCCGATCATTCCTCGTCTCTTCATTCCGAGTTTTACCCCTCCAGCACTCTCACCAGTCACCACCACGATCTCCCCATAGAGCTCGGATTTTCCTCTTTCCGCGCGTTCCTTCAAATACACATACGGCTTGTCAGTTAACCAATCGTACAGTTAAGCGTGGTGCGATTTCCCAAATTGCTTCCAGGTTAGATCTATTGTCTTTGCTTCTCTTTATTTTATTGTTCTCCCGTCTGATTGAAGGTAGTAAGGCACGCTTCGTGTCATATCGTGTGACAGTGGCTAGGCTACTTTGTTTAACGTCTTTAGATGCTTGTCTGTTAAACTGAATAGCATGCGATGGCCTGGATTGGTGGCTCGCAAAATGTTTGATGAAATGTCTGTGCAAAATTAATCATTTTGCTTTTGGACAATTCAGTAGCAACTTCTGTAGTCTAGGCTCTACGCTGTATGCTTACTTCCGGTTTTTAATTTAATTTAGAACCTAGTCTGATCATTTCCAATTTTGAATTTGGAAAGCACTAGCAGGTCCTAGATGGACATGTAGGGACTTTTCCTCCATTGCTGGTTGTAAAGGATGATTCTTGGTTTAGGCTTTTGTCAAATTTGAATTATGCCCTTAGGTTTTGCAATAGTTGCTTAGGTAATTTTGTTTTTGGATTGTAAGGAAGTACCTGAGCTTTTGAGGTTTATTTTATTTTATTTTATTTTATTTTATAATTTTTTGAGGAAGTAGGAATATTCCTACTAATTTTCATGACTGAAATAAGAAGTTTGGAATGTTTGATAAAGGATTGCAAGATTGATTCCGTTGCAGTTTGCAAATCACAATGAATAGTCACTGGAAATTAGCACAATTGGGAGAAAGATATGGGTTTGATTTTGATTCAGTTCTGTATTTTCCTCTCATTATGTGTGGTCTGAATTTTTCTGCTTACATAAAGGACAAAAAAGATATTAATTTTGATAGAAGTCCAATCAGTTACACATAGCTTCAGTTAAAAGTTAAAACATTAGTGTATGAGAAAATATTCCCCCAATTGTCTGTTCAAATGCATGAATACTATTGTAAATATTTCAGCTACAACTAGCACACTGATCTCACATCTAAAAGCCAAGGAATAATCAAAATAATACTTGGGCATTTGCAGATTACCTTGATTTGAGAGTCATCGATGTCGATTTATCGCACCATTTCTCAGAAGAGGATAGCTGCTCGCTGGTTTTTACAGAGGCGATTCATAAACAATGTTGTCAAAGATCCAGCAATTGATGAGCTCAATAAGGTATAACCTGACTGAACAATAATAAGACTATAAGAGCAAGTGCAGCCATTAAGAAAATCAACGACCCAAAGCTGAACTTATTGTGACCTGACTAGAGCTGAATTTGAGTAGATCAGAACTCAATTTGACGGGATCCTGAACCGACCTGAAATCAGACTTATTAATTAGAATGACTGATCAATAGAAGACCTTAACCTGTCCCCCCACAATAGTCCAAATTAACCTTATAGTTTCAAGTTGACATTAATTTTGTCAGGTAATAACTGGAATGACTTCAAATATGAATGCCTGATTGTTTATACCTAAAAACCAGAAATGAGCCAAATACCTAATTTGCTGCCAACCCAACCTTTCCATAAGGAGCTGAGAACTGAATTGACTGATCGAAACTGCATGATGAGTTACACAGCAACCACAAATTTGAACTTGAAATATGACCTTAATCCAGAATACCCCTGGAACCACCTATTCGTGTGTCGCTCATCTATACTTGCTCGGTTGTTGTCTGCCTCTAGGTACTGACTGCTAGCAAGTACAAGCTATTATTCTGTATTGTCAATATTTTTTCATCCGTGCTGTCCTGATGGATATCCTCTGAATCTCAGGAACTGGAGTCAATATTTGGTGAAACACCTCCTGAAAGTTCTCTTAGTTCACCTCCAACTGCTCTTACGGCACCAGAATCCAATCCGAAGTCGATTCCCAAATTGCACCTCACTCATGTAGACAGCACAGGTCAGGCAAAAATGGTAGACGTCTCCCACAAGTGTGACACAAAAAGAGTTGCTATAGCCACAGGCAAGGTGCTTCTCAGCCCGAAGGTCTTCTCGCTTGTTGCATCAAACCAAATAGCGAAAGGAGATGTTTTAAATGTTGCCAAGTTAGCTGGTATAATGGGAGCTAAAAATACTAGTAACCTCATACCCTTGTGTCATAATATTGTGTTAAGTAACGTGAGAGTGGATTTGAAGCTTAATGAGAAGGATTACAGCGTGGAGATAGAAGGGGAGGTAGGGTGCACCGGTCAGACAGGAGTTGAGATGGAGGCCTTGACTGCGGTTTCTGTGGCAGGGCTCACTGTGTATGACATGTGCAAGGCTGCGTCGAAGGATATTTGTGTCACTGATATTTGTTTACAACATAAGAGTGGGGGTAAAAGTGGAAGTTGGTCTAGGGGCTAATGATTTCCATTGTACAACAATTGTAACTTCTCATTTAATGAAGACGATCTTGAAAAAAATAAGACAATAAAAGTTGTTTGGGTGAGGGTGGGGGACTGGGGAATTTGAGAAGAAAGATGAGCAAAAAAAGGATATTTCATTAATGACCCCAGCTGGGTATATATAAAGTTACAGACTCTTTTGTACTTTAGTCCCTCAAAGTACTCATAATGTCACTATTACACTAAAGACCCTACAAAAGACCTAAAACCTGACACATACTAAAACTAATACAAAATGCCATAAATCTCAACATTCCCCCTCAAGATGGACGAAAGATATCCTTCAAGCCCATCTTGTCACAACACCTAGCTAAATCTAGTGAACCCAATCCTTTAGTGAGACAGTCAGTTACTTGCTCTTTAGTGACTACATGCCTCAACTCCATCACTCCACTATTCAGCTTCTCTTTGATGAAGAATCTATCAATCTCCACATGCTTGGTTCGGTCGTGTTGCACGGGATTGTTCGCAATACTAATTGCAGCCTTGCTGTCGCACCACAGCTTCATCGGGGCTCTCCGGTTCAAATCGAGCTCTGTCAACAAGGCTTTTAGCCATAACATCTCTGCAACGCTCAAAGCCATGGCCCTATACTCTGCCTCTGCAGTGGACCTCGCGACCACTGGTTGCTTCTTGCTCTTCCAGGAGACCAAGTTACCTCCAACGAACATGCAATATCCAGATGTGGACTTCATGTCATCAGCACAACTAGCCCAATCCGAATCGCAATAGCCCTCAACGATTGAGTGTCCATTCCTTCTGAAAACTATTCCTTTTCCAGGTGCACTCTTCAAATATCTCAAAATGTGATACACTGCGTCCATATGTCCTTTCCTAGGATCATGCATGTAACGGCTCACCACGCTTACTGCAAATGATATATCTGGACGCGTGTGACTCAGATAGATCAAACGGCCCACCAATCTCTGGTACCGTTCTTTGTCAACAGGCTCTCCGACCTCTGCAGTCAACTTGCATTTTTGGTCCATGGGAGTAACAGCGGGCTTGCATCCCAGCATGCCCGTCTCCTTGAGTAGGTCTAGCGCATATTTTCGCTGGGATAGAACAATCTCCTTCGCACCAAGTGCTACCTCAATCCCGAGAAAATATCTCAATTGCCCCAGATCCTTCACCTCAAACTCCTTTCCCAATCTCGCCTTCAGTCGAGCTATCTCGCTCTCATCATCACCTGTGATGATCATATCATCCACGTACACTGCTAGCACAGTGATGTGGTCTCCCTTCCACCTGAAGAAGACCGTATGGTCTGCATTGGTTTGCTTGTACCTCATGCCTACCATAACTTTCCTAAACCTATCAAACCAAGCTCGCGGTGATTGCTTCAGTCCATAAAGCGACTTCTTGAGCCTACACACCTTACCAACTGACTGATTTGTACCAAATCCTGGTGGTACCTCCAT
The DNA here is from genome assembly GCA_964058865.1 of Eleocharis quinqueflora. Lineage (NCBI taxonomy): Eukaryota > Viridiplantae > Streptophyta > Magnoliopsida > Poales > Cyperaceae > Eleocharis > Eleocharis quinqueflora. Next base: position 448,917 of record CAXKVX010000693.1, read on the forward strand.
GTACACCTCTTCTTGCAGTTCACCATGAAGAAAGGCATTCTTCACGTCCAGTTGGTGTAAATTCCATCCTCCGTTGGCGGCCAAAGAAACCAGCGTCCGCACCGTACTCATCTTTGCCACAGGTGCGAACGTCTCATCATAGTCTATGCCATAGGTCTGACTGTACCCTTTTGCCACTAGTCGAGCCTTGTAGCGCTCAATTCGGCCCTCTGGGGTTTGCTTCACAGTGAAGACCCATTTGCATCCAACCGCCTTCTTACCCGGCGGTAGGGGCACAAGCTCCCACGTCTTATTTTTATCTAGTGCCACAAGTTCTTCCAACATGGCATGTTTCCACTTTGGATCCTGCTTGGCATCCTGCCAACACTCAGGAATAGAGACATTATCCAAGGATGCGATAAATGCTCTATGCTCAGGAAATATTTTAGAATAAGAGACAAACTGAGCAATGTCACGAGGAATACGTGGAAAACCCCAACGATCAGGGGGAACCCCCGCATTGCTGCGGGCGGTTCGTCTCACAGCTGAATCCGAGTTGGATGGTGTCGATATCTCACGAGACGGAGAAGACAAGGACAAGGGACGTGGCACACTCGGGGCATTTGTCGTAGTTGCCGCCGATTGTCCTGTAACCCCATTCTCCTTTCTTCTCCTCTCATACACCCTCAATTGCTCCCCCTGAGCTTGAGTTCCACCCTCTTGGATTTCTTGGGATCTTTGCTCCCCCTGAGCTTGAGTCCCATCCTCTTGTGTTTCCTGAGAACTTCCTTCCTCAGGTTCCTCACGATGTGGTGTCCTTATTGAATCCTCAATAGTCAGAGGACATGAGATGCCACCTACACTCACTGTCCTACTTGTACTTCCATAGTCATAACTCTCCTCGTGATTTGCCCTTTCAGTCCCAAACATATCTCCAAATGGGGAGGTCATCTCGGAAGAGTAGTATGGTTCCGTCTCACGAAACGTGACATCCATACTTACAAGCAACTTCCTTTCAACTGGACTCCAACACATATATCCTTTCTGAGTGCATGAGTATCCAACAAATACACATTTTATCGCTCTTGGGTCCAGCTTTCCCACATTTGGTCGATTGTTTTGAACAAAACATGTGCAACCAAAGGTTCTCAATGGAAGAATATCTCCATTTCTTCCTTGCCATGCCTCAAAAGGTGTCTTCCAATCCAGCACCCTTGAGGGCATCCTGTTAATCAACTGGGCAGCTGTCAAGACTGTTTGTCCCCACAAATACTTAGGAACATTCATTGAAATCATCATACTCCGAGCTGTCTCGAGAAGATGTCTGTTTTTTCGTTCCGCTACCCCATTCTGCTCTGGTGTATACGGACAAGTAGTTTGATGATGTATTCCCTGAGCTGACAAGTACTCCCCAAACGCCTTGTTGGTGTACTCTGTCCCATTATCAGACCTCAATGCTTTCACAACTCCCCCATATTGAGTCTGAATTTCTTTGTGAAAATCCTTAAAACAGGCAAACACATCACTCTTGTTTTTCATCAGATAAATCCAAATTACACGAGAGCAACAATCAATGAATGTCACAAAATATTTATATCCATTCATAGTAGTTGTGGGACATGGTCCCCATACATCAGAATGTATTAGGTCAAACACATGCGAACTCCTATCCCAGAACTAGCATATGAACTTCTAGTATGTTTGCCCAGCTCACAAGCATCACATACCAGCCTATCCTTATTGACTTTTTCATATAGTGTGGGATATAAGCGACTCAAAAGGCTAAAGGAAGAATGACCTAAACGCCTATGATGAAGTAGCAACATATCCTCCACACTACTCTCCATTCTTCCCGTCTTCTCCATAATGGATGAGAGAGCTGAGTCTATTCCTTTCCTATCCAAATACCATAGCCCCTTATACCACGTGCCAGTCCCAAGTTTCTTGCCTGTTCGTTTATCCTGAAATACTACCTTGGGAATATCAAAAGTAACGACACAGTTTAGTTGGAGAATAATGACACTTATAGATAAGAGGCTCACAGGGAAGGATGGAACATGCAAAACATCGCTCAGAGTTAAAGAGCTGGTACATCCAAACGTACCCTTGCCAACCACTGGCTGAGCTGTTCCATCTGCCATCTGAATACTCCCTGGAACTGTCAGGCGAGTATAAGAGGAGAATTCTCCAGCATCTCCTGTCACGTGTCTGGACGCACCAGAATCCACTATTCACTCACTTGATCTAGTGGATGGAATGACGGCATATGCTCGTGGACCATAAGTCAAATGAGCAGACTTGTCCTTTCCAGAAGATGTGGTAGATCCACATTCCACTGTGTCATCTACCACTCTCTTTCCATCGCTTATTGCTTTCTTTTTCATCAGCAAATCAAGCATTGCATTTTCCTCTTCAGAGAGAGTATCACCCATTACTCCCCCTTCCTCATTATCATTTACCGTCAGATTTGCCCGGTAACCTCTTCCACCGCCTCTGCGGCCTCCACGCCCTCTACCACGACCTCCAGGCTGGCCTCGACCACCTGAGTTCCTATTCCTTTGTAGTTTAGGGCATGTGTCCCTTAAGTGACCTATCTCGCCACAATTGTAACACTCACGGGTCTCTCCTCTAGATCCGGTGTTACCTGTATTGGAGGCTGCTAGGACTTTGGGAACAACGCATGTCCCAGTCTGCAGTAAGATCCTAGTCTCCTCCTGAATCATGGCGGAAACCGCCTCTTCCCATTGGGGAATCTTCGACTGGCCCAGTAACATTGCAACCCTTTGCTCATATCCTGGCGCAAGACCCTGAAGAAACCCCTAGTCCTATCTTGCTTACAAAACTCAAGCATCTTACACATAGGATCACTACAACCTATGTGAGCTCTGAGGTGATCGTGATCCAACCACAAGCGTTCCAGCTCTGTGGCATATTCCTGCATAGTTCTCTCTCCTTGAACCATTGCAGCGATCTCCCTCTTGATCTGATAAACCCTCAAGTTATTTCCCACACCATCATAAGTCCTCTTTAGCTTCTCCCAGACATCCTTGACCCGTTCTATGCTATCCACAGTGGATGCGATAGACAGAGCCATAGAATTCAGAAGCCAAATGTATATTACCATGTGAGTAGACTTCCACTCACCTTTCTCAAACGAACCCTCAACTGGTTCGATCTTTTCTCCAGTAAGGAACCCTTCTAGGTTTTTTCCCTCTAATATGTATTTCACCCTACGAGACCAGCTTAGATACGATGCTGGTCCGTCTAGTTTTATATCCACAGGTGGGAGCTCTACTCTAGAAGTAGGCTTTGCTGCACTCTCACTTGCAGCCACACTGAATGCTCGCATCAAGATCGAGATCTCGGACACACTCAGTTTTCCAAGATACCCTCCATAGGGTTCTTGCCTTTGTCCGATGTTTCATCTGCCATCGATCTCAATCGAGCTATTCCTTTTCCTTTTCCCTTTTAAAAAAAACTTTGATCTCGCACTCTAGAGATCTAAATCCAACTCATGCACTCTCTTTCCTTTTGAACTTGATCACTTAATTCCGATTCCTAATCAGTCATCAAGACTTGGAATCTGTCCTTAATCCACCCTTTTCCGGGTATCGTGGGGTATCAGCCCCCCCACGCTGGCCAAATCAGTCGAAACGGGTCAGAAACTCAAAACGGTTGACCTAAACAATCAGCTTAGGCTGTCCGGAACCTAAACGGCTGAGGTGTGCGACGATCTTGTCCTCCCCCTCACGACACAGCCACAACGACCTGACCTACACGACTGAGCAGTGACAGAACACAGCAGCGACGCGACGGCTAACTGGCGGCGGAGCGGCTGGCCGGGCTACACACGATCTGGCGAGACCAGGGGTTGGCGACGCGAGATCTGGCGGTCCTGGCGGCAGAGCTTCTGGCCTGGCTGCGACCAGCACGTCTGGCGGCGCGAGTTCTGGCGGAGCTACGCTGGCGGCGCGAGATCCGGCGGAGCAACGCTGGCGCACCCTCTGGCTAGCGACCGCGCAGCAACCAGAGTCGAGATCTGGCCCTGGCGACAAGTGTTTTTTTTTTTTTTATACTATTTACAGTAGGGAGGCTGGTGGCTGCTGTGCTAACCCTAACAGAAAGTTCTGCTCTGATACCAAGAAGAAAGATGAGCAAAAAAAGGATATTTCATTAATGACCCCAGCTGGGTATATATAAAGTTACAGACTCTTTTGCACTTTAGTCCCTCAAAGTACTCATAATGTCACTATTACACTAAAGACCCTACAAAAGACCTAAAACCTGACACATACTAAAACTAATACAAAATGCCATAAATCTCAACAATTTGTTTGGTTTTGCCGTGTTGCGCATCAAAGTGTTGAATGCGATTTGGACCGGCCAATTCATGTTGCATGCTGAAGTGTTTTGAGATTTGTGTCTTCAAATTTCTACCTTCTGAGTTTATTTGAGTCCATTGTTCGCTGCATTATATATACCCTAGTATACAAATCTAGGGCTTTTTTGTTTTGTTTTTTTGTTGGGGGGGGGGGGGGGGGGGGTTGTTATACTTCAATTGTTAAATTTATTTAAAATTATATATTGTCATGTCATTCTTCTTAACTTTTTTTTTAAACAAGTGGAAAGCGTTCATTACTTCATTTTCTTAACAAAAACGAAGCATATAAAACTCAACGACCAAAAATTAACAATTCATACTCACTATCACTATCTATATCTTATACTATCTAAAACACAACAAAATAGAAAAATATTTCTACTAACAACACAATGTCATTTATGCAAATCTAAACACAATGACGAAATTAGAATATTTCCTCTGGTTTCATACAATCATTTTCACACACTTGAAAACCTTATCCACATGGATGATATTTGAGCATCGATACATCCCACAATTATCAACTAGGCATCTTGTACTTCTACCAACCGTCGTCTTCGGTGCTTAATCAGACGTCGTACCTGAACTAAAGTGAAATCTGGCTCAAGATTGCTTGGTTATATCTGTACCTCACAATCTCCAGATCGCACCCGGTGCTTAAGCAGACGTCCACGAACGAGTTGCCAGTCGCCCTTAGCCCTCTCAACAAATGCGATCAGTTTCGAATACCCATGTACATCTCCCGCAGCTCATGATCAATCACGAAGCACGAAGGCACACTTATTGTCAGTGGGACTCCCATTTATTTTCCAAACCCTATCTAATATCTTGCCAAACTAATCTCAGATCAACAGAGCCAATAATCTCTTGTTGCGCACTATCCCAGCACTATACTGATGTAAATATTACCTCATACTCTGAGTCAACATGAGGATCTATCAGATACTTCCCGGTGGCAAGATGTTGGTCTGAGACAGGGTCTGTTTTGATGAATAGAGATGGCTTGAGGAACTCGAAGAGATCGAGGTAGTCTGTTCTCTTTGAAGCTTTTTCATCAAACAATTTATCCACCTCAAATCACTCTCAATCAGATCTCACAGCACAACCACTCAGTTATCCCGTATAAGCACAACCTCAAATCACACCCTCAAATCACAGTAGCAACCTCACAGTCAGATACTATCAGCACAACCATCAACAACAAGCACACCTTCAAATCACATAAGCACAACGATCAGCCTCAACACTCACCTTTAGTATCAGTTTGAATCTTAGCATCTCAGATCTCTCTATCTCCATCGTGGTTGATCTCTTATATTGTTCTCCATTAATCTCGCCTCAGATCTATCTATTCTCCATTAATCTCGCCTCCGATCAGCCTCAGAAGCACATAGATCTCTGCTCAGCACTATCTATTCTCGCCTCAGATCTCATGAGCTTCATTGCTCGAATCAGAATAACCCTTCACAATCAAATCGGAACCAGGGGAAGAGAAATAGGAAGAAGAGGGGGGAGAAGTGAGAAGGGAGAAGGGAGGAAGGGGAGGAGGCCGGAGCCGACCTCCAACCACCCAACAATCTTGTTAAGTCAAATTGACCTGATCTAATCCGAACGAACTCGAACCCGCCCTCGATCTACCGAATTATCACCTCTAATCTCGAGTGGTTGTATTTGTATACCTGCAAGGCTGCAACCAATTCACGAAAAAGAAAAGAGGGAGAAACACAATGAGACAGTTCAACCAGAATTTGGACAAAGCATTATGTAGTTTTGTTCTACATTAAATTATAAACATGCAGGGGCAGAATCAGAACACCGAGTTAGGAGGGTTGATTTGCATGTATAGTCTAATTTAATTGTTATAAAGATGCCAAAATTTAATTTTGATCTAATTATAAAAAATTTAAAAAATTGTTCAATTTTAATCAAAATTTTAACCAAAATCTTGCCATTTAATTAAATTTAATTCTTTGGACCAAAGGGGGACCGAGGCCCATCCTCCCCCCTCACGCTGGTTTCGCCCCTGTAAACACGAACGCTGAATGTGTTATATAATAGTTAATTAACAAAATTATATTTAATTGTAAGATTATAATTACTTAACACAACAATGGTTATAATAACAAATGCTCTTTTATAGTTTATTCAAGGGTAATTTTTTTGAGAAGTAACTAAATTTTATATCAAGGTTCGTATTTTATCACAGTTTTGAATTATTCATTTTTGTCACCAAACTTTGATATATCTTCAAATTTAGTCATTTTATTGTTTTTTATAAAAAAAATTGACAAAAAAACTAACGTGACGCTTACATGAAAACTATATTTGAAAGATGAATTATTATGAAGATTTTAGAAGAAAAATACAGTCTACATCAGATTTATGTTAATTTTTTTGATAAATAAAATGAAAGTGTGATTAAGTTTGCAAATATAAAAGTTCAATAACAAGAAATCAATAAGCGACTTGTTGAATTTGAACTGTTTTCTAATTTTTGATATTCGTATGCATGAATTTCAAAATACAATAAAGAATCGGTGAAGTACTTCATAAAATATGCAAAATATGCACTCACAATAAGTGATGGATCTACATTATAACAAGCTTGTGTCGGCTCATATTTGCCAAAAATCAAAATATATATAGTGCTATAATAAAATTTAAATCTCATCAACCATAATTTAAATATATTGTGCATGAGCCGGAAAAATAAAATGTCTGACTTCAGACTTGTGCACTTCATAACTGCACATCACTGCACGACCACTTAATCTTTGACTGTCGCCTCTCACTTATTTATTGTCCAACAACTGCGACCACTTCTCCTTAGTATATTCTTCGCTCTTCACAACTCCAATATAACTGTGACTTTGTCTCTTCTCTTGGTTTTATTTCAAAATCCTCGCTTCGCATCGGGTCTGAGTCTAAGACATCCTCTCTCTCCCTCTGCGAGTTTGACTTGAACAAACCGCATGAGATTTATCCATAGTTCCTTACATCGTTATTGGATCCGCTGATAAAAGGAAAGGCACAAGAGCTAGAGAGTTCGCCATTGCCAGACCTGAATTCGAAGGTCAAAATTGAGCTTTGCACAATCACTGACATGTACAGATGTACTTGTTCAAGAATTCTTAAATTAGTTTTTATTATTTTTCTTTTAGGAAGATAAACAATGGCTGAATCCGGGCCTTGGACTCCTGGACAGGTTAGTGCGATTTGACCCTTCGCATTTTTCAATATGTTCTGATGATTAATTGTGGCTTGCGCTCTATGTTATGGTTTGCTGGTGTTGATTTTATTTTGAAATTGGAAGTATAAAGGGCTTGCTAACTGTTGCCGGGAAAAAAATTGCGAATGGTGGCTTGCCTATCAATGGTGTTTGCTCCACATGAGTATATTAAGAATGCACTGCACACTAGGAATATGGTACTTAGAGCTGACCTTTTATTTCAGGGAGATGGCAACCACATTTTACTTACTATTGAATCATATTTGCAGCTTTCATTTTTGCTAGGCTTTGAGGTTATATTAGTTGCTTGGCTACATGCTGAATGGCTCCACTATAAAAAAGCTCCTTTGCATAAAAAAGTGTAAGATTCTTGGTTCTCCATTGATTTTTGGTTGTTAGTTTCAGATTCAGATCATAAATTATAAAAAGATTATTTCTTTATAATTTCTGTGTTCCAGATGCTTTTATTATTTATTTTGTGTATAATTAATCATCATTCTTTCTTAATCCTTTTTTCCCCCAAAGTCAAATCAAATTTTGGACAATAAACGCACCCATGTGCATATTTTAGTATGGGTACTTTTAGTCCTTAAAAATGAGAGCAATATTTCAATCAAGAATAATTTGTACATTTTATAATTTTGTGGCCATTCACATTTTTCAGAAATTAAGTATCTTTGTTACTCAGTCATTCAGATTCTGATGCTAATCTGGTAGAATTGGAAAATCAAACTAGTAAGGAGGATGAGGAAACAGTTTTACTTGAAGGAGGTCTCACAACAACGGCATCTCCTAAGAATGCATCAGTCATGGAAAATTTATCAAGGCAATATTTTCTGACAGATAGAAATCTACTAAGTACTACATGAGTTTAATTTCTGATCTGTCGACGTTTAATGTCATGTAGGTTCCTACGAAGGGAGGAGTCATTCTTTACTGAGAATCGTCGAATTTTAAGAGCAACGTAAGCTTCTAGTGAGCTGTGAATATTCTTTTCTCCTTTCTTACAAAATTTGTGTTTATCAATCACAATTCAACGCAGGGCAGAATTTGGAGGGATCCTTGTTTACTTCTACTTGTGTGACCGCACAGAAATATTTCCTCAGACTCAAAAGGTTATTTCCAAGATGCAATTTAACATACTTTATTTGTTTGTTTCGCCTCTTTAAAGAAACATTGATAATTCTTAACTTCTGACCGTGCAGAGCTACAGTCAGGACCTTTTCGTGTTTCTTTATCTGCTCTTTGTGTTGGCTTCGGGTTTAAGTTCTCTACAAAAACACCATGATAAGTCAATTTTTACAGGAAAGCCCCTCCTTTATTTAAATCGACATCAAACTGAAGAGTGGAAAGGTTGGATGCAGGTGGGTGTCTTAAGATTTCTTCTGAAATTTCATAGGCAGATCCTAGGTAGTGAAGAAATTGCTGAAAACAAAGGCCTTCATAGTTTCCAAACTAGTCCTTACTTTGTGGCGAAACAATATAATTACTCATTTTTTGAGCTGGGGCTTTATTATTGCTTCTTTATTTCTGAACGGAAAGGCCTTTTTACTCATTTCTCAGAACCAGTTTGTATTACTCAGGAGTCAGGAATACTGATAATTCAATTGTTTACCTAGTCTTCTTGTTCTGTGGACCAGGTTTTATTTTTGATGTACCACTACTTCGCTGCAACGGAGTTATACAATGCTATACGTGTGTTTATTGCTGCCTATGTTTGGATGAGTGGCTTTGGGAACTTCTCATACTACTACTACCATAAAGATTTTAGCCTTGGTCGATTTGCCCAGGTATTCATATCAGCTGAATCATAGCCCAACCCATCTAAACATATGAAAAAATTGAATAACTGAAAAATTGACGAACGTCGTACCTGACTAGCCTACAACCAATCTACATGAACCCAATTTGTCTCAAATTAAAGCAATCTGAATCCTTTTAGTACAAAGGAGGCAAATGCTGCCATCAGTTAGTTTTGGTTGTTCACTGGATGATGCGAACTGCTTGGATTGTGTGCCCCACAATATGAGTTCTTCTCATGTCTCTTTTTTATCTGCATGTCAATTTAATGGTGATGCCATAAGGCACACCAGCATAGTGGAAGGACCAAAGGAAACAACGTTGGTTTTCTTGCTGATAATTTGACCAAAGTAAAAGTTTAAGAACTTTTAAACAATTTAACAAAACTTGGGGGTAAATACAAAATGCTCCATCCACTTTCTACAAATGTTCAAGTTTTGTGTAGGTCCATCATTTCCTTCAACTATTAGATGTTGCCAGCTCTAATCTTGCAGATCGATGTGTACCTTTTTCTGCAGATGATGTGGCGGTTGAATTTTTTCGTGGCCTTCTGTTGCATAGTACTGAGTAATGACTACATGTTGTATTATATATGTCCCTTGCATACTCTCGTCACACTTATGGTATATGCCACTATAGGCGTACTCAACAAATACAATGAGATCAAAGTTATCATGATTGTTAAGTTTATTGCCTGTTTTTCTACGGTGATTATGATCTGGGAAGTGCCTGGTGTTTTTGAGACCATTTGGAGCCCTTTAACGTCTCTAGTTGGTTAGTATTACTCTTCTTTATTTTTCTTTTGGATAATTGAAAGTTATTCAAAAGAATAAAATAACTATTAATAATAATGATGATACTGGTAATTAATATTAATAGTAATAATAACAATTAACAATAATGATGATAACAACCAAGGACAACAACAATGATGACTATGATGATTAGGGCTGTCAATCTCTACCGTTTCGACTGTGTTCCGTTCCGTTTCGACTGTGTTCCGTTCCGTTTCGTGGTAAACTAAACAGAATTTTCTCTTCCGTGTTAAAAATGAAACGGAATGGAACTGTTTTTCTTTTTCGTGCCAAAAATAGAACGGTAACGAAACAGATTTTTTACTTCCGTTTCAGCATATATAGTGTAAATTATCACGGAATTTTGTGTTCCGTTTCGTGACAAACGAAACGGTAACAAACGTTTTTTTTATTTCATTTGTAAAACGAAACGGTAGATGGAAAGGTTTTTTTCCGTGGACGAAACGGAACAAAAAACGAAATGCCTTAATTCCGTTTTCGTTTTTCATCTTTGGCAGCCATAATGACAATCATAATAACAGTAATACTAACAGCTGTTCTGGACATAACTCTTCTTATTTCTATTTTCTTACTTGTAGGGTACAAAGATCCTAATCCAAGGAAGACAAATTTGCCCCTGTTACATGAGTGGCACTTCAGATCTGGTCTTGACCGTTATATTTGGATAGTGGGAATGTTATATGCTTATTTCCATCCAAATGTATATACTGCACTCTAGTTATGTTGTTGCACTGATCACCTCTCCCCTTGAACTCTCTCTCAACTCCTTGTTTTCTTATATGCAGGTTGAGAGGTTGATGGAAAGACTTGAAGAAACAGAACCCAGAAAGAGACGAACTCTTAAGACAATTATAGTATCTATTTCGTTGTTGGTAAGTTATAAGATATGCAGTATATGGCTTACCAATTTTACTCATATATCATATGTAGCAATTTTGTATTTGTGATGCAATGTTCTGTAACAGGCTGGCTACCTTTGGTACCGGTACATATACCAACTAGACAAGCTAACTTACAACAAATATCACCCCTATACTTCATGGATCCCCATCACGTATGAGAATTTTACATATTAATTTTCCTTCCAACTTTGGCGCTGTTAGTATAAATTGCAAAGTGAAGACTTCCTTCTTCTTTTTTATCATAATAGAGTGTATATCTGCTTGAGAAATTGCACGCAGGAGTTACGCAATTATTCCCTAACTCTCATGACGTAAGTTTGGTTCATTGGTCTTTATGTGTTTTCTGAAATTATCTTTTTTTCTCTTTAATTGAATAGTGTTTTCTGAAACTTCCATTTTGGTAAATTCTCATTGAAAATGTAGGTGGCTTGGGAAAATCACATTAGAGACTTACATATCCCAGTTTCATATCTGGCTGAGGTACCATTTCTCTTAACTACGGAATTTTTAACTGCAGTGCAGTTTCTTAAGGCTTTTTTTTTTATTTGAAACCCCTACATCCACTTTTGTTTAGATGCCTGCTGTTCAATTCATAAGTTATGTGAAATTAACATATTCCAGCTAGAAGATATCCTTGTATGGTCTAATCACAGTCATTACTCTAAACCAGTTCAATTCATATATTATGTGAAATTAACATATTCCAGCTGGAAGATATCCCTTGTATGGTCTTAATCACAGTCATTACTCTATACCACTCTATTCGTATGCACCAATTTCTTTAGCATATTTTGCACTATAGGTGCATCTCAACCTTGCAATGGTGAACACATACCAGAGTGCATTCAAGGAAGTTGTCTAGGAAAAAATGTTGGATTAGGGAAAGCTAAAATCCGCCCTAGCAAAATCACCAGCTTTTTGTCCACCAATGAGAAAGTGTCATGCAGCCAAAACATGGTGAACTAATTTCTATTTATAATTTTTGTTAATGAACCGCCAGGTCAAGCATGCCGAATGGTCAGCCGAAGTGGCTTCTTTGTTTTATCCCAAATTACCCCCTTCTCAATTTCCTCCTTTCCTCCACAGTATACATATGTGTAAGAAAATGTTTCTTTCTTTTCCTGTAATTTCTAAAATTCAGACGTGTTAAAAAATGGAGGTCTAGATTACCTTGATTGTTAGAATAGTAAAAAAAATAAAATATACACCTTTGTCCCTGTTTCTAAATAGTCATTAGAACTTTAACTGTCTTAACTCAAATTAAAGAACTTTAGCTTGTCTATATCCCGAAATTGAAAGCAGTTAATACTTTTGCTTCCAACGGGGAAAATTGGATGTGTGTGCGTGTGCACGCACGCGGGCGAGGGGGAGAGAGAGAGAGAGAGTACCTTTGGTTAAGCACCGAGTCTGTTGAGTTTATGGTGCCTTCTCTATTTTATGTTCAAATTATTGTTCTTGCAATAATATCTACAATCTTGGATTTTAAAATGCAAATTTATATCTTCAGAAATGTGCTCTATCCAACTTAGTTTTGACATGATATTTCCTTTGACCAGATTTCATATCGGATATTCCAACTCGTAAACGTACTGAAAGTAGCATTTGTTCCAACAAAGAATAACCGGCGTCTACTCCAGAACTTAATTGCTGGAACAGCAATATTTTTGAGCTTGTACTGTGTCTCCTCAGTTCTTCTGAACCTCAAATCATTGGTATGTTGTAGCATTGTTGCTTTGTGCTTTCCTAAAAAAAGAAAAAAAAACATTATTGCTTTATTCAGATTTTAATAAGTTGCACAGAAGTTAGCTTGCCTCCACATATCACTAGCACAAGAAAATTGAGGTTGGTAATTGTGTCCTGATGCAAGCATATAACCATCCAATTGAGAAAATAATTCACCAAGAGGAATATAAATTAAAGGGTGAAGTTATGGTGCTTGCACATCTAGACTCTCCGATGTGCATCCAGATTCGATGCGCACGAATCTCCACGAATCTCGATGTGCATCGGAAGGTCTAGATGCGCAAGCACAGTGTATGTGCAAGCACCATAGTTTTACTCTAAATTAAAATACATGTAAAGGTATGCTATGACTGATATAGTACTGCTGTATGTTTATTCTGAATTCAATTCATTTGTTTCTGTTAAAATTGTTTGTTTAGCAGATCTAAGGCCAACGTAATGGATGAAAAAAGGTGGACTTTTGGCTCCAGGTATTGTGTAAAGGAAAAATAATTGAAGATTTAGTGATACGAGTAATGGTCAAAATCATAAAACATCTTTTAAATTCCATTACTTTTTACTCTTTTATATCTGTTTTGCATGAATTACTTTACATAAATATGAATAGTAGAATAGGGCGTAGAATGAATTCGTGTTGTTTTAATGCATGATTTATGTATTGACTACTGTTGCAAACATTGGTTAAAATAAAGAAAAATAAGTTTGCCGCCACATCTTTACCCTGAAATATCATTTTGAACTTGCAAACAAAATCATACATTCTCTTGCCGTATTTTATTAACTGTACAAGAACCTATTCTTCAGATAGAGACTCCAAAGGAATGCTCATCATAATAAAAAGGGAGCTGAGATCCTAATTCGATACTATTGATATCAAATTAACATGTGTTGTTATGTATGCTAATAGATTTGTTATGAATATTATTTCAATTATTATGCGTTATCAAAGTTGATATTAAATTAGAATATATAGACCATCTTTCTAATAAAAAGGTTAAAACGCTTATACGACCGAAAAGATATACGACAAAAAAAAGTACAAACAGGCTGTATTCTAACTTATCATGCATGTTATGTCGAGTGTTGACCCGTTTGATCTTTACTGTTTCATCGGAACAAACTGTTTACAGAAATACAATCTTTACATTTAGAGCCGTGTCAAGAACTTCGATCTAGATCGCATTTGATTCGATACCGTGATTGTTGAGAAGAGAGACGGACTTTCTCTATTTATGTTCAACATTCTCTAATATTGAATCAGTCTTTTTTTAGATGAGCTCAGATAGATAAAAGAAATCTGAAAGGCGATGGAAAATCGTGATCTTTTTACTCATTGATTGATTTTATCTCTTTTCTCATTATTTTTCTTTTTACTAAATAAAATTTGCAATTTGCTATATATTTTTTTGATTAAAGTCAACCCCAAGTTGGGTACCAGCTTCCAACTTTGGAAGCAAAACAAGTTTAGAAGTCTTTTGGTACATGAGATCTGTACCAATACAAAAACAGAACAAAGTACTTGAAATAAAACAAAAAATTGCAATTAACTTCGCCAAGACTTTCACTATTCTAACACATGCTTGACCAAAGTTTAGTTAATCAACTGTGTCATCAGTCTTCACCCTAATTCTTTTTCTGAAGGATCATTACGCTAAGCATCATCAAGCAAGTCCTCATCATATTCTTCCCTCTCTTTTGCTATTTCTCCCGATGAGTTACCAGGAGCCTTATCTACACAGTTAACTCATACATTTGTTATTGAAACAAACTATTTATTGAATTGTTGAACTCACCCATCCATGCATTATGCAAATTAAGTGTATTTCTATATAAAGTGTTTGGTGCTCTTTCCTTTTCATTATTGAAGGTAATATTATTTCGCTCATTCCATATAATCCACAAAAAGGCTGCCAATAAACTTCTCCAATACTGTAAGTCTTTATTATTTAACTGCAAAATACTATACCGCAATTCTTCTATTGTTCCTAAATTAAAAACTTCCTTTCCATTTTCAGCTAAATATAAATTGATTATACTCCAAAATTGAATACTTATATAACAATTAATGAAAAGATGATCTACAGTTTCAAATTCATTACAGAACACACAATTTGTATTTCCTATCCATCCCCTATATGACAAATTTTCTCTAGTTAATAAATTATTATTTAAAGCAAGCCAAGTTAACAGTTTTATTTTAATGGAATCTTTAATTGCCAAACAGATTTGTTAATGTTTATTTGCAATCCCCCAAAGTTTAGGAAATTATACATTGATTTAACCATATATCTTTCATGTGATTCTAAATTCCAACTAACTGAATCTTCTTCCATGCTACTGAAATCTATGTTTTGCAGAAGGGCAATGAGAGAATTTTTCTGGATTCTCATTTCCTTACTAACACCTCTAGTGAGAAAAAGTTTTATATCCCCATTATTCCATACCTGTGCTAATGTGACATTTTCTTTTTTGATCTTTTGATAAACTAAAGGGTAAACCAATTTTAATGGACAATTATTAAACCAAGTATCATGTCAGAATATTATATGTTTGCCATTACCTACAATATGTGAACAAGCTAACTGAAGAAATTTATACTCCTGACTAACATCCTTCCAGAATGAAGATGCTTCTATTGTAAATTTATCATATTTTACTTGAATTATTTCTTTCCATAAATCATTATGTTCTTTATGTAAATATGACCAACCCCATTTACAAAGAAGAGCTATATTAACTTGTTTGATGTCTGATATTTCCCAACCCCCATTATTTAAAGCAATTTGCTATTTTTAACATTTGTTTTGCGTACATCCAGTTTTTATTGAAGTATGTTCCATCCGGTCAGACTAACTGGTAAGCTAACAAACGAGCAATTCAACTTAAAAACACAAATTTCGACAGAGTATACAACCAAAGAAAAAAGAGAAAAAAATAGCTCACGCACTGTAATCAACATTAAAGTTCTCTAAAAATCCTGATCTAGTAATCTACCATCTATAAGCAACAGAATTTAACTCTTAAACTTTTATTGCCTGCTTATACCCCCAAAAGAAACAAGAAAAAAAAAACATACAAAATATTACAGCACACTACAATTTATTGGGAAAAACTTGGATACATTACATTTAACACAAGTTGAACATGTCTAACAGAGTCAACAGACTATTGAAAAACAAAACGTACTACACAAACAAGCTCGTGTATTCTTTTATGAACTGAACCCTTCTCTGTCATGGGGAGAGGAATAGTCGATATTAGGTCCAACCGGGATAATTCCGAATGGATTTATTGAAGGATGGCTACCATAGTAATGCTTCTTTATATGATCCATATTAACTGTGCTACTCATACCAGGGATCTGATATATGTCTTTTGTATAGTTGAATAAATTTGAGTATTCACGCAATAGTTTCTTGTTGCATTTGAAGTGCACTGCATATACCTTAAAAAGAAAGTTTTACTTTTGTTAACCAAAATCTGGTCACAGTTCTTATTAGTAACTTATTACATTTAATAATTAAACATAAAGGGTCATTTAAGAATAAAGGGTCTTTTACAAATAGCAAGAGGACAATTTTTTTCTCTTGAAATTTTGGGCTATAGAGACAGAAGAGGACAACTCTTTTTTTTTCAATTTGGGCTTTAGAAACAGAAGAGGACAACTCTTTAGGTTAAGGGGCAGTATTTTCATTGTTCAACAGAATATCCATACTGCTAATCTAACTGTTTGGTGGCACTTGGAAAAACAGAAAAAGAACTTGGTTGTTAATTGCAAACACATGAAATACCCCAGTGTCCCTGCTAATGTGGTAGACTACTTGAGCATAAAAAACAATAGCTGTGAGAAATGAATTGAAAGTTGTACCTCATCAAACCTAATGAGAGTGACAAAGAGTCGTACATCTGCCTCTGTGAGTGTGTTGCCACAAATATACCTCTGCTTGCTTAGAATCTCTTCACATTTCTCTAAGGCCTTGTATAGCTTATCCACAGACTGCACAAAACGTATAGCTTATCCACAGAATAGTTGTAAAATCCCAAGTCATATTAAATCATCACCAACTACATATTATGTTTGAAGTGTGTATTTTCACTAGTCCAAGACCCCAAGTTGGGTCCTCATTTTTTTATTTCAGCTCCAAACATATGAGTAATTTCTTTCAACTCTTAACTTTGTTTTATGTCCAAGACCCCAAAATTTAGGCCCTCTGTAGGCCCTCGACTTTTAAAAGTTCTTCATATTGAAATTTACAAAGAAAAACGTTCGTAGGATAAGATGATTAATAGATACGAATATGTTAATATGAAAAAAATTGAGGACAAACTATCTGACAGAAGTATTCAAATTTGTGTGTACACTTGGGAGGTCAAATTGAATTATTTGCAGGTAATAAATCATTGGAGGATCAATTATCTGACTAATGTTTCCTTTTTTAGTGTTCTTCACAGAAACAAATATATGCAAAACAGCCGGTAAACAAATACATAAGAAGAAGCACAAAAAGTACCTCTTCATAAGGTCCTTGTTTCTTGGCAAAACCACACTTGTAAACACCATTGTTTATAGAGTCATATACCCACTCGTTGACCTCATTTATAACAGGTTGCAAATGTGCTGGGTACAGATCCAAATCTGGTTTCTCAGCTATATCATTAAACTCTGTGTTGAACATCCGGATTATCTCTGAGCTCTCATTGTTTACAATTGTGTTTAATTTCTTGTCCCACAGAACCTACAAAAATGTCATATTGCTGGAAAACTTCAACTACTTCCTACAATGGCTCTTTATAACTTAATTTACATGTAACTAGATATAAGAGGCTCATTTTTGGTACCTGACAGCTATAACACAAACAAATGGAGGTCATTATTAGTATGCTGCAACTGCACTGGTCTGGTCTATTTGGGTTTTTACCCAGCAGGTCAATGTTAGACCAAACTTATCCTTGCAATTCATATTAAATAGTCTTAAAAATTACATTTTAAATCTCTATCCATTAGGATAGTACAAATCCATTCCACGATTACCCCTGTAAAAGTCTTAGTAATATATATATATATATATGGTCCAACCAAATGCTAATGAACTTGTAGACCCGACCCAATCTATATAGCACCGTTAATTAAAAGAATGATTAGAACACCTACCGGAACAGTGTATTTTCCAGCGTAAGCAGAGCTAGCTATCTCATATAGTTCTCTTACAGTTTCGGCCCCATGAAGAGGATCCAGATCTGCATCCGGTTCTTCTGTGCCAGTGGTTGAGAAAACCCATCCAAAATGCTCTTCACCCTCCTTCGTCCTTTCCCATATCGGCTTTACAGACTGTAAAGTAATAAATCACAGAAATTAAGTACCAATCTGGTACATGATAATTTTATTACCATATCGGACTGTAAATTTTTTTCCCATGTCGACTTTACCTCACCTAGGGTTTTCATTAAATGTTAATTTTAGTACCAATGAGGAGATATCCTCTGCAATCCCATCTTAAAAGGTACAAAATTGTTCATAGGAAAAAACTAAGCCACTTTAATGGAATTATACTTTAAAGATACTGAAATTTTTTATAAAGAAGATTAGCTACCGTGTAGCTAATGGCACTGTCAAGACCTTTAAGCTTCAAATAAGATAAGCATCTTGAAGCCCAGGGGCATGCATAAGATATGTACAGATGGTATCTTCCTGATTCAGCTGGGAACTGAGACGCTTTGTCTTTCGAGATTAAATTTCGAAAGGTCGAAGGCGTGCGGTTAAAGGCACCTATTGTGGTCATTTCATCAAGTGCTGAGCGTGCCATCTGAAACTTTTTTTTCAAAGATTAGAATGCAGAATAAGTTCCAACAATTTACACATTGACCAGAGTGTAGCTGAAGAAAAGAAATTTTATGGACTTGCATCTACCTTGGAGGCTTGGATTGAGTAAGTTTGACAAAAGCAATAATTAGAGGAACAAAATATTGGGCAGCTCCTTTCAATTTATCAAGTTTATTTATTTTTGAATAAGTGGCATATGTCACCAGTTATATTTACTGAAACTGAGTTGGTATATTTACACATCTATCAGCTACTCTATACATTTGAAACACATGAAAACCTGTACCACCTTGGTACCATTTGATGCCTAATGACCTCTTCTCCTAATCCGCAAATTCCACCAATTATTTTTTGCATGATCTTGAAAAAAATAAAATGACATTCATGACCATAATTTCAAATCTTTGATAACAATGATCATATTTTTTAGCGTTTACGTTCACATGTGTTATCTGAACGTGTGCATTCAAAAATCCAAATTCTCAACCAAAAAATGTTCCTAAGTAAGGTTGTAGGTGAATCCAGAGTAAACGTTGCGTCTGAACGCAGTGTTCAGAAAACAATTCTGAATGCAGAGTCTAAACACAGCGTCTAAACGCAGTGTTCAGACAACACCACTGAACGCGTGATCTAAATGGTGTGAACACGCGGTGTTCACAGGTACTAAGAATTTTTTTTTTGTTTCGTCTAAATTTCTGAACAAATGTGTTCAGATAACACGTGTGAACGTAAACGCTAAAAAATAGGATCATTGTTGTCCAAAATTTGAAACCAAAGTTATAAATGTTATTCTTATTTTTTAGGATCAGGCAAAAAAATTCCAAATTCCACAGTATGAAAATAAAATGCAAACATGTTAATATAAAAAACAGTGCAAAATAGGATCTGAACTTTGCACCAAATCCGTGTCTCCTCAACTCCTCATGTCTTTGATATCTATCTCTATACCATTTAGTTTGTCACTTCGCTTCTTCTCTTTCAGAAACCTAATTTCTATTACATCTTGAGCCACACTGTACTACCAGCTTTGAGATTTGCATTCGAATTCATTAACCGTATCAATTAATCAATCCGATTGCAAGCATAAAAGTTAATTAATAAGGAAACACATCAAACAATTAATTCCGCGTCAGTAGAAACGAATACATGCTTTCAAATCTTCAACTAGATCAGATTAATTAACCAATAATAATTAATTGTATTAAAAGTACAGAAGAAGAAAACTAGAACTAACTTTAATGGAGGAGGAGAAAGAGCAGGAGATGATGCGACGGTAGGCCGATGCTGGTGAGATTAGTAGCATACGAGTTCTCTCTCTGTCTCTCTCTTTCTCTCTCTCAGCTGCTTCTTTTCGACGAATTTAGATTTTGTAAAATTTCTTAGCAGCCGGAGTAGGTCCCTCAGAGGTCAGTGTTACGAAAGTCAAAAGAGGAAAGGTAGAAGAGACAAGTAATGGTTACGAAAGTCAAAATTTCTTAGCAGTCGGAGTAGGTCCCTCAGGATACAGGTCGGACCCGTGGATCCGATCCGTTCGGATTTACGAATTCACTGATTCACAGGTACGACGGGTTCACGAATTCAACGGGGCGAATCTCCACGAGTTCGAACCCAAAACCTCCAACCCGAATGGTGATAAACCCGGGCGGGTCGAGCACGGGTCGGGTTCGGATCCGTCAATTTTTTCGATTTTTTTATTTTTTGAATTTTTTTATTTTTTTTTCGAATTTTTTAATTTAAAACTACACATTATTTTAATATATATATATTTTTCGATTTTTCTGAATTTTTTTGAATTATTTTGAATTTTCTTTTTGAATTTTTTAGAATTTATGCACGGTTCCACGGGTCGGATCCACTGGTCCACGGGTCGGGCATGGGTGGGCACATGTCTGGGGATTTTGGGCCTACCCGACCCGTGCTAGATCCGTGGATCCGCCAACCACGGGTCGGGTCGGATCTGGACCACGGGGCGAGTCGGGCACGAGTCGGGCACGGACGGATCCACGGGCGGGTTTTTTTTAAAACTCTACCTCAGGACAAACTCATAATGATTTGTCAACAAAGGGGCCTAAGACGAGTAGTGATCGTGACTGTTGGAAAAATTCGTGTTAAATTCAGCCTCATAAATATCCGGTCCGACTCGATCTGATCCGTCTAACATGCTTAAAACCCGCAATCCGCCACTAACTCATGCAAAAACTCATGCAAACTCGTGCAAACCAACGCATACCTGTGCAAATCTCGTGCAAACCCGTGCAAAATTCAGTCAAGCCCGAAAATAATTCGGGTTATAACCCGAGATAATCCGAGTATAACCCAAGAATAATTCTTTAAATAAAAAAATTAGAAAATCAACAATAAATAAAAAAGGCCCAATCAGCCAACCCAACCTGGACCGAACCTCCCTCTAATCCGGGCCAAACTCATCGACAAGGTTGGGAACCCGTTATAACGCGTTGTAACAGCTGGGAACCCGTTATAATGCATCAGTAACCCATTGCAATAGGTTGTTGTAACAATTGAACAGAAACTGCCTATTTAACACCTTTCTTCTTCTCTAAACCTCATTACTTGCATCCTTTGGAATGAAAATTTACCTCTCCAATCGTTACTGAGCAAATCCACTCTCCAGAAAACTCCAACTCCATCAAATATCTTCTTCTCTCTCAAGCCAAAATATTTTTCTCAATAATTCTTGCCCTACTCCTCCTTACGGCACCAAGTCCTCTAAAATCTCATAAGTTAGTAGCCATAAGAGGACTAACCCTATTCAAGGAAGAGTTCACATCAAAGAAGGTGAAGGATCTGGGCATCAAGTGTGTGAACGACCACTAGGACCTAGGAAAGCGAAACAAAGAGTGTCTCAAGAAGAGTCTTCAAGACTAATTGGAAGATAAAACCCCATGAAGATCTCATCTACAAATCGGTTCTTTCAAACTTCTAAGGACTTCAACAATTTTCGAAATAAGTTTAGACAACGTAAGATCTCAAAACCTTATTTCTTCAAAATAAATGATGAAAACAAGTTAACTGGTCAACCTTGGATAGCTATCCAAGATTACATTGAATTTTGAGAATGGCAACCAATCATAGAATGTGATCTTATGTACCAAGAGTTGTCAATTCAAGTTATTTATGCCAATATGAAACCTACAAGCCAACCATGGAGAGTTACAACTTATATTTGTGGACAAAAAAAATACCCATAACCATTGATACTCTTTGTGAAGTTTTGGTATTTCAAATGTCAGAGAAGAGTTTCACGGTTTTACCCATTTAGAGTTTTGCCAACCGATGCCAATCAATTTGACTACAAGACTTGATTTGGAGCACATAACATACAACAAAAACTTATTGTTACCCATCTTCCGGCCATTTACCGTTTGGGGTTTCTTTTCATCAACAACATCTTGACCCCTAAAAGCCAAATTAAAACCAATCTAGAGATGAATGTCATGTACTTGTTTAGGCATTTGGTATACTATGATAAAGTTATTCAAATTTCATACATCATCTTGAACCACATGAGATTTGCCTTGACTAATGCCACCAAGTCCTTACTATATCCTCATCTCTTAACCCAAATCATGACCATGTTGGCCTAAGAATTCCTCACTCGACTTTTAAACCCGACAACCTTGTTGATATGCTTGACTCAATTGGATGGGTGTTTTTGAGAACCAAGTAAGAAATATAAGGTAAATCAATAGATTTTAGCATCCAATGCAACACCAAACCAATCAGATAATCCAGATGAGTGCCTTGATGCTCCATTGGATAACCATGTACCCGAAAAGAGAATGAGAGAAGAAGCAAGCTCATCTCATCCTCCACCTAGTCCTCCAAGACCGGAGCCAATGGAGAATGTGTTCTTCGAACCTCAACATCAACCTCAAGCACAATGGAACAACAAGACAACACTTTTTCAAGACCTCCTCAACCTACAAGATTTACCTTGGCAAGTGTGCAACAAATCTCAAACAAATTATATGATCTTACATTGCACGATATGAATAGAGGAGTATATTAAAGGTTGGATGAAACTGATGCTTTTCAAGAGCAATATCAAGCATCTTGGATTGAGAGATACAGGTTTTGGGGTCAATTGCATGAGGATGACAACATTTAGACCTTATGAGAGAGAGAGAGCAATATTTTGTAGTAGTTAAAATTTCTTAAGTTGTAATTTGCTATGCTTCATTGAAAACTTGTTTTGATGTACTCATGATGTTTTGTATGCATGTTCTTAAACTACTTCTATACTTTTGGTGCATTTTTATGATTTGTTTATTGCATTCATATCTTGCTATGTTTCTTGATAATTGCCCCCCTTATTGTTGAATTGGAAAACTCTAATTGAAATTTATAACTTGTTCTTTATTTGTAAATATTATATCATTAAGGGGGAGCAAAATTAAAACTTGACTTGTTTATAAATATGTGCTAAAACTCAAGGGGAGCTTATGTATTTGAGCCTTTTGTCATACTTCACAAAATGGAGAGAAATGTTATGATGTGCATCATATGTTATGCATATCACATATGGTTTTGCAAATTGCCAAAAAAGACAATTTGTTGGATTAAACTCATCTCTTATTTCATAATTTGCAAAGCAAATCAGTACTAACTTTGCACAATTGAGTTTTGGTGAGATGCATGTTAACACAGATATAACATGATGTTGCAAAGGCTCTAACATGCTTAACACAAGTCAAGACATACTCAAGATATCAAGAGATGGTTTCATAGAGCCAAGCATTGCTGTAATGCTTCCCAAAATAGTCTCTCGTTCTTCCTGGAAGAATAGAGAGTAAACCTGTCATAACAGGTCTACAACCTATCATAACGGGTGCCCAACCCGTCACAACAGGTTAGAAGGAGAAGAGTTGAGCAGAGAAGGGATTTTCAGAGCCATGCATTACTATAACGCTCCACAGAGGCGTTATAACGCCATGCGTAACGAGTTCCCAACTCATTGTAAAGGGTTCCTGCTCAAGATGGCCCAGAAGAGAATCGACGAAGCACAAAAGGACAATTCTGGAAAGCCGTCAATCTTAGTTTGTAATAATCTAGAAGTCAATAATACGATAAATTATCATAAAGCTTTGTTCATGAATTGAGTGATTAATAAATTGTCATTTTGTTACCTTATGTATTATTGAATTTATGGTCATTCCTTTATCTGACTAGAATCAATAACTGAAATTGTGAAACTTCATAATACAGATGATATATACTCTTAAAAGTCTCTAACCAAGGTAATTAGCAGGAACACTAATTTTATCGTTACAAGGTTAGAATGTGGATTAAAAGATGGTTAGGTTTTACAGACCAGAGACATGAGATGTTGTTTTAATCACATAAATACATGTTCCATGAACATGGTATTTGACAGACCTCGAATGAAACATTAAATGGAATTGTGTATGTGTCATTAATGTTTTCATTCACTGTTAAGTTCTAAAGTACGATGTATTCATCTTCCTACTAAGAGATGTGTATATGTGATTGTTATCTAACGTTGTCGGTAAAACGCAGTCATAACGGTAACTTTTCGGTATACATAGCTTAGCTGAGGTAGTGATGGTTTACCAAAAGTACTATTGTCCATCGTATCTATATACGAGTTACAGTATCACTGAGCCCCTTGATAGAGTAGGATTATCTTTATGTAGTATAATTACAAGAGTAATTATATTTGATACATCTGCTCAAGATCGAGAAAAGATTATTTTGCAAGGATGACACACACCTACCTTGAAACTAATTTGACATTGTGAGACAAAAGAATTAACACGACTAAAATAGTTTAGTGGATCGTGGTATTGTACAGTACAACATCATTTGTGTAATTGGATGGTCATAGTGCATATGTCAAATGCCTCCTATGATTATAGAAGTTAAAATGGTTTTAATTCTATTTACCAATATAACACAGATCCTATTGGGTCACACCGTATAGGAGCTAATCAGAGAATCTTAACGATTAATTATAAATTGGTTATAATTAATATTAAGACGGTTAGAATTAATTATATGTGATATGATTAAATTATATATGTCATATAAGATGACAAACAAAAACAACGGTTGAATTTATAAAGGTATTCGATACATTATATAAAACCATACCGAAACCAAACCAAACCGATACCGAACCTGAGAAATATAATTGTTGAGAACAATTGTATATTTATATATATTTAATTTAGATTTTAGATATTAAATATGGTTTTGAATTTGGGATGAAAATCATTATCAAATTAAAACTTAAATAAAAATTAAAATCTTAATTAAAAATAAAAAAATCAAAAATCAAATGCATGTCGGCAAGAGAAAGAGATGTGGCATCAATTTGATTTTGATATTTTCCCAACCGCCATTCATAAGGGCAATTTGGTAATTTCACTTTTTCAAGGGTACTTCGGTATTCGGCCTGCCTCCTTATTTTTCTATAAATAGAGGGGCATAGGAAGAGAGAAAATTACATCAAAAATCGTATCATATCTGTTAACTTAGGATTGAATCGATAAATATATTTTCTCTCTATCTCGGTTACGGTTATTTACGGGATTCGGAAAATAATTTTTTTGTGAAAGGAGCAGTATTTCATATTTGAATAACTGCGAGTTGTGAATATATTTATTTAGTCCTTATCTCGGTGAATAGTGTTTTTGCAGAATTCCGCGGTTTGTGGTATTTCTGACAAAAGAAATAAACTGTTCTATGGTCGTCCTGTGGATCACCGATAGAGGTATCAGACGTCTAATACTCCGAAGAAAGGAGCTTCTCAGATTCGGTCTTCCGAGTCTGCTGCAATCCAATTCGAATTTAGATCAAGGTATAAATGTTATATTAATTTATTTAATTTGTAAGTAGATTAAAGTTTTAGAAATCAATTATGGAGTAGATCTGTAAAATGATTAAATTGGGTTTTGATGCTAGAGATAAACAGGAGGTGGACACCCTCGGTAGTTTATCTGACATACCTCGTTTAATCCTTGGCTTAAGTTAGAAGTAAATTTTTTGTTTTACGGTCTTTCTGCAGCTTAAGCTAATTAACGGGTTTGAATCGTTCATGACCCAACACTCAACCCGTTGTAACGGGTTCCATACCGTGTTACAAAATCGTGTAATGCTTCAGGCCATTTTCAAGACTCCAAGAAATGCTCAGCCTATATATATATTAGGGATACGAACCAAGAAGACATTTGAAATCCCCCACAAGCTTCCAAACATCAAATTTAGCACCAGAAAGAGTAACAAAGTCTTCTCCTACAGCTACCTAAACCTAAGAGAATTATGATAGCTTCCATAGTCTAATTTTCAATCCGAAAACTTTTCTTTGCTAGTTTCTAGCCTTTGGTGCACTACATTTGTGTTGTCAAGTAGTGCATCCATGTCCTTGATTGTGTAGTCATTCGGACCGTTTATCGTGTAGAGTGGTGTAGCCCCTTGCATTGGTCTAGGAATCGAAGATTGGTTTGCTTGTTGAGAAGAAACCAAATATTGGTTCCGCAATTGTAGAACACTTATTACTTAGTGGAATCAGTCCCGGAAAGAAGTTTTGGTTTCGAAAGTTACGTGGATGTAGGTCTAGTTTGTAGGCCGAACCACGTTATATCATGTGTTCTCTTGATTGCTCTTGCTCTTTACTCTCTCTCTTTCATTTCTAGCTCTTTATTGATTTGTGAATTGCTCAATTTTTCTTAGTACTTGCTTGCTGGAATTTTATAGATATATATAATCAAAAGGATCACATTTGTTCATGTCGAAGATTGTTGGAATTGAGACGTCAAATCCAATAAATAAAGTTTGGACTACGTGTTATATGATTAATATATCACATACTGTCACTAATATTATGATGAGTAATATAATATATGTCATAAATGTGATTAATTGATGCAAGGGTATAATACGTATCTCGCTAAGATTTTGGATACGAATACCTATAGAATTAAATATGAATTAATTATTCTTGTTGATGGACTGATTATGATTAATTCAACTCATGCTAGTATTAAAATATCAGGATTATTGTTTGGACCTAATCAATTAATTTGGGTCGAGATACCAAACAAAACGGGCTCAACAGAATTTAAAACATCAGGATTATTTCCAACCGCTCCATGGTAGCAAATGTAAATGACCAATCCGGACCGTTGAAAATATTCTCCATATTAATATAGACATGGAAACCAAATTTTACATTTTTTGAATGTTTTTACTATTTTATCGGATGGATTGAAAATTTATTTATCTAACGATTTACAAACATCCAATTTTCAACCCTTCCGATAAAATAGTAAAAAAATTTCAAAAAATATAAAATTTGGTCTCCAAGTCTACATTAGTATGAAGAATGTTTTCAATGGTTCGGATTGACCATTTACACTTGGTATGATGGAGCGGTTGTGAGCGGCTACAGATCCCTCCTCTCATATATATATATATATATAGAATTTGGTTAGCAAAATTGAAATCGTGCTAACGGATGCTTATTTCGAATTTCAAACTGGAAACGGCCGATCCGAACCGTTGAAATTGTTGTCCATACTAAAACCTACGTAGGGACAAAATTTTACATTTTTCGTATTTTTTTACTATTTTATCGGAAGCGTTGAAGAATGTATTGAAATTGAAGGTTTTTCTGAATCATCAGATTAATGCATTTTCAATGCCTCCGATAAAATAGTAAAAAAAATCGAAAAAACGTAAAATTTTGTCCCTACGTAGGTTTTAGTATGGACAACGAACGATTCGGATGGTCGTTTCTAGTTTGAAATTCGAAATAAGCATCCGTTAGCACAGTTTCAATTTTGCTAACGTTAGTATGTTAACCAAATTCTATATATATATAATTTGACCATTTTTCGAATTGATTTATATAAAAGGATATAAAAACGATTTGGTCGAATATTAAAATTAGTATATATTTTGGCCATTTCTATAAAAAGTTTTGTACAAAAAACTTTTGCTGAATATACTGCTGGTTTGAACTAGAAATATATTCATATATCCATCGCCTTTTTTCTAATATATTCTATTCTGTTGAGAAATTATTTTCTGACTTGTTGTGCAAATAATATCAAATTTGTATGTGTGTTTACAGCCGTAAATAACACAATTTGGCAGAATTGGAGAAATTTTAATATCAAATATTTTCAAAGAATATTTGCTATTAATTATGATATCTTTCCAAGATACATTTTCACTAGTATAAAAGGTGTTGGATCTCAAAGCATTACCGATACCTATTGTAGGACACATGTGATGTGTGTAGACCTCTATTTTCTTCTCAATTACAGAAAATTACTTCTCGGCTCATTCGTGACCTTGAAGAAAAATTGGCACCGGGAATTGACTGAAAGGATCTGCTAGCGTACCATTGTGCTGTTCAACCATCTCTAACGACTTCTTGATCAAGAGAAGAATACCAGAGAGATCGTAAGGACATAAAGTAAATAACGCCCTTCTGCTCTATTTAATTTTCTCTTAAATAATTGCACGGAGTTTGAATTTGAATTATAATTGTGTAGATTAGAATTTCGGTATTTTTGGCTCAACTTTAATTCTTGAATTGCACCAATAGATTTTTATATTTACATTTTATACCGGATCTGAACAAAGAGCCAACATTAAACGACTTTTTTATATCGGGTGCTCCCAAAGATCCGATATTAAAAATCTTTTATAGCGGGTGCTCCACAAGAGCCGCTATAAAAAGCCAGTTTTTAAACCAGATCCTCCTTAAGAACGAATATTAAAAGTTTGCATTGCTTTTCGCAGTTTCCTAGGCACCTTTTATACCTCTTTTGTCAAGACTCGGTATTAAAAGTATTAAACTAAATTTCGAAACTACCACTGATTTTTTAATAGTGGTCTTTTTCTAGAACATATACAAAAACTGAGGTATTATACCTCATTTCTGTTGTAGTAAAATGACACAATATCGAGTACCACCTCTTAGTCTAGTGGTTAAAAGCAACAACTTCTATGTGAGAAGTTATGAATTCAAAATTCGAATGAAAAAATTTTAGGTCATTTAAATTTGGATGGCTTTGACCCATCATTATCTCAATAAAATAAATAAATGACACAATACCAACAAAAAAATGATAACAATAAACAAACCATTAAAAAGGAGGAGAATTTCAACAGGTCTAAACAGATTGTGTACTAGCAGAAAACAATTCATCCTGTGCAAACTACAAATGTTATTGGAACAGCACCTGGAAGCAAAGATGGCTAATGTGTTTTTAACTTGACTGATAGATATAGGGACCACCCAAATGAAAAATCTTGTTGTATGCAGTAAACTTTAGCAACAATAGAAATGGTGAACTTCAATTAAAACTTTTTTCAGAAATAAAAACAAGTCACCTGAGTCAATTTGTTCGAACTCAAAATTTAATTTGTAACTGTCATTCCAACCAGACATTTTAGCTAAATTTTTCTTACTTTGTCCACCCAATTGCATAGTAAAACACAACACAAAAATAAAATGGAAGTTAATTAAACTTTTAAAACGTCAATTATGCTGCCAACATTTTTGTTTCTATCATGTCAGCGCAATGAATATGCACATCTACATAACAAAATTTATCAGAATTACTGATTCAATGAGAACAATGAGCCTAATTCTAAGACATGACATGACCTCAAGTACCAGTGAGTCCTCCAGTGGCACTCTCGAGGTTTCTGCTAGGTGCAGTGTGAAACATGGAGGTTCTGCCTAGTTGCTCGACGATAGCTCCGGGAGGAAGATGGCTCGCAGTAGAGTTGAATCTGGATACTTCAACCTGATCTGTGGGAGCAGCTTGGGCCACAATAAATTCACCGAGTTGTTCTGGTATCTGACCTGCACCATTAATTACAATTGCGTTAATGCATGTGTGGTATTTACTGCCACTTTGTGCCATGTAAGGTGATCAAGATGGTGAGGTATTGACGAAATGTTGTAATAAACGAAATCTCACAGTCTTAAACCAATCACAGAGACAATAAAATAAAATAAACAAGTTCACTAATTAAACATTTAAATGCGTATATGACAATGCTGAATTTGCGAAAATCCTTTCGCTGGTACCAACCATAATTGGCAAAATATCTCAATTTGATTGCCTCAACTCCTAAACATATCTTGTCAGCACTGACCAATAAGGGATTTATTACATTTAATGTCTCCCTATGTTCACTTAAGATAGGTGCTAGTAAAGCCTAGTATAAACCTCTACCAGTTTGATGGTACCGGTATCATACCTTGGTATGACATATGTAGCTTCGTCTGTTCACCAAAATGTGCTGTAATTTCTTTATTCACTGATAAACCACTCTCAACCTTCCGTCTCAATTCCGCTAGTAGCGTCATATCCTTCTTAAAAGTCTCATCTTCAATCTGGAGAAGCAAATCATACTTTCTCATTATGCTTTTATTCTCTTTCTGATATTGTGGTAGGATTTCCAATCTCTTCTGTACAAAAAACAAAGGAACAAAAATGAGAGACGTTGATGCATATTACCTGCCACTGATACAAGAATAGAAAATATTACTGAAATTTACCTTTCGTCTGTGCTTCTGCTCAAGACATTTCATGCTATGCCTTATCCTTGCGAGTTCATTTACAAATGGATCCGTCCAAATTCCATTTGTGAATATTTCTTGCGTGAATGGCATTGAGAGTATTTCATCATTTGCTTCTGTCCCAACAGGCAGACCATTCTGAAAAACAAATAAGAATATACAAGTAAAATATAGCATTGAGGCACAATTTTTTATTATATATTATGTTATTGTTTGTTATATTATATATTATTTACATATTAATTTTTTATGATTTCAATTGAGTTTTACTTCTAATCTATCTCAAACAAATAAGTTGAGACTAAAGACTTTGTTGTTGTTATCCTTGAACACAAAAGATGATGGTCAAAACAAACAGGGAACACTTACTATTTGGTAGAAAGTTATTTCTCCAAGAGTTGTCGAGATGTTTTACATTTTGGAGTAACTGAGGATTAAAATTTAAATAATAAAATTACAGAAACATAACAAAGTTTATGCTTGTAACATATCCAACAAGCTTTTCAATAACTCTGCTAAATTAATTTAGTTGCTTACTTGTAAGAGACGAGACCCCATTGACTATGTAGAAATGCCAGAATCTCCTCTTATATTTTAGTCTGAAGTAGTATCTGCTAGAAAAGAGAACAAATAATTTCGACTTAAGATTTTCTTTCAATTTATAAGCAAACAAGAAAGAAAGGCTAATAAAAGAAACCCTCATCTTTTTCTCAAATATAAAAGGCTAACAAAAGAAGTTCAAGAATAGAATACAATACCAGTAATCAACAACGGAACTAAAAAGGAATAATCCGAATATAGCCAGGCAGTAGTCCAAAATTTTTAAACCAACGCCTTATTAAATATTTTCTTATGAGAAGGAAAATGAGTTTACCTTACTTTTGATTAGCTTTCGCTTTTGTGCGTCTAAAGTCGGTCTCTTTCAATTTAAAACAGCAGATTTTCAAGAGGGGTTTTAAAAAGAATCGGTTATAATTCCAATAAGAAAATATATCTGCTATTCCAAAAAGAATCGGTTTTAAAAAAAATATATCGTAACATTATTAAACATATGAATCGCGTTTTGCGCGAAAAAATTAAATTTTAAATTTTCATATTATAATAATAAAATTATAATAAATTGTTTAAATAAAAAAAACAACGACAAAATTGAATTAATGATGGTATACGACTCTTGCTTGAATTCACCTCACTTGTAGGGATCCGAATCTCCTGCTTGTAAAATTCCTGCTTGTTTCCTACTTGTTTCCTGCTATGATTTGATTCAGGAGGCATATGCTTTGTCCGTTAGATGAGTTTTGAACGGTCCAGATCGAAACAAGCATGAAACAAGCAGGGATTTTACGAGCAGCAGATCTGATTCCCACTTGTAGTATGCATATCAGGATCATAATTAAATTATGAGATTCGTGAGCACAAATTTCAAAATTGAATTAATGATGTAATATGTGTGCAGTAGTTGTAGTACTATATAGTGATTTGACAATCGGTCGGATCGGACCGGATCAGTTCAAACCCGTCCGGTCCAACGGGTTGGCTGATCCGCGGATTGGTTGGTCCAACGGATTGGTCAGGCGGATTTTCACGGGTTCAAATTTTGTAGGCCGGTCACAATCCGTCTTAGGCCCATGGGCCGACAGATCGGCATGTTTGAGGTGAGTTCAGGGCAGGCCGGTCCAGTTGGGTTAATAGGTTGTATGAGTTTTTTTTTTGAATTATTTATTTATTTATTTATTTTAATTTAATGTGCAATTTCTGGGTTGGCACGGATTTTGCACGAATTTGAATGGGTTTTGACTTGTTTCGGCGGGTTTCAGTGGGTTGGGACGGGTTTTGGATGGATTGTCGGGTTGGTCCAAATCAGTCCAATCTCGAGCCGGATTTGAGTCAGGTTTTTCCAAAAAATTTGACCGCAACCCGTCTTTGACTCTCATTTTTTTTTTTTACGAGTCCGCACGGGGTTGAGCCTCGAGTTGATCCGGTCGAATTTTGTCAAATCTGTAGCACTATAGCAGATATGACCCTCTTGTTTATAGTTAATAGTCTTATAGAGCAAGAAATAATTAGATCTCTCTCAGCACAACTGCACATCGTCCGATCACGATCGAACTACTGACATTAATCTCACCTACTAGTAACTCGGAACGGACGCGTGTTTCTTGCTCAGTTGGTTTCGTGTGCCCGTTTCCGACCTCACAGTCGGATTAACATTCTCTCCATTTATAACAAAATACTACCATCCGTTTCTAACTTTATGGGAATTACAGTTTCTCCATGGTCATCCGTTTTCTTTTCAACTGGAGGATAGAAATAAAACTATAGGTACGACCAAGTCAAGATTTCTTCTCCACTTTCTCTGCTCTTTCGTCTTTAACCAGAACCATGGCAACTCGAGCAAGTGCAATTCGACTCTCAGCAGCGAGCCCTCTCCACTCCAGTACTATCTCCTCTCCATTTTCTCTAGTATTCACCCCTCGATCGTTTAACAAGAAGGTATCTATTCGTGCCATGGGCTCAAGCGCTTCTTCTTCTTCTTCCCAGCGACCGGAACCAGTTCAAGGTTCGCTCTTATTAATTTAACTATTATGTTTTTTGAGAGGTATAGAAGGACATAAGATTCTTTTCTTTCTTTGTTGTATTTTTTTGTTACTTCGTGCGAATATTTATGTATGACAGATGCGGAGAAGGTGTGTTTCAATTCCTTGAGCGAAGAAGAGTGGAAGAAGCGCCTTACTGATCAACAGTATTACGTCGCTCGCCAAAAGGGTACAGAGAGGGCTTTCACTGGGTAACTATTCTTCTTTTTTTTAACCATATTTCTCTGCGCAGAAAATTCGACTAATAAATGGCACATGGTCCTTTTGATTCATTCCTAATTGTTTCAAGATGCCCATGCTTTTGTTATTCCATCGAGAGATATAAATGCTGAGGTAATTTGGGCATGTTTTAGTATAATTGAGGAAATAAAGAACATTATGTGATCAGAATTCTTTTTATTTTGCTTTAGTTTTGTTCATTGTAAATGAATACACAGTGTTGGATGTATGCCAGTATTGTTTAGGATTTTATATTTTCTGATATGTGATGACAGTAAGTATACATAACATTGCCCCCTGATGTGGTGTTTTAATGATACACATACCAATTTTCATGGGAAATTATGCCCGTTCTATTTTCTATTGATTGAATTTTACACTATTACTGTAGTTTGTTACCTGCTAATATGTCATATTTCGCAGCGAATATTGGAATACCAAAACACCTGGTGTCTACCATTGTATATGCTGTGATACTCCCTTATTTGGGTAAGTATTTGATTCTCTGATCACTGTATTTATTTTTAGTCATATTCATTGTTACCCCTATTGGAAGTGTTGTGTGTAGATGTATATAGGGCTGTCTAACGTGCTGAACAATCACGAAAACAGACAATTTTGTCAACCGTTCTATTTAAGGGACGATTATTATTTTGTTGGCGTTAATCGTTTCGTGGTTTTGACGGAAGAAAGAAAATGTTGCGTTAACTGTTTCGTTTATACAAACGATTAAACGATCTAAACGGTAAAAAAAGTAACATTTATCACCACTTCATCATATACGTATTGTGATACTGTCAAAATTGCACATATTGTAAAAAAATAAAAATAAAAATAAAAAATCATAAAATCACATATTACAACCAGATTTTGTGCCTAAATATGTAAACAATCCAACAAATACTTAAATATTGTCAGTAAGGAAAATTAAAACACCCAAATACCTACAATATACAGACAAAATCCAACAAATGAATTGGCTCTAGTTTCCATGTCTTTTGACTGGATGTTATGACTGACAACAAATGAATGAACAATGAATAAAAATTTTAGATTAATAGAAACAGATCAAATCAATTAGATTAAAAAAATATGCTTAAAATACCTAGCATGATAAAACCTTCACACGAGTCAATGAGCAATGACAAAAGTTACAAAACTATTTACGCAACTACAAACTACAATGCCAATTGCAACAGAGAATACTAGAAAAAACTTTAAAAGTCGATAATTCAGAGCGCAAACACTGTTATCAAGAGTTTAGATTGATAAAGGACAAAAGGGGATGAGGTTCAGAGAAAGAGAGAAGACAGCGGAGTTACCATAGACATCGAAGATCAGAATGACAACGAGCTTGGAATATATGGAGCCATTGATATACGACTTGGCCACCGAAATCGTCGACGACGATGCCT
Source organism: Eleocharis quinqueflora (assembly GCA_964058865.1). Classification (NCBI taxonomy): domain Eukaryota; kingdom Viridiplantae; phylum Streptophyta; class Magnoliopsida; order Poales; family Cyperaceae; genus Eleocharis; species Eleocharis quinqueflora. The sequence continues at coordinate 483,408 of CAXKVX010000693.1, forward strand.
TCGCTGATGGTTGGGCTCAGATTTAGAGGGTTGGAGCAGCATAGAGAACTCGCCATCCCAAATCCTTTATTATGCCAGCCCAAAAATCAACAAGGAGAGAGAAAAACATCGGAGAGGGAGGTGATGCACACCATGTGCGATGGAGAAAGAAGAGGGAAAGAGAGGAGTTTGGTCTGATCCGAAATGAGGACAGAGGGAGGCGGAGAGAACGAGAAAAGAGAGGGGCTTATTGGGCAAAGTTTTTACCCTACTCCCTCTTTAACGAAACACTATATTAACGAAATGGAACAAACCAATTTCGTTAATCCTTTCGTTTATCACACGAAACAGAAGTTGTTTTCGTTGATTGTTTCGCTAATGAAACGAAATAAATTTCAGTTTTGTTATCTGTTTCGTTACCACGAAACGAAACGGTCAAACGATTAAACGCCGTCGTTGACAGGCCTAGATGTATATGCCTATAAATGATGAAATGCTTTTGTATGGTTTGTTTTGTAATTTTTGCACAAGTCGCCAAACAATCCATGATTCCTCATACTTGTCCGACTTAAGAGAATAAATAAGAACTGAAGGGCATGAATGTACTGGGATTACAAATGGGAGAGGTTTACTGCTAATGGATTTGTTTGGGTTTATGTGTATCTTCTGATTTTCCCTGCAGTTTATATACAAGTACATTAAAGTTGTCTAGAAACACTATGAAGATTATTTCTTTTCTTAATTATTTTATCTTCAGGTCCAGCTTCCTTCCTTTTGTTTACTTCTTAATTCTTTTTCAGATCAAAAACCAAATTTGACAGTGGAACTGGCTGGCCTTCCTACTATCAACCTATTGGAAATAATGTAAAATCCAAACTAGACATGTCCATTTTCTTTATGCCTCGGACTGAGGTTCTTTGTGCAGTTTGTGATGCTCACCTGGGCCATGTCTTTGATGATGGGCCACCACCTACTGGAAAGAGATATTGTATTAACAGGTAAATTTATTCTTGGTTGTTAATTATCAACTGATTCTCGATGTCTAATTTGGGTTAAATGGTCTGGCCATGTGAGCAAAAATGTATAGTAGCCTAATGATGTTAAAGTCTAGTACCAGTCTCGGAAACAATAAGTTTGACATGGGCCAGCCGGGTACTGACCAGTGACACATGTTTTGGGGGTTGGTTATTTTCTTAATCGCATTATTAGTCCTAATATAAAGTTTGAACAAAAAGCCCATGGAATAGCGCAGCATATGAGGTTATTTTACTGTTTCTGTGCTGGTCAGATGATAATCCTTTGAAGATGATGTGATAGTTTTTGAGTTTTTGATAAGGAAAAAAGAGGGGTTTATGGGAAAATTAAAAATGCATTTCACAATGTGACAATGTTAATATTTATAAGTTTCTCTTCACTTCCTTTTTTCCCAGTGCATCATTGAAGCTGAAGCCAGAGTAGAACAACCTCATGCAAACTATACCTGTCCATAGATACTTTGGAGTATTACAGAAGTTATAATACGTTTTTGTGTTCCCCTGGAGACTTGTATGACCTTCTGAAACGGAATCTTTAAGTTTGATCTGAAAGGGTTTTTTTTAGCGGTAAAAGGATGTGTATGCCTACGGGCTTTGATAAAAAAAAATCACGGATTTTAGAAGTGCTTGATATATGCTTATTTTGTTTCCTATAGCATACATATAATAAAACGCTTTAAGAGTGAGATGGCACTGAATTATCATGAATCATGCGTGTTTTTGAAATTGGCAATTCATCCCATCGAAGGCTGTGTACAAAAACATCTTGTAAAGGACATCTGTAAGACTGTAACGCAAGCCATCTGTTCAAAATTTTAAGATTTCAGAATCTGTCCGGCATATATATATTTTGGAGATTCGAATTAGAAAAATAATTAAAGTCCTCCTTAAGTTTACGAGCATTCATTGAGCATCAAAAAGAGCATAAGAGTTCTTCTTCAGCATTCACATTGAGAGTGTTTAAGATAGTTAATTCTCTAATTGTCAATTTGAGAGAATATTTTGTCGTTGTTTTAGTTTGGTGAACTACGTTGTGTTGTCAAGTAGTTCATGGTAGAATGTTTGGGGTCCTAAGATCAAACGTGTGATTTAGAATGTGCCCGTCCGTTATAACAGATATCTAAGATAGTTTCGCAATTGTGATAACACTTGTGATTTAGTGGATACGATCCCGAATGGTATTTTTGGATCTGGAAGTCACGTGGATGTAGATCTAGTTTGTTTATAGACTGAATCACGTTACATACCGTGTTCTCTTTCTCTCTTGCTCTCTCTTTCTCTCTCTTTTACTATCTTTGCATATTATTGCATGAATTGCTCTATTGATTTTAGTACTTGCTTGATTGTGATTTTAGTTAGGTGATGAAGGTATAAAAGTTTGAATTGTAATTGATAAAACGCTTCGGCACTCGTATTTGACATTAGGATATCATTCTAACAATCGGTATCAGAGCACAAATGTTTATGCCTAGCTAATTTACCCAAAATGAGTCTAGACATAAGTATGATTGAACCCCCAAAGCTTATGCGAAATGGTAACTTTCAATCTTGAAAAAAGGCAATGCAATAATACTTAGATGGAAATGATCTTTTATACACTCTTGATAAAGAATTTTTTTATGCCACTAAAGATTCACCATCTAGGACTCTAGACAAAAGTTATGTTTCTTACTTCATATTGAATTTTGTAGAGGAGTTCATTGGTGAAATTCTTATTGATTCTAACTTTGCATTTGAAATGTGGCATATACTTGATAATGCATTTAGCAATGATGCTAGTTCTAACAATAGTGATCTAAGTGTAGTGATTCATAAAAATGAAGCTACAATCATCTTGGAAAAATGAGAAGGATCTCATTGCAAAAGAGCAAGATTTGAAAAACAAAGCAAAGAAAGATTTGAATAATGAAGTAACTCAAGTCTTCACTAAGATCAATGAGGAATACTTCGAAGAAAATGAAATCATAACTTTCTCATCATCTAACAAGTAAGGAGATATATATCTAAACTCAAGTAGTTTAGGTTTTATGTCTATTGGCAAGAATAGTGAACTCTTTCTTGATGACCAAACTATCTATAATGAATATGAGTTAAGAGTTAAGTATGATCAAATAAGAATTAGTTTGGATATGAAAGATGGAAGAATCAAAGTGATTTTAAAGAAAATTTGTGATTTGGAGTTAAAATTAAGTCATCTTGAGTTTAAACGTGAAGAAACAAATATTTCAAATGTGACGAAATTCTAATTTTGATTTTTTGAAGTGACATAGAGCCAAATCCTCCTTTCTGAGACACTAGGTTAACACAATATACCGAGTAATGATATTTATCAAGAGTTCATTGTGATGGACGTACGTACTAATGCATGAAATAATTAGACATTAGACATTCAGGTATGTACACTTGTTTGTGTTTTCACATTAATTATAAATCTCTCTATCTGTTTTCACATTTCACAATAATTTTGCCCCTGTTTTTTTTTCCGCATAATGGATACTGTTATACAAGTACTAAACTACTAAGTACTATACTGTTATATTGTTATAATTTTGCCCCTTGTAAAATCCCTGCTTGTTTCTTGTTTGTTTCGATCTGGACCGTTCAAAACTCATATAATAGCCAAAGCATCTGTCCTCTGAATCAAATCACAACCATCCATGATGATCGATCGATTTGTGGCAGTCGGATCGAGACAAGCAGGCCTGCTTGCCTCCAATACAAGCAGCAGATTCGGATCCCAAGTACTAACGGAGTTATGTTTCCAGTAGTTACTTTTGTATGTTTAGCTTTTGTTTTGGTGTTGTTGAGACGGCGATATTTGAGGGAATGAAACAAAACAACACTGTAATAAGTAATAGGAAAGAAAACCAAAGCTAATATCTACTGCACAAGTTTTTTAGTTTACAACACCAACAATCTGAAACAGATCATTGGAAATCATCACTCACACACCAACATTATCTCTTAGAGATATACCAACCCGCAACCACAAATCGACCAACTCACAACTCAATCGCTCCTCACTTGCCAGGAACAAAGTTGGTGGCATAGGCTTATGCGTTGTTGTTCACGGGGTCGGCAAGGTGATCAGCCAAGTTCTCGAGGGGTCCCTTTCCAGTGACAATGGCCTGAATGAAGAACCCGAACATGGAGAACATGGCGAGCCTGCCATTCTTGACCTCCTTAATCTTGAGCTCAACGAAAGCCTCAGGGTCGTCAGCTAGACCCAATGGGTCGAAGCTGCCACCTGGGTAGAGTGGGTCGACCACCTCACCGAGGGGACCACCGGCAATACGGTAACCCTCGACTGCTCCCATGAGGATGACATGGCAGGCCCAGATAGCGAGGATGCTCTGAGCGTGGATCAGGCTGGGGTTGCCGAGGTAATCAAGACCTCCCTCAGAAAAGATCTGAGAACCAGCCTTAAACCAGACAGTTTCACCGAACTTAACACCGTTGCGGGCAAGGAGCTCAGGGAAGACACAACCAAGAGCACCAAGCATGGCCCACCTGCTATGGATGACCTATAAACATACAAAAAGTGGCACAATTTTAGACTTTTATATCATTTATTTATTTTTATAAATAATACTAATTTAAGTGATGAATTAGGAATTTGAAATTACCTCAAGCTCACGGTTCTTAGCAAAGGTCTCAGGATCAGCAGATAGACCAGCAGTGTCCCAACCGTAGTCACCTGGGAACTCACCAGTGAGGTAGCTCGGGGGCTCGCCAGAGAGTGGGCCAAGGTACTTGACGCGGTCATGACCGTACTAGGGGCTACCAGACGATACTGGCTTGGCGGCGGTCTTGCGCATGATGATACGGCTGCGCACCAAGGTGGGGGCACCAAGGAAAAAAGGAGAGGAGACACCCATTTGAGCCATTATACACTAGTAAGTTAGTGAGAGTTGCTTTGATTGTGTTTGTTGGGAATGAGACGCAATATTTAGATGCTTGTTTTGGAGGGGTTTTTATAGATACCATTTTATTTTCGACCCCTTATCCTGTGAAATCTTTTTCTCACTTCTGATTGGCTGGAGGAGATGCATGGCTTGGATTTTTCGGTACACGTGGCTGGTTGGTAGCCGTTGTACGTATTGAGATACAAATTCATACTTGATTACTTACTGAGGTCTTGGAACAGGGTTATTTCTGGAAGATCAAATATCTCATCTAACTATCAAAGAGTATATTCTTTACATTGTTTTCATAGGTTGAGAAGCTCAGGTGTAGACGTGTAGTGACATCAGGAACGGATGCAGGATTTTAGGTTAGGAATAGTTCATATCTAAAATATTGTCAATGAATTTTATTGAGAGTGGTTAGATCGATCTGTCAATAATCATGAAAAATATAATATAACATTTGAAAAAACACTGCTTATAAACTTTGTGCAAAAATATTCGAGGTAGTGGAATCCTCTCCTGTCTCCCTTGTCTCCGCTCCTGAATGACATGATATCTCTTGACCCTGGCTAGGCTTCTGGGTAGAATTTTATTCGAGGTAGTGGAATTCTTAGAGGAGGAGATAAGATTTTCTTCAACTTTTGACAAATTTTATGGCTTGAATGCGGTTTTGCTCAATTATTAGATTTTTCTTCAAAAATAGTCAAATTCAAGCTGCTAACAGCGAGTAACATAAACCGGAAAAAAAATTATGTGGTTGTCTAAAAATTTCAAGGCTCAAAATTAGAAATGTTGTAATCAAGTTCATGTGTTATTCGGCGTGTCGTTTTTTGTATGACAAATGAGGTGTCATAGTAATCTTGTCATAGAAAATAAGAACACTATGATACTTATTAGAATCATTTGATTCGAATCTAATGTATGTAAACTTGTGAGATTTTCTTAAGAGAACTTTCAAGATGTGTGTAAGATTTAGATGGATGGTTCAGATTGCATGTCATATTTATGTCAATAAAAAATATGAGAACGGATGTAAAATCTAATAAATCAGATATAATGGAGCACAATATCAAGGGTCTAATGAAGTAGATAGTCTGATTATTTTAGATAGAATTGAGAAATTTTAGATCTTCAATTATTTTATTCACAATCAAGGGTCTAATGAAATAGATGATAAAATGAATGAATAAATATAAGAGTCTTGTGTTTTGAAATATTAAATATGATATTAAAAATATAGATGAAAATATCTGTAATTATAGTTTGATCAAGGTATTGATTTGGCAATGCGTCGGATAGTTTGATCCACTTATCAACCGGGCGATCTTTGTGTGTATTTACCTTTTCATTGGTGACCGGATCAATCTTATGAACATCCCAACCGATAGCCTCAGATGATCCCACATGTTGATTGGTTGGACGGCTTGAAGGTTCTTAGGAAGGATTACTTCATTGACAAGGAGAACTTTGTGAATGAGATTACCAAAAGGAAGGATGCGTTGGCTATCACTCAAACAAGCCAACATATGTGAAATAATCATGAATGAAATGTTGAACATCCGATCGTTACCCTCAATCATGTTCCCTAGAAAGAATATTGCATTGAACTCAATCGAGGTTTTGACGACAGCCTTTGGGGTAAGAATGTTGTTAATGAGAAAAACGCAAACCGGTGAACCTCATGGTGAGGTTCTTCCAGTGACTCGGGCCATTTACGGATTGAGTAAATTTCTTCTTCATCATTCACAAGTCCTAACCATTGAGCAATGTTCGCTAAGGTGACTTGTATTTCGGTACCACATACGTACGTGGTAAAACCCCATGGATCGTTGGTATTTTTAATGTTGGCATAGAAGGCCCTAACAAGGGTTTCATTGAAAGGCTCTTGACATTCAACAATAGGTTTTATATCCCACCGGTTGGTATATTCCGCAACATTGTCATCCTCCCATTCTTGAACAATGCGACCCTTTTTTACAAAGTAATACTCGTTTGTTTTTTGTCTTGTCATGAGAGCCTTGTACGTCACATATGCATCATCATCTCGAAAAAGATAGAGATTACCTCTTAGTTCAGCCAAATTAGGCCGGGTAGGGTTGTTTTACGAAGATTGGCCGGTCGACGCGGCATCCGTCCTTGCTCGCTTCAAAGTGAGAAGCTTGCGACCGATTCCTTTCTTGTTGAGGTTTTGTTGTGAAGCCATGACTCTTGTTTGAGAATTTGGAGATGAAACCCTAGGTAGAGGGTTAGAGAGAAATTGAAAAGATGAGAGAGTTTGAAAGGAAACAAAGTAGGTAGATATATGAGAAATGCGTAGGAGAGATTGCATCTAGAAGGATTTTAGGAGGGATTGAGGGAATAAGGAGTATTTGGAAGAAGAAATTTGGGAAGATAAAGGGAAGAAGAATGGAGAGGAAGGTATAGGGAGAAATAGTTTATGGGATAGAAGGGTGCTCAAACTCGAGTTGTAAATCTGTGATTTATGCGAACCGTCAGTGACGGTTGACAACCGTCGTGTGATAGTTGAATCTGGGAAATCTGGCGAGGTTGGAATGGGGTTAACCGTCACACAACGGTTGTCAATCGTCGGTGACGGTTGTCAAGCGTCACAACGGTTGAACTTGCTTTTTGAACTGTCAACGACGGTTGATTCTGGAAGGTGCCCCTACATTGAGTTTTGATTAAAATTTGAAGTGTATTTCCAATACTTTTTATGTAGTTCCAACATTCCTAGCTTAAAGCGAAGTTCACAGTGTTGTTTTGTATTGAGAGGTTTCGTAAATATATCGGTGATTTGGTTCTTGGTATCAATGTAGGATAGTTTGATATCACACTTTTCAATATGATCTCTAATGAAGTGATGTCTAATATCAATGTGTTTCGTGCGGGAGTGAAATACCGGGTTATTGGAAATTAGAATTGCGCTTGTATTGTCACACATTATTGGGACCTTGCAGAAGCATAAACTATAAGCGTTCAATGTATGAATCATCCGCAATAATTGGGAGCAACAACTTTCGGTGGCCATGTATTTGACCTCGGCCGTTGAGACAGCTACCGATGTTTGTTTTCGACTAGACCATGACACAAGCGAACCACCTAAGAATTGACAAGTTTCGCTTATACCTTTTCTATTCATTCAGTGTCCAGCGAAATCAGCATCGGTATATCCTACCAAGTCAAGTTTTGATTGACGACCATACCATAGACCTGAGTTTAAGGTGTCTTTTATATATTTGAAAATTCTTTTAACAGCTTTTAAGTGTGATTCTTTAGGGTTTGGGTTTGATTGAAATCTAGCACAAAGACATACCGAAAACATTATATAGGGCCTACTTGCTGTTAAATAAAGTAGACTACATATCATAGCGCGGTATTGGGAGATATCCATCGGTATTTCGCTTTCATCCGCGTCAAGGTTGATTTGTTGCCATCGGTGTCTTGCTAACCTTTCTATCTTCCAAGCCGAATTTCTTCACCAACTCCCTTGCGTATTTAGCTTGATTTATGAATATGCCATCAAGTAGTTGCTTGATTTGCAATCCCAAGAAGAATTTTAATTCGCCCATCATGCTCATCTCGAATTCACTGCACATCAAAGAAGCAAAATCCTCGGGAAGTGCTGCATTAGTTGAACAAAAAATAATATCGTCTACATATATTTGGACCAACAACATGTCATTTCCTTTCTTTTTGGTAAAGAGAGTAGTGTCATTCTTCTCTCTTATGATATAAGAGGTCATTGTCTACTAGAAAGGAGCTTAGCCTATCGTTCCATGCTCTAGGAGCTTGTTTTAAACCATAAAGAGCTTTGTTGAGTTTGTATACATGATCGAAAAAATTTGGGTCAACAAAATCGGGTGATTGGTGCACATAGACCTCTTATTGTATGAATACTTTCAAGAATGCACTCTTGACATTCATTTGGAATATTGTAAAGTCTTTATAAGAGGCATATGCTAAGAGCATTTGAATGGATTCTCATCTAGCAACGGGTGCAAATGTCTCTTCGTAATCTAACCCTTCTTTTTGCCTAAAACCTTGAGCTACCAACCTTGCTTTATTACAAACAACATTCCCTTCTTCGTTCTTTTTGTTTTGAAATACCCATTTTGTTTCAATTATCCCTCTATTTTTAGGTTTGGGTACAAGTTCCCAAACTTTATTTCTTTCAAATTGGTTTAGTTCTTCTTGCATGGTACAAATCCAATCAGCATCCATACAAGCTTGTTTAAATTAGTTGGTTCAATTTGTTAAACAAATGCACAATGAGGAATTATTTGATTCAAACGGGACCGAGTTCTAACATCGTCCCTAGGATCTTCAATTACATTTGTTAAAGGATGAGTGGTTACTTCCCTTAGGTCTTGAGGTATTTGATACTCGATGTGTTCCGTTGATGTAGCATCTTCTTCTTAAGTGTCACATTCGTTGAAAGCATTTTGATCGGGTCCTTCCACTTGATTCAAAGTAATGGTTGTGTCATCACTTTGTCGCTCATTGTTTGCACTTGGCGTGTTGTCCACAAATATGATCTCTCTTGGTCCTTGCTCTTGAGAATGAGTTCCTAAGTCAGATGTATCCACACCTACAATATTAACATTTCCTTTCTCGGTCCAAGCATTAGTAAATTCATCAAATTTCACGTAAATGGACTCAATAATAATTTTGGATGTCGGTATTAACACTCTATAGGCTTTACTAGTCATTGAATAACCTACTAAATTATCCTCAATTGATTTTGAATCAAATTTGGTTACTTTGAGTGAATCATCAAGAATAAAACACTTTGAGTCAAAACTTCTAAAATAAGATATGTTTGGCTTACGACCAACCCACAATTCATAAGGTGTTCTTTTGATTATTGATCTTAAGCCTACCTTATTGATGATATGACATGCGGTGTTGACCGCTTCGGCCCAAATGTATTTTGGTAAAGAAAAATCATTTAACATGCTACGTGCGAGTTCTTTTAGGGTACAATTTTTCCTTTCTACCACACCATTTTGTTGGGGTGTTCTAGGGGTCGAATACTCATGTTTATATCCTCTAGTTGAACACAATTCATCAAACCTAGCGTTTTCGAATTCACCTCCATGGTCACTTCTAATCTTGTTGCACGAGTGCAGGTGTGCGTATCGTATCCGATATAGTGCGGGTGCGACGATACAACAATTTTAAAAAATCGCGGATATGTGTACGGGTATATATATAATAAAAAATTCATATTATATATTAAAATGCTTGAAATTTGATTTTCTATTCAACTTTTTTTAATATATATTGATACTTATGAAATAGCAAAAAATATAAGCCTTTGATTAAACATTTTCTTGACAAAAGAGTTCATGTTATATCTTTTTTTTTTATGGAATGAGCCCTTGGGCCTACATTTAAAGCCTAGAAAAAATAAAAGAAAAAAAGAAGAAAAAAAGTTCCCATCAATAGGTCCTCGGGAGACTGAGGTTTCATTGGTAGAAACGCCTTCACTGCGTGAGTATTCCAATGAAGTATTGGGGGAATGGTCAGTGTCTAAAAAGAAAAAAAGAAAAATTCAAAAGAAATTTAAATAAAATTTAAATAAAATCCAACTACTTGGCCTGCTTCCCAGATGGTATGTCAGATGTGCCTGGTTTCGAGGTGGAAACTCGCGTGGTTCCGAGATTTGCTCCCCAAATTTTCTCTGACTAAATCTTTTGCCAATCTCTCTTTACATCTGTATCCAGTGATGTATACAACATCCTTCTTATAGTGACTTGTGCCTATCATTGTCTTCCCTTCTTTCCTTGTTCTATCATTGCTCTCATTCTTTTTACCTATTGTCCTTACAGAAAAACGTTACTTCTGTGAGTTGGTTTTACCTTTTCTCTTCTTGTTCTTCAAAGCTTTGTAGCGTTTGTGGTGTCTGGTTTTCCTACGCCTATCTGGAATGTCATAGTCCCTTTTTCTTTTATATTTAGTTGTGTTTCTTCTATGTTGTGTTTTCATGCTGATCTTCTTTCTTTTTTCTTTTTTTTCTCTTTTTTTTTTCTTTTTCTTTTCTTTCTATGCCTTTTTCCTCCTTGTTTGATGCTCGTCGGGAGTGTCGACTATGGAGTCTACGCTGTGTATTAGTACCATATTTCATTTGTCTCATAGTGATTAGATCACTGTTGTTAAAGTTCCATTGTCTTTATGAAGGTATTACTTCGATAAATCGGTGGATCTTTAGTAACAAGATCTAGTCAAAGAGTGAATCGCTCCTCTGTTTTTTCTTCCCCTTATTTTTGGATGTAGGTATCAGAGAAACTATTGTAGGGTGCTTCATGTTCTTTCTCTCGGCCCCCTTTATGCTCTTCTTTCATATTTTCTTTCTCTTTTTTTCTTTTTGCAGGTTTTTTGTCCTTCCCAGCATTTACTGTTCAAAAAATCTGCTTCAAATCTGGTAAAATGGGGTTGTTTTTTATTATTGGTGGTAGATGTGGTGTGGAGAAGGATAGACCCGTTCGTCTGGAGTGATTTGCAATGAAGTGTGCTCCTTCCAGGTACTCCCTTGGAACATATCTAAGTTTGATTTTTAATTGCGGGTTTTTAAAAATGTCTTGGATTTGGGCAATTAATTCCTCGGCTTTCCAGCACTGTATATATTTTGAGTTTTCTGTATTTATGGCTTGAACTAGATTTTTGCAGTCCATGAGTATTATCAGGCCCTCAGTGCATGGCAGTTGTGTGTTGAAGTTGGTGCTTGCAGCCTTGAGAACTGTTGCTGTCTCGGCTTGGAATGGTGAGGTTTGGGTGGTGCTGAAGGCTTGGATCTTTTCCAGATGTCCCTGACTGTCGTATGTAATCAGACTAAGGCCTGACTTCTGTGATTGGTCCCATGAAGCATCTACTAGCACTACTTTGCAATTTTCAAGTAACTTAATGGGTATAAATTTCTTGGGCTTGCTCATTTTAGTTTTTCCTCGGGTATTGTGGGAAAAAAGGCCAGCTTGGGTTATGATTGAAAATGGGTGTTGTTGGAATCCTTGGAATATTTTCATGTTCCATGCCTTCCAGATTACCCATAATAAATTACATATTATACTGTATTCCCTTTTGTTGAGGCCTGTTGTGATAGATGTAATATTTTGAAGAAAATCTGGACCTAAACTATCAGCTTTTATGCCTAGTGGACATGAAAACCAGGTTGCCCTTGGTGTATTACATCCAAATAGTGCATGTGATATAGTCTCTTCTTGCATTAAGCAACATTGACAAATAGGACTTATTTGGGGAATTCTCTTGTGCATTCTTTCATTCGTTAGTAATCCCCCATGAATTGCTCTCCAGATAAATAGCTTAACCTTAGGAAGCATGTTTTTGTTGCTCCATAATGTGTCCCAATGAAAAATTTGGAGTTACCTATATAGTATGACTTGTGGATCCCTGATGAAGTAGCATCTTGTAGCCTTATTTTGTATTATATTTTCTTTTCTTTGATAAGGTCCAAACTAATATATCTTTTGTTCTTTGTGTCTGAGTTGGTTTCTCTGCGTGCTCCAAGATTCGAGCTATATGGTTCTTACTTGGTGCCATACTGAGGGCCTTCTTGTTCCAGGTGCCCCCTGATGCCTCAAATACCTCAGCTATTGTCGGAATGTACGCATACTTTTTTCGATTTTCATTTTGCCATCCTGGGTATCAAGGTTGGAATTTAATTGGTATATCTTGTCCTGTTGAAATGTGCCATTTAACCGAGTCTTGTATGAGTGGTTTTAGCTGTTGTATGTTTTTCCATAGAAGATTAGTCCCATTTTTTACTGATGTACCCCACAAGCCTCTTTCTCTGTAATATTTGGCTTTCACAATCTGTATCCAGGGTTTATTTGAGTTATTGGCTACTTGCCAGACTGTTTTTAACATAATAGCTTTGTTGAAGAGTTGTAGATCCCTTATGTTTAACCCTCTTCTATTCCAGTCGTCTATTATTTTGTTCCACGAGATTGGGGTTTAGTATCGGCCTTGTTGTTTTCCCCAAAAAAAGCTCCTCATAAGCTTCGTCAATTCCTTGATTGTTTCCTTTTTTCAGCAGTGACACAAAGAAATGATATACCGGTATAGCAGACAGGGTGGCTTTCAGCAATATGAGCCTATCGGCATGTGAGAGAAAGTTTCTCTTCCAGCCCCCCATTTTTTTTTGTAAATGTATGTATTAATTTGTGATGTGTATATGTATTGTATTTTGGGGGTTGGGAGAGGCTTACTCTGAGGTATGGATCTTCTACTCCACCTTCTTGTGCTTGCCATGTTTGTTGAATAAGTTGCTTGTGATTTTGATTGCATGCCTCACTAAACCAAATGCTTGATTTTTTGGGTTAATTTGGAGTCCGGATAATTTTGAAAATTCGTCCAATGCACCTTTGTAGTTTGTACATTCCTGGGGGTTTGCAATACCGAAGAGTGTTACGTCATCCGCATATAGACTGTGAGAAATGTTTGCGCCTGTTCCCCGAGAGTGATTCCCTTGAATAGTTTTGATCTTTCACACCATCGCATGTATCTTGATAAGCCTTCCATAGCTATTGTGAAGAGTATGGGAGATCGTGGACAACCTTGACGTAGACCTCTAGTTGGGGTGATATATCCTCTGTTGAAGTTTCCATTGATTTCTATATGTATTGCACTGCCTTTCAAACTGTTTGTGGCAAGCTCTATGCTGTTGTCTAGTATGTTCACCAGCTTCATCATCTTCTGTAGATAATCCTAATTGATAACATCAAATGCTTTTGTCAGGTCTGCTTTAACCATATATCCTGGTAGAGTAAATTTATTTGAACTAAACGATTGCATAACTTCTTTGATCAGGTGAATATTGTCTGTTATATGTCTGCCTTTGATAAATGCTGACTGGACTAGGTCTATAATGTTTTTTAGGTGTGGTTGGAGGCGAGTGGCTATGATTTTCATCAGTAATCTTTGGAGTACATTCCCTATACTTCTTGGCCTGTAGTCAGAAGGGGTAGTAGGGTTTTCTGTTTTTTTTATTAGGACCACTCGACATCTCAGCCAGGATTTAGGGATCTTTTTCGAGGCAAAGCTTTTCCTAATTTCTTGGACTATATCTTTCCCCAGGATGTCCCACATTTCCTGAAAGAATCGCACAGTTCGTCCATCTGGCCCTGGAGCAGAGTCTGGTTTCATCTGGAATATGCTCATATATATTTCTTCTTCGCATGGAATTTCCTCTATTTTCTTTGTATCAGCCGTGCTAATGGTTGGGCCATTTAACTCACTGATAGTCAGAAAGAAATCATCTAAACTGGAAATTTCATTCATTCATATCGCTCTCTGATACATCTTGTTTTGCATACAAATTTTTGAAAAAGTAAATAAACTCTCGTTTTATAAGCCTTTTCTCTGCTACTACTTTCCCATCTGATGTTTCTAATTCTAAAATTATATTTTTATTTCTATGTATAGTTGCTACAACATGCATGAACTTAGTGTTCTTATCTCCTTCTTCTATCCATTGAGTCCTAGATCTCTGCTTCCAGTACTCGGTGTTGTTTTAGTAGGGCTTGCTCCAGGTTTTGCATCTTTCTATTAGGCTCCTGTAATTGATTTTGGTGAATCCTTTTCTCGATCTCCTGTAGCCTCTTTTTTGGTGAAGTTTTTTTCTTTGCCAATGTTTGTGAGGCCTCCATTAGTGTCATTAGCTTTTCTTCCAGATTATCAGTGGGGTCCATCTGTTTTCATGTCTGTTCACACACCTCTTTAGCCTCATTTTCAACCAACCAAGCATGTTCAAACCGGAAATTTCGCGAGCCGGGCTTAAAGCCTCTTGGGCGGAGGATAATTGGACTATGGTCACTGTGTAGTCGTGTAAGGTGTTCAACAGCTGCCGCCGAGTTTTGTGCAAACCAGTCAGAAGTTATTAGAAACATATCCAATCTCTCGTATATTGGTGTATCTGTTTTATTTTTTCCTACCTAGGTGAACGTAGGTTCGGAAAATCCTATATCGATTAGACTCTCGTCTTGAATGAATTGTCTGAAAGCTTTATCATTTGCATTTAGTTGTTGTATGCCTCCTTGCTTTTCCTCCAGTGATGTGATTGCGTTAAAGTCACCCATAATGCACATCAGTATGTTTAGATGGAGGATCTCCTTAATGTATGCCCACAGTTTTTTATTCGTCTTCCTTGTCGGGTCTCCATATACTCCCATTAGGTACCATTGTCCGTTGACTCCAGATTCAATCTTGGCCCATACATATGAAGCAGTTATTCTATGATCTTGAGGTTGAATTCGTTGCTCCAGAATAAAGATATACCACCTGATCTGCCGCAAGTAGGGTGATGTGCCGAGTTAGGCAATGATATAGTGTTGGCTATTATTTCCATTTTTCCTTAGTAGCTTTGGTTTCTGTTAGAAATGCCACACCTGCTTGTTTCGAGTGGAGGAGATTTCTGAGGAACTGATGTTTCCGAGGCCCTCCAATACCTCGGCAGTTCCAGCTCAATAGGTTCATTGGGATTGAGGAGGCGGCTCCTGGCTTGCCTCCTTGATTCGTTTGACAAATGGTGGTGCAACGGAGTGGTCCGAGGAAGAGGATGGTTCTAGTTGTAGGCTTGTAGTGTACGATCCTCGTTTTTTGTTCTGCCTTCGGTGGTCGGTGCGAATGACTAATTTTTTCTTTCCAGTGTCAATGGCCCTGAACACGATTTTTTGGCTTTGTTCTTCAGTGGTTAGGTTAAGATCTGGTATCGTTATGTTTGTAGTGTATGTTTCCATCATTTTGTCCGGTTGTGGATTCGTTATTTCTGGATTAGGTCGAACTATTACTTGCAACGGCTCCTCTTCACTTCTGGCGTCTGGGTTGGGTGATTCTTTCTTCTCCTTAGACAGGGTGTCCATCATTGCAGCTTGAAGTCTTAGCTGCTGTATGTTTGTGGGGCAGTCAAAGTGTTCGTGGCCTATCCTCTCGCAAAATGAGCATAATTTTTTTATTTGCTCATATTCTATCTTGGCTTATAGTTCTCCTCTAGTTGGATGGTCAAAGGTGATTGTCATTGGGATTCCTTCTTCAATATTAATTCTCACTTTTTGGCGATATGAGAACTTCCCTCCTTTGTTTAGCGGCCTGATTGGGGACAATAGGTCTCATATTGAGTCAAATAGTAGTTGGACTCCTTGTTCTGTTAATAGGTCTGGTTGAGGTCATGGAGCTGCACCCAGATTTCGGCTTTTTCAACTTTCGGGTTATCCAGTTCCTTCTGTGAGAAGATCTGTTTAATAATTATTGGTGCTCCTTGGAAGTCCCACACACCTCGTTCGAGCGCCTTGTTCAAGTCTCCCACCGTCATGAACTGGACCATCCATATATTTGCCGTTTTTGTTGGTGCAAACAACGTTTCATGTGGGGCTCTCCAAGCCCTCATCATTGTTGTTTGGAAGAGGTTGTTGTCGATCGGTCTATTTGTGAGAGTTCTTACTAGGGCTGTCAGATGCCAATTTGTCTGTTTAATGGCTTGTGTGGGGATCTGTTTGGGTTTTTGCTTGTTGCTTGATCCGGCAGAGAGAGCAGCGAGTTTGGTCACAATATCCTCGGTATTTGGATTCATTTCTGTATCTACAGAGGTCCTGCTGGTTCTATTGACAAGTGAGAATGGGATTGGTCCAAGAATGGATAGTTGTGGTCGCTGGCTCAGTTTTCTGTTTATGGATGTTATGGAGTATTTAAGGTGTGTTGGGTATGAAAGCGAGGGGGTGTCTTGGGAAGCTGAGCAGTCTTTTAGGGTGGAAGGGTTTGTATTATCTGGTGTGTTGATTAATTTAATAAATGAGTCCCATCATCATCGTATTCGTACTCAGAGTTATTACCCTGACTTTTCGAATTGCTATCTTGGGAACTGAACAGGTTATTTGCATACTGACCATCTATTTCCATCTTCTGGAGTCCTCCGCATTCAATAGCTAATTGAATGCCCTGTGGCACCTTTTCATATTGGCTCTTGGACTGGGTCGTATGTGGGAATGGTGCAAATGGGTTTTCAGGGACCAGATCATGACTTTTTGGTTGCCTCGACCTGCCTGTAATTGCCACTTGGAGTGTGTTTCTTCCCACTGGACTTCCTACAGGGTTAGATGATGGTTGTTGTGATGGTTGTCCATTCACCATTCCATTGATGAATTGTTGGTGGCATCGGACAAGTGATTCATATGGAGACACCATTATATTCGGTGATGTTGCTTCGTTTGGGTTTTGGGTGTGAGTTCTGGGGTCACTGCCATCGTCATGTCCCCAACCATTAGGGACCCAGTCTTCGATTTCAATATAGCATAATACCCATTTATTTCCATAGTCCAGGATAAGGTCTTCTGGGATGGCGTATGGGTCTCTGCAATTGATCCATAGCCTAAGAACGGATAGGTCGTTTATTCCATTTGGGTATATGGTGTTCATGAATGACCCAAAACGCGCCACGACCTATCGAATATACGAATCGTCCCAAAGTGCTAGCGGATAATCGTGGATGGCAATTCGAACTAGGTAGGATCTGTGGTTGAATTGTAAGATTGGGTCGGCATAAAGAGAGAACGATAGCCCATGATCTGCCGCTCATTCATGGTGGTCGTTTAGGTACTGAGTTGGGTTAATGGCCAAGGGTAGTTCAATCTGAAGGTTGTGTGTTTTGAAAGTTATCTTTTTTATAACGAATTTATGAATTGTTTATGATTTTAAATGTTATTATACATTTATGTTCCTTGATATTGATATGTTATATCTTTAGAAGCGTTCAAGAAGATGCTCATGGTCTTGAACCATAGAACTCTTTAGATGAAAACATATAATTCTAAATATGTTCACAATCGTGGTAATTAAAGGGAACATTATTTACCATGAAGGTTGTCATGTCAATTGAAAGTACATTGTAGTTCTATAAATGTTGATAAGTGATTATCATTCAATGACATGAGTATATAAAATGGTGATTCTTTATATACTGAACATGACCTAACTAGATGGAGCATTATATGGATTAGTTTTGTGTCATTAATGTTTCCAATGTGTCTTTGAATCTTATATATGAGACATGTAAGTTTTTCACATGAGAAGTATATAATGTGATTACTATTAAAGTCCATTCAAATGATTGGAATAATATAGTAATTCGTTATGTACAACTTGTGCGGGAGAAATTTATATGTCAATATTATTATTATCCCTCAATTATTTGAGTTATGATATTACTGGGCCCCTTGGTAAAGTGAAATTATATTGCATGCAATATAACTGATGTAGTTATACTTATAATTCACTTGAGAGACCAAGAAAATAATATAATGCAAAAATGACACGATCTTATTTTGCATATTATTTAAAATATCATGAGACAATGATAGACACGAATTAAGTGGATCAAGCATGTAACGACTATGTCGTTTGGGAGACTATAATGTAGTGATAGAACTTCTTATAGTCCATAATATAAAGTATTTTATATTATATCCCAAGATGACGTAGATCCTCTGTAAGGTCACACCAACTAAACAGAAACAACAAGTATTTTACATTTTGAATGATGTATTTAATCTCATGATGTATGAGTTAAAATGCATGTGATAAAATGTTAAAGTAATATGTCATGTAAAATGACATGCTTAGATCATAAAATAAATTTATGAGAATATATGTGAATATTATTTTGTATAATGTTTGAGAGCATTATAAGAATAATAAATTAATTCATATTAGAATAATATAGTAATATTATTTACTCATAAATTAAATCCTTGCAAATATGATTAGGGAATAACAAGAGAGTAATCATAGTCATTTGTGTAAATAATTAACACAAGTGTTACCCTAGGGCTTGGCTATATAAAGGGGTATGTTTGAGATGAAAAAATGACTTTTTCTTTCTCTTCCCACAATGGGATGAATAGTAACCGTGAATAGTAACCACTTTTTCTCCTCTCTTGTGTGTAGAAAGAAAAAAAACTCCATTGTTCTTCTTTCTCTTCTCTTGCAAGGTTTAGCCACCAAATGAAATAGCTTGTTCATTGAAGATTGAAGATCTAGGTGGTTGGATCTAAGCTCTAACCTCTACATCCATCTATCTAAGGATGCTTTAGGTTGTTGTTTAAGTTCAAGGTGAACCAAGAGACAAGGGTGCTTCCATGACCGAAGAAGGAAGACGACGGTTTCCAAGAGACCTAGAAGAGGAATCGACTCCTCTCTACGAAGAGATTTGACAATCTCTTTAGGTATAATCTTTTATCCACTCTTGTGCAAGAAATAAATGTTTTATTTTCTGTTTTGTTGATGCATAAGAGGTGTTCGATGAAATGTCATAGTATAATCTTGCTTGCAATTGTTATATAAATAAGATCATTTGTGTATTGAGTTAAATAGAGGCAAAAAAATTTAATTTTCGTCCTCTTGAACTTACACATGAAATCCCAACACAATCAACATACGGTTTTTCGAGTATTTGAAAGCTTTAAACTGTGAAGTAGGTTTTCCAGTATTGAGACTGAAATGTCTAATAAGTTGTCCCGAGCATCATGATATGTGGGGATTGATTGTGTTAACGATAATCGTACTTTCTAGCTTTTCGACTAGAGATTCATAGGTGTTTGATGTAGTAATGGTGGAGTGTGTGTTGCTTAGTCTTGTATGGCGATATGGGTATTGCTGGGTGTTCATCATTGGTGTTTTGTTTGGCTTAGTTATCTTTGTATTTTGTGAGTTTTGGCTGTGGATTGCTCCGCCCATTTTATAACCTGCCTTTGATGCCTTGTATGTCTTGCTGATAATGGTCATCGTGGACTTTAATTGGTGAGTCATGGTTGAGAAGGTTATCAAAGAGAGTTAGTGGTCTTTAAGGTAATAGTACCTCTGACTAAAACTGAAGATAGGAGGAGATTGTGGGAGTTGTGAGGGAGAGGAAGAGATTGCAGTTTGAGAATTTGGAAGGACTTAGGGGACAAGCAAGCAGAATAAAGAAATAATTTGCTAAGATAATAATGCTAAACAATGAAGTTGAACTTGTCTGTCCATCTTTCGTAGACCGCGCAGCGCGGAGATTTTTTAATCAGTGGTGGATAGAGGTGGCAGAACCTGACCCGACCCGACAAACCCGCCCGACCTGGAGTAGCCCGATATGACCTGAAACCCGAAAATGACCTGACATTAGATGATCCGATACCCGACCCGACCTGATTTGAATTAACCCGAAACCCGAAAAGATTCGACACCAGATGACTCGATACCCGACCCGACCTGAATTTAATATGACCCAAAACCCGAAAAGACCCGACATAAAATCACCCGATGCCCGACCCGACCTGGACCAACATGACCCGAAGCCCGAAAAGATCCGAGATCAGATGACCCGATACCCGACCCGATTTGGACCGACATGACCCGAAACCCGAGATCACACGACCTGCTGACCTGACCCGACCGACATGACCCGTAATATGAGATGACACCATATGACCCGATACTCGACCCGACTTGACCCGAAAATAAAGGACCAGAGACGAGACTTGAGATTTTAGGATGACAGATCCATGTATAAATTATTAATATTAATAATTCGTTTTGTTTTTAACTACTATTCTGCTTAGTAATTTTTATGTGAACTATTATTTCATGGAATATTGAATCTCTATTTTATTAAAGTTAGAAATTTCATAATTCTAAATATGATGACCTGAAAAATGTTGTTTGATAGAAAGTTAGTTGGAATAAAAAAAATAAAAAATTATATAGAAAAACAAGAATATAATGAAAAGTCAAAACATCCTCATGGTATCGAATCTTAATGAACAACTTCTTATTTAACTAAATGGAGTTAAAGTAAACTGTTGACATGAATCGGAGTTTTATTCTTGATTTTAGTATTTTAGGTGCAATACATGTAAACTACAAATATGAAAGTGATCAAATTTGAATAAACTGAAAATCAAGATGACCTGCAATAAGAGAACCCGAAATTCAAGCTCATCCAAACCCGGATGGTTCAAAACCGAATGACGTAATGAAAACTCATCCCGAAACCCGAAAGGCTCGGAACCCAAAAGAACCGAAACCCAAAATGAGATAATTGAAACCCGATCGAATTCGAACCGAAATGAGATAATTGAAACCCTACCCGATTCGAACCCGAAACCTGAGAAATGACTGAAACTAGATAATTGAAACCCGACCCGATCCGAACCCGAAAGACCCGAAACCCGAAAATGACTGAAACTAGATAATTGAAACCCGACTCGACTCAAACCTGAAAGACCCAAAACCCGACAAATATCAACGCATGATGACCCGAGACCCGACATGGCCCGACCTGATCAGACCCGTGACCCGATAATCTTTTGAGGTCAAACCGACCCGAACCCGAAATCGCCCGACCCGCCCGATTTGCGACCTCTATTGGTGGATCATCGGAAAACCCCTATTAAAAGCGCCTTCAAGCTCTCTGCGCAATTTGATATTGCCCTGTGAACTTAATTTCATGCAATGCATGTCGAGTTCATGTTATATCAAAAATAATACTATATAAATTATGTGGTGTGATTAATATTATATAATATACACAATTGCTTATTTAATATTACTAAAGAATCCAATTCGTATCCAAAAATGTATTCCAAACGTATCCAAAAACTCAATTCGTATCCAAAAACGTATCTTGACCGAATCCGTTGGTCAAATAATATAAAATAATTGGTGCATTAATTAGACACCGTGTGTGTAATTGTAGATGATTATAGTAGATACACATGAGTCATCTTCTTAAGCCATAAAAGTGAAACCTTTGGCCAAACTTAATACACCAATCAGTCCGAACAAGTCAATATGAACAAGTTGTAACAGCTTATAGGTTGAGACCACATCCTTAGAAGCAAAATTAGATTTAACTTGTTTATCTTTAATGCATGCATCACAAACTCCGTCCAAGTCGATTTTTCTCAAGGGTAGTCCTTTAACTAAATCGTGTCTAATTAATTTATTAATAGAACTTGCACCTAAATGTGCTAACCTTCGATGTCAAAGTCAAGATTGGTTAGTCAATGCATTTAAACACTTCACCTTGTCTAAAATCATTTAAATATAAGTAATATATTCCATTTTGTCTTTCACCTTGATAGACTTTCTCATTTGTTTTGGACCACATTAGATGACAATTATGAATATCAAACTTTACGTAATAATCGACATCACATAATTGGCTTACACTAAGCAAATTGAAATTTAAACCATCCACTAGGTAAACATTTGAGATAGTTAAATTTTGGTTCCCAATGGATCCTATACCAACAAATTTACTTTTTTTTGTTACTTCCAAAGGTTACCGAACTGCCATCATATGGTTTTAATGAAATAAAGTTAGAACTAGAACCGGTAATATAAAGTGAGCATCCACTATCAATGATCCAAGCATTTTTTTTCTATGAGATGGCGTCAAACAAAACTATAAGAATATATTAGTAGTTAAACATACTAATATATACTTTTTACCAATCTCCCCCTAAATATTTGGCTAGGTGATTCGTGGAGAATTCCAACCGAGTTATCAATTCTTAAGCTTAGGGATCCAAACAACATTTTTCAAATTTCCTCATTTCCTAAGCTTACACTCCAAGGAGATATGACCATTCTTGCAACAATAATTGCAAAAAGCGCGATTTGCTAGATTATTGTGTGATTTGATAAATTGATTTTGATAATCACATTTTAGTTCTTGAACTTTATTTTTAGATTGATATGTTTTTTTTAAGTTCATGAGTCTTAACTTGATTTTCATTTATTTGTCGGAAAACAACTCTTGATTTCTCATTTTGTTGAGAATCAATTTGGGCAAGGCTTTTATCTTTTATTTCGTATCTCCAACCGTTTGGTGCCCTATAATAGATGTTTCTTGACCAAAATGGATTAAAATAGTTATATCTAGGTTTCAATTTGTTTTTGACATATGTACCATTATTAAACCGATACCTAAAGACATAGTCGGTCTATTACTATAATTTGAGTATTTTTGGTCTTTGCTCTTGGATTTTTTAGTTTGTTTTCCTTTTACTTTAGGGTTTACTGGGCTAGTGGATTGAAAAGAGGATGCGTCCTTTTTGTATTCAAGGCCCGACTTGTCATGAGGTTTTGTCCATCAAACATTTTGTTTAGGTCCTTCCTAATGTCACTACTCAATACACTAGTGGATCTTAAAACCTCACAGACACTTGTTAACAATTGTTTATCACTTTTCAAATTACCTTCCTTTATCTTTAATTCGAATGAAAGTACTTTATTATTTAATCCCACAATTATGCTTTCTTTTCTCATTAACTCTCGGTTGGTCTCAATAATGAGTTTATTCAACCTAACAATTTCAAATTTTAGAGATTCCTCATTAGACAAAATACTTGTATCATTAGATAGGTCATCATCATTTGAACAACATGATGAGATACACATTGTCTTAGAAATAACATTATTTGAGTTTTGATATACCTTTGCCTCTTTATCGGAGGACGTGCTAGCCTCTTCATTTTGCTTGATCTCCTTCTCGGCTTTCGAGTTTATCTTAAATTTCTTCACCTTTGCTAGAACGACATTTTTGAGAATCTTAATGGTTGTGAGATCGATGATGTTGTTGCTAGCAATAATGAAATCGATGTCGTTTGTGTTTGACTTTTCATCAACAATGGCCATAAGAGAATAGTTCGTCTTCTTCTCTTCTTCACCTTCAATCTCAGATTCCTCGCTTTTTTCGTCATCACTATGGTTTCATCGATTGGCATGCATGGCTTTAGGCTTCTTCTTGCATTTGTATTCCTCCTTCTTTGCATATTCTTTTCGATCTTGCCTCTCATCACCGTCTCGATTTCTCACTTGCGGAAAGATCTTGTAGCATGTATGAATTGTATGTTCTTCTTTCTCGCACATAGCACATATCACTTTCTTGCCCTTGCTTTTCCGCTTGACATTGTACTTCTTTTCAAATGCGAATAGACCTTACAACACCTTAGCAAGGACTTGTGTTTCTTTCTCATGATCTTGATCTATATTCTTGAAAGGGTTTTCATTTGTTGATCGAGGTGTCAAATCTAGAGTACGGGGTCAGGGTCGGGTTGGATCGAATCAGATTTTTTAGTAAATTTGCGCTTGGATCTGCTCATTTTGAATTTTAAGTTCTGATATTCTGATCAGTTAGCACTGGGTTGTTTCATGATTTGCTTCTTTCATTTCTGATTCTGGTCATGTAAGAATTCACAAGTCGATTGTGTTTGCATTGTCCAATTATTATATCAGGGAAATGCAGGTCAGATTTAACCATGTCCGCGGTCTCCCAAGTAGTATTCAGAAGAGTGGAGATATTTAATTGCTGACCAGGTCTATATCTTACCAGTCAGCTGTGTTACCAGAATGTCACAGTGGTTCACTATCTTCACTACTTATCAATTTGATTGTGGCAACAAGGACTTTGGGTTATTAAATTGAATCCAAGAATTCGATTTCGCACAAGTTACAAAAAAGATTAATAATATGTTTTTATCGAACATCACTGTAGTTCAATAGTTTGAACTTTACTTTTACTTAGATATTTTGCACATAATTTCTCTGTTAACTTTTAGGTTATAGAGAGAAGGTGTTTGCAATTATTGGTGTGAAGGTTTATGCTGCCGGCTTATTTATCGATCCTTTTGTCAAAGAACATTTATCTCCCTTTAAAGGACATTGCTCTATGTTCAGCTCAATTTATAATGGTATGTAATATTACACTTATGACTTATATCAGTTTAATAGATCCTTCTGTCAAAGAACATTTTGTCTCCCTTTAAAGGGTACTCCGAAAAGGACGTTTTCTCTGTCTTCAACTCAATTTATAGTTGTATAATACAATCATATCAGTTGTGTAACAGCCATTTGCTTTCCTTAATTGAATGTAAATCGTGTCCTCGTATTAACATTACTATAGCCATAAGGTTTCAATTTGTATAGTCTATTTACCTGATAGGCCAAACAAAGAAAAGAAAATCAAAATTGCTAAGCAGGCATAATGAGTTTAAGATGTCAATGAAAGAACTTTTGGTTTATAGCTGTAATGTAACAGTACAATTTAATTTATACAGCCCCATGTGAGAAATCGGTAAACATAAAACTTGTTAGAAATGTTGATGGAAAGACACTTGGGACGCATTGAATGATGTCATCACACCGAGAGTTGAAAAATTGACTGGTACCGACGAGGCTGCTCTTTCTATCTTCCGTGCAACCTTTATGGACCGCAACCTCAAAGAAGGCACATCCATTTTTCTAAGTTGGGTGCAACCTTCAAAGTAGTTGGTATGTGATATTCCATAATCAATTTCTATTAATTTTATTGGTGCCATACCAGTGAAGACTGCCTGGTAGGTACTAGTGCTCTCTTTTCTTTTTTGTAAGTTTCCTATATGGTGACAGCTTACAATTCTGAGCAGGTTACCTCTTTGAATTAGACCTTTTTTGGATTTCCATATTTGCCGCTATTAAGCAGAAGTTGAAAAGGTAACAGTTTTATGAATTTCAGGATAATTAGGGATACAATTACCACTGTATCCATTGCAGGTTTCTCTTTGTTCGTTTTATGTCTTTTTTTTCAGATTAACTTTCCGATTAATGGTACTGACTGACATTATTTTACCATTTTCAGATCTCCATTTCAGCTGATAGTTTACCATCTAATGTTGATGCTGAGATAGAATCGTCAAATGTGAACTCAGCTCTTTTTGATGGATTCTTTGGAAATTCACCTGTTTCTCCAAGTCTCAAGGCATCTGTTATCAGTGGCATTCAAGCAATTCTTAATTAGAGAAATGAACTAGGATGCAACAATTCCATTCTTGACCATGTACGTATAGAGCCTTATAATACCATTTATACCCGGAAGGAACCATGATATTATGGGATATCATGCTGAGAATTATGTTAGAACAGTATCAAATTACAAATTAGTTGTTGCGTTCATTTTTGTAGAAAATCATGAGCTAGGGCTTTCTGTTTGATTTCATTAGAAGGGCTCTTATCATATTGTACGAATTTGGCCCAAAATTTCACCTTTGCTGGGTATAAATCAAAATTAATCACCTAGCCTTTTTCCGTGTTATCATAAGCTCCGCCTATTTTACCCATAAATATCTGCTGGCAATATATCACCTCTGATGTCTCTATTGTTAGATTTCATTAATCATTGTTCAACAAGGGCAACTTTTTAATTGATTGTCAATAGACATGACATTAATTCAGGACCAAAATATTTCACTGAATTTCAACATTTTTACTCTCTGTTCGCACTAGCAAACTCAAGAGTTCTAATTTCTGAATAGGTTATCTTATATAATGTTCTGTTGGATAAGCATGCAAAAGAAAACAAAGGCACAGCCTACCCAAGTTGGTACCAACATCATCCACAGGTACCCAATCTTAAGGAACATTTTGTATAATTTTCATGCATATCCCATGATGTTCCTTTTTAAGTGCTTTGATATTTTTAAGACCTACCCTAGACAATTGAAAGCATGGTGTATAATTAAGTGCATGCAAACATTCATATAATGTATCTACATATCTGCCAATTTGCAATTAATCGAAATGTTAATAGTAGTTTTTTAGAAAAAGAGC
The DNA here is from genome assembly GCA_964058865.1 of Eleocharis quinqueflora. Classification (NCBI taxonomy): domain Eukaryota; kingdom Viridiplantae; phylum Streptophyta; class Magnoliopsida; order Poales; family Cyperaceae; genus Eleocharis; species Eleocharis quinqueflora. The sequence continues at coordinate 509,959 of CAXKVX010000693.1, forward strand.
TGTATATTTTCCATTGATCTCTTGTGCCTTTATAGGCCATACACTACATATTACATATTAGTCTCTAACATTCTCTAAATTCTACTTCTTACCAAAAAGACCCTACAATGTCTACAAATACATCTTAACACTTCCCCTCAAGAAGGACGAAAGATATTCATCAAGTCCATCTTGTCACATAACCTAACTAAATCTATTGAGCTAAGTCCTTTAGTGAGACAGTCCGCTATTTGATCTCTAGTAGCTATGTGGCTAAGCTCCAATAGTCCACTTTCCAACTTTTTCTTTATGAAAAACCTATCAATCTCCACATGTTTGGTTCTATCATGCTGCACAGGATTGTTGGCAATGCTGATTGCTGACTTGCTATCGCACCACAACTTCATTCTGGCTTCGTGATTCACCTTGAGCTCCTCTAGTAACCCCTTCAGCCACATCATCTCAGCAACTTCCAATGCCATAGCCCTATACTCAGCATCTGCCGTTGATCTCGCGACAACTGGCTGCTTCTTGCTCTTCCACGAGACCAAGTTGCCCCTACAAACATGCAGTAGCCAGATGTGGACCTCCTGTCATCGTGACAACTAGCCCAGTCAGAGTCACAATAACCCTCAATGTTCATGTGCCCGTTTTGCCTGAAGATCAGGCCCTTTCCCGGTGCACTCTTCAAGTACCTCAGAATGTGATAGACTGCGTCCAAATGGCCCTTTCGAGGGTCATGCATGTAGCGACTCACCACGCTTACAGCAAATGAGATATCCGGATGAGTATGACCCAAGTAGATCAATCTACCTACTAGTCTTTGGTACCTCTCACGATCGACCGGTTCTCCTGCCTCTTCGCTTATCTTGGCCTTCACGTTGATTGGGGAAACTGCAGGCCTGCACCCCAACATGCCCGTCTCTGTGAGCAGGTCTAAGACATACTTCCTTTGGGATAGCACAATCTCCTCTGCGCCACGGGCCACCTCGATCCCAAGGAAGTATCTAAGTTGTCCCAGATCCTTCACCTCAAATTCCTTCCCCAATCGTACTTTTAATTGTGCAATCTCCCCCTCGTCATCTCCATTAATAATCATGTCATCGACATATACAGCCAACATAGTAATGTGACCACCATGTTGTCTAAAGAACACTGTGTGGTCAGCATTGATCTGCTTATAGCCCATGCCTATCATAGCCTTCCTGAATCTATCAAACCAGGCCCGAGGAGACTGCTTCAACCCATAGAGCGATTTCTTGAGCTTGCACACCTTACCTATCGTCTGTTTTGTGCCAAATCCTGGTGGGATCTCCATATAGACCTCTTCTAACAAATCACCATGAAGGAAGGCATTTTTCACATCGAGTTGGTGTAACTGCCATCCCCCATTTGCTGCCATGGAAACCAGTGTTCTAACTGTGCTCATCCTTGCCACCGGTGCGAAGGTCTCATCATAGTCGATCCCATAAGTCTGACTATACCCCTTTGCCACCAGGCGGACCTTGTAGCGCTCAATGAGGCCTTTTGGATTTTGCTTCACTGTGAAGACCCACTTGCATCCAACCGCCTTCTTGCCTAGGGGTAGCGATACAAGTTCCCAAGTTTCGTTCTTGTCGAGAGCCCCGAGCTCCTCTTGCATGGCTGCTTTCCATTTTGGATCTTCCTTAGCAACTTGCCAACACTTAGGGATAGAGACATTGTCTAATGATGCAATGAATGCTCCATGTATAGTGATATGTGAGAGTAAGAGACAAACTGAGCAATATCAACTGGAAAACCATATCGGTCCGGAGGAACTCCCGCATTTACGCGTTCGGTCCTCCGTACTGATAGGGGACTAGTAGGAGTAAGGATAGGAATCATATCACCTGAGTGTTCTGAGTCTGAGGTGGATGATGTAGGTGTCTCAAGAGTCGGAGTAGGCAGGGACAAGGGACTTGGCACTGGCACAAGAGGCACTTCTCCCTCATTCTGCTTTCCTCTCCTGACATACACCTTTCGGTATCTCACCTCCCCCTGAGATTGATTTCTACCACCTTCTAACTCAATCACAATCTCCCTTGCCTCAATTTCCGAGTTAACTCCACCTGATTCCCCTCATTCCTGCTCAACTACGACTGAATTCTCAATTGGACACGGAATGTCCACACACACCCTCCTCTCACCATTACCACTAGTTTCTCCCCCTCGTCTCATACCTTCTGTATCGGACGGGTCTCCAAAAGGGGATGTCATCTCTGAGGAGTAGTATGGTTCGAGCTCGCGAAATGTAGCATCCATACTCACAAACAATCTCTTTTCTACTGGACTCCAACACACATACCCTTTTTTAGTACCCGAGTACCCAATAAAGATACATCTTACGGCCCTGGGATCAAGCTTTCCCACATTTGGTCTGTTGTCCTGCACGAAGCACACATATCCAAAGTTTTTAAGAGGAAGAATGTTTTCGTTCTTACCTTTTAATATCTCCATCGGAGACTTCCAATCCAGTACTCTCGAGGGTATCCTATTAATCAAGTAAGCTGCTGTCAGAACTGCTTGCCCCCATAAATACTTTGGAACGTTCATCGAGATCATCATGCTCCGAGTTACCTCAAGAAGGTGCCTATTCTTCCGTTCTGCTACTCCATTCTTCTCTGGTGTGTACGGACACGTGATTTGATGATGTATTCCCTGGAATAACAAGTATTCTCCAAATGCTCTATTGGTATATTATGTTTCATTGTCAGACCTCAATACCTTCACAACTGCACCGTATTGAGTCTGAACCATCTTGTGGAAGTCCTTGAAACAAGTAAGCACATCACTTTTTTTCTTCATCAAGTAAAGCCAAGCCACACGAGAAAAGCAATCAATGAAAGAAACAAAATATCTAAATCTATTCAACGTTCTTGTAGGACAAGGTCCCCATACATCAGAATAAATCAGATCAAATACACACGGACTCCTACCACCAGAACTAACATAAGAGCTTCTGGTATGCTTGCCTAACTCACATGCATCACATATTAATTTTCCCCTATTGGCTTTTTCAAACAAAACTGGATACAACCTACTCAAAACGAGAAATGAAGGATGACCTAAGCGTCTATGATGGAGCAACAGCAAGTCCTCCACACTTTTCTCAACTCCTCCAGTTCTCTCTACGATAGATGAGAGGGCTGAGTCCATACTCCCCCTATCTACGTACCACAGCCCACTATGCCAAGTGCCAGTCCCAAGCAGCCTGCCGGTCCCCTTCTCTTGGAAGATCACCTTAGGGATATCAAACAAAACAACACATTTTAGTTGTGATATAATGACACTTATGGATAATAGATTCACAGGAAAAGAAGGAGCATACAAGACATTAGACAAAGACAAAGTGTTGGTACATTTCACGATACCCTTACCAACTACGGGTTGAGTCGTGCCATCAGCAGTCTGAATGCTTTCTGAGACTGCTAGGCGAGTATAGGAAGAAAACTCTCCAGAAGTACCTGTCACATGGCGAGATGCACCAGAGTCGACTATCCAATCTGGTGATCTCGTAAGTATAGAGGCTAGAGCAAGAGTATCACAACTACTTGTGGCTGAATATGCAAGAGAAGCAGAGTTACCCCTGGCTGAAGATGAGGTAGATGCATCATCTCTCACACTTTTCTCATTGCTTGTCAGTCTCTGCCTGTTTTTGAGCGCCTGAGAATAAGCTTCCACGAGTGCCTGATCTTCTTCTATAAGCTCCTTACTAGCTTCTTCTTCTGCAACCATCAGATGTGCCCGATTGCCTCCTCTGTTGTCTCTGCCACCTCTTCTACCTCCACGACCGCGACCTCGACTCCCAAATTCCCCCCCTCCCACCTACATCTCTCTGCCTTAGTGGCTTACGGCAATTCTGTATCAAGTGACCTACCTCACCACAGTTGTAGCACTGTCGGGTCTCGCCCATGTACCATGTGTTACCTGAATTTGAGGCTATTAGTGCTGACCTCGGCCCTGGAGGTACTGCAGCCCCAGCCTGTAGCCCGATCCGGCTCTCCTCCTGTATCATGGCTGAGACAGCTTCCTCAAGGGAGGGAATCTTCGTCTGAGTCAATAACATGGCAACTCTCTGCTCAAATGCTGATGCCAGACCTTCGAGAAACCCCATAACTCTCTCCTTCATGTCAATCTCATGGCACACTGGGTCGGTGCAGCATCGTCGCCGAACTCTGGAATGGTTCAGATCTAACCATAAGCGATCCAAAGCTATGGCATATTCTTGCACAGTCTTCTCCCCCTGCACCAAAGCAGTGATCTCCCTCTTGATCTGATATACCCGCAGGTTGTTTCCCACACCATCGTAGGTCCTCTTCAGCTTTTCCCAGACATCCTGCACCTTTGCTATGCCATCCACTGTGGATGCAATAGACGAACTCAGTGAGCTCAAAAGCCAGATATACACCTGCATGTGAGTAGACTTTCACTCAGCTCTACCCGGTGTATCCTGATCTGGCTCTTCAGTTTTTCCAGTCAGGTATCCCTCTAGAATGTACCTGACCCGACGCGACCAACCTAGATACTTTGCTGGTCCTTCTAGTTTCATGTCAATCGGAGGCAGTTCAACCTTCTACACCTTTGGCTTGCTCTCAACAGGGGCTTGGCTCGCAACCAGTGCTCGTACCATGACAGCGAGCTCATCAGGGGTCAACTTCGAGCAAGCATTTGCGAACACGTTCTCAGTCTCTTCCCCCGACATTGATTCGACTCTGACTTTGCGTTGCACGTATCAATTTTAGTCTGAGTCCCTCCTACTGATTAGACCCGATCTTGCACCCTCAAGACAGATCTAGGTCATCACTTCGTTCCCCTTTTTTTTCAACAGGAGAACTCTTACATAAACCCGAAGTACGACATAAATTCTAAGCGTACCTGACAGAACTCGTAGGCAGAAACCCCAGACACAGCAGTACGGACTGTTGTCTACTAGTAGCTTGCTGGCTAGCGGACACAACACCTCCACCTCAGCTGAGCAGCGACGTGCAGCTGGCTAGCAGCAAGATCTGACTGCTGGAGCGTGATCTGATGGCTGACGGTGACACCTGGCGGCGATCTGGCGGCTGAGCAGGATCAAGACAACGGCAGAGGAGCTAGTCGGCTGGTCTGCTGGCCGCACGACCTGACGGTTGATCTGGCGAGCTGGTCGGTTGGCGAGATCTGCCCCAACGGGATCTGCGCAGCAACAGATCGACCACCGCGAGCTGGTCGACTGGCGAGATCTGGCGGCGCACTGCCCTGACGGCGCAGTAGCTGAGCGACCAGATCGGCGCAGTGGCTGAGCGACGGATCGACTGGCGAGATCTGGCGGTACGCTGCCCTGGCGGCGCAGTAGCTGAGCGACCAGAGATTTTTCCTTTTTTATTTTATCGATTGTATTTGTATTTACAGCATCTGTCTGCTGTGTAACCGGTGGCTAACTCTAAAAGTTTGGCTCTGATACCAACTAGTTTTTTAGAAAAAGAGCTGTATATTTTCCATTGATCTCTTGTGTCTTTATAGGCCATACACTGCATATTACATATTAGTTTTTAACATTTTCTAAATTCTACTTCTTACCAAAAAATTCTAAATGTCTACAAATACATCTCAACATTAATGAACTTAAAGAAAGGGGAATCTATATAGAAGGCACTGGGAGGACATTTAAATAATAAACAACATAAGTAATGGCCATTTATCAAATAAATTATGCTGTATACTCTAAAGTTATGCTAATCCAATAGCTGAAAATGGATGAGTTCTAGTGGAAGTACAAATTAATGAAAAGTAATCTAGCACAACTGAAAAATCTACCACAACCGAACTTAAGCACCACCCCTAATCTAGCTAGCACAACTGAAAAATCTAGCACAACTTTATCACTTATTTAACTTTTTCTACATTTTGTCTCATTGGTTGGCACTTTGGAGAAAGCTAAATACATGCTTTCACTATCTGCTGTTTTAGACTTGTATACCAACCAGAGTAACTCTTTTCTTAATTTTCGGCGAAAACGAAGGCATAGTCTAACTATGATATGGTTATGGCAGCCAATAAATTATATGTTTCTCAAACTTGTATAGAGCAAAGAAAGGTACGTACATTACATTAGCCTTCTCTCCATAAACAATTTTCAGATGTTCCGAGTACAGCTTGCAACATCATGATATATTGATATGTATACTTTTCGCATGCACAAAGTAATTTGCTTCCAATTTTTTGGATCAATTGGCAAGTGATCACGTACCCATCTAATTTTACTACATTCATACCACATGAATGAGATATTATATTCACCAAACATACTTCACTATTTCTCCAACCAAGAGCCACTAGTCATTGATAGTTTATGCACACATGCATATACCTAACGTACACATGAAACTCTCTCATAGTGGCCTATGGCCCTTTAACTTATTCAATTAAAACAGTACATCCAATCAACTAATTAAATTATAAAGTCGGTCGTTTTTACGAGCTAAGTAGTGCTATTACTTCTTGCTATATATACTGTAACAAGCGAAGGGGTCCTCATGCGGTAATATATCGTTTGTTTTAAGAGCAGTGAACACCATTAGTGCAAGTGTAACTACAACTGACAGAACTGAGAGAACGAGCATCAGTGCATTCGACATCACGCCTTTCACCTCTTGTGCATATTCAGTGGCGGCTAGTGCGAGAACTGTCAGAGGGAACGAGTAGGCCCACCATGCGACACTGAACCGTCTCATTGATCTTTTGAATAAAGCTGGTCTTGAAACCTGCAATTTAATTATTCATTGAAAATAGTAACTGAAATGATGGTGCTACCAGTTTTGTCTATGTAAGATAATCTACAATTTTATTTGAAAATGAACATTATACTGCCATTAACTTTGTTTTGATCGATCCTTTTCCCTAATTATTCTTTTATAATTGAACTTGAATTAATGGAAGATAGGATTTTGATAAGTGGTGGCATTGAAATAGTTCCTCAAATGGTACAGACAGCTTCGGCTTCGCCCTCAAAATGATTCTGGCTTTCATTGGAATTATGCCAAGATAAATATTAAATAAAAAAGAAAATTAGTTTTATGTCATTATAAAACTTAAAAATTGTCAAAATACCAGTTAGAAAAAAATTATCAAAATGTCACTATCGACAACTGATCTCTATACAAAAATGTGACCAATAGTGGCATTTTGACAATATTTTTTTCTAAGTGGCATTTTGATAAGATGTTTTGTAGTGGAAAAAAACCAAATGTCCGTAAATAAAAATGGAAAATGTTTTCTTCATCATTTTTGTTAATTTCGTAGCGTGGCTTTATTCTGTGCTTTCTATTGAACTTAATGTAACAGCTACTAAAATTTCATGGAACGCAAATAATTAAGGATAATATCAAGAGTTTCTATATACGTTTGAAATCCAGTGTCTGAATTGAAGATAAATTGACAAGTTTAATCCTTAGCTTAAGAAAAATGAAGGTCCTTAATTATTCTAATATATAGTCAAAATATTCTTATTATCTCCTCTAAAAAAAAGATTCTTCTTGCATGGATGACAAACCTGATGTGAGTTCACAGAATGTAACCACCGCTTGTTCATAGAGGTAAACAAAGAATAAACACACTGAAGGAAGACTAAAAGTAGCTTTAAACACTAGTGGTGTGTGTGATGAATGTTGATTGGTGAGTGGTGATCACCCACTAACAAGATGAACTGACGTGGTAAACAGCTGGCCTTTCTATATGCCACGCTAGTTGATGTCACACTTTTTAGGTCTAGGTTTATGCTCTGACCTAAAAAGGCATAAAGTTATTACTAAAAGGCTCCTATGTGATCTTATCTTTTGCATTTTCCTAGGATAAGTTGCGAAGTATGGAAACTCATTGATCTTACCTGAAAACAGCTAGAAAACCATGTATATTGCATTTCATGCATGCTAGGGGAATTTACTTTTATCGAAATGTTTGCTCATATCTATGCTAATGTGAAATCAGAAGTATTAGGAAAGTAGGAATGAAGAACTGGAGAGTGACTGTTGTGATGATCCGCACCATACATGACAAACTCTATCCACCATTTCTTTTTTATTATGTTGTGGATATTCTCCCTCTAGATTCTTCTCTCATTGTCAACTTGTGATATGCAATATGAACTCTTTTTCAAATGATGTGAAAGTGAAGGTAATCAATGTGATCAGGTTGCTTTTCCATGTAAGCTGATCATCATATCAGCATCCGAATCAACCTTCGATATATGAATCCGTACAATGTACTTGATTTGTTAAATCAGAGAGGGATACGCACAAATATAGCAAATTGTTCAACATATATGCTTAAGGTTGTAACGGTGGAGTCATGCAATCAAGCTAGCAAATAGCCTGATCCCATGGAGGTATATATGAAGTGCATCATATGAAATATGAGTTAATTAATTAAGTGCAAAAACTTTCTCCGATCCCATGCAGCCAAAATTAAAGGATGTATATAGGTACTAAGGTACAAATGTTCATATATGAACATATAAACATATAAAATGAGTTTATGTTACCAAGAGCCATTACAGCATATGTGGCAGTACGTGAGGCAAGTAACTGAAGCCTTGGACCCACACACCTTTACGTTGGGTCATGCTTAGTTCTATTGATAATTAATATTGGGTCCACCTGTCATGACTCGTCACAAGTTGTGGCGAGTCCATCCTTGCTTGAGAGAATCTGAATTCCTATAAAACAGAAAACAAGGAGAAGTTGCTCTTTTCCACCTCCAAGAGTTGCATGAACCTTATTTTATCAGCTATCTATCTAAGGCCTTTGAGGTTTTGAATATCAAAACCTTATTTTATTTGCAATTTTGCATGACGATATGGCATAATGTTAATTTTCAAGAAAACGACCCAAATCCAAAATTCCAAATTACCAAAATTCAAAGTATTAGTTTTAATGAGAATATTAATTACCAAGGAGGTGAAAAGGAAGAGGGAAAGGAAGAACAACATCTTGCAAGAGGTGTCGAAGCTGGAGGAGATGGAGCCCCATGCAAGGCTTGCCATGCTGGGCGCAGCTATGAAGAGAAAGAAAACTGGTCGAAGCATCGCCGGAAGAGAGTTGCTTCCAAGGAAGCGTTGGTATAGTGTGACAAAGAGCACCAAATAGTGTGCGATGCCGAGTGAAAACATGCACACCGCACTTTCTCTCCAACCCATTTGCGCCGCCGCACGTGCCCCCGCTAAATTACCTGTTTTTAACAGGAACATCGATTATATATATATATGTTTTCATGTGTTAATAAAATTTATAGAATAGACGCATATATTAAATTTATTAACTGAAATTTTTTCTTTTCTTGATTTTTCATCTACTTTCCTGGCATATATATAATATATGTTGACATTGAAACTGTGATATTATATTTATTTACTTGTTTATGTTCATATATATAGTCTACATGCTGAAGCCTCAATTTTAGAATGATTTGGCCACCAAATTCCTTGCCCGCCATGTTGACATTGGAAAAGTGATTGTATTTATTTATTTGTTTATGTTTATACAGTCTCCATGCTGAATCCTCAATTTTAGAATGATTTAGCCACCAAACTCCTAGCTAAAGACCTTTTTCCTTTTGTCACTCCTTTTTTATTGAAAATATATATATTCTTTTTATTTTCTCTAAAAGTTCAATATATAGTTCATTATAATGCTTCAAATTAACAGCATAACTAAAACTTTAAGAGTAGTGATACAATGCCCCTAGCCCTGATATTGTCATCTCATTTCCCCACACTAAATTAAACTGCACCGATCGAGTCCCGGAATATATGGTGGATTTATATATAGAGCTCTTTTGTCATTGGGAGGGGGCATAAAATATTTTTACAATGAATAATAATTAATAAGGTAGGTAATATTCAATTAATACCTATTACTGTAATTTGACTGGTTGGATTAGCCACCATTGACAGAAATCTCTTTCCTTGTGTGAACCAGTGCCCATAGATCTTCACATCAAGAGCTATAATCGGCAATGAGAAAGCGCACCACAATATTCGGTACAACTGACTGCTTGGCTGAAGAAAAGGCGTTGACTGTAGTAGCAACAGAAAGGAAATCCACGGAGCGAACAGATAGTTCATCCCGACATGATGCGCCAGCTCAGCACGCACACTACTAAACTGAAGAACACACCTTATGAGGTAGAGAAGGCATAGTAGGAGGAGAGTCAGAAGTGCAATCGACCAAAGAAGGATAAAAGCAAAAGAAGGTAAGGTGCGAACTACGGCGCTTAGAGCACGAGCATCAGTTGTGGGTTCAGCTAGGGTTTTCCATAACAAAGCTTGGCTGCAGAGAGCAAGGCTTATGCGGAAGTACCCAGCATGAAACCGGGTAAGCATTGATAAATCAGTACCTGAGACAGTGTTGCTGACTCTGGTACAGCTACTGTTGGTACCGGTACTGATACAAGTGGTGCTTGTTGTTGGTTGTTGAAGAGTTGAATTGGGAAATTGGTGGTTAGATTTGGTGAAGTGGCCATGGTTTGGTGCCATTTTATTGTTTCTATTGGTGTCACTTGGCTTTGTTCTTTTGTGTGATGGGGTGCGGTTCAGATACCTGAGGTCTCTGGTATTTATAGCGTATTGGATTATGGTATATTGTTGTCTGGTATTATTCTCCTTTTTCATGTTTAAGTAAAACGGCGCTCGGTCAAAGCTTTTGAGTGCATGCTGACAAGCAACATTGTCAATTGCCTCATCCGGTCTTTCTTTTACGGGCATTGACGGGAATTGATATATATATATATATATATATATATATATAGCATGGCTAAAATAATATGCAAAGTACACCTCATTTCATACTATGCGTTCATTTATATTTAATTTGATCATTAAATTAATATTTAAGTTGCTCAATAAATTTTTCATATCAAAATCTCGTAGGATATAAAATTTTGTAATTTTTAGAGCTTTCTTGTTATTTTTTAAATATTTTTTAAAAACAGCCCAGAAATGATAGTATTAAATCTGAATTGTTTTTAAAAAATATTTAAAAAATAGCAAGAAAGCTCTAAAAATCACGAAATTTGATTTCCTACAATATTTTCATATGAAGAATTTATTGAGCAACTTAAATCTCAATTTATTGACCTATATATATATGCATATATAGTACAAAATAGGGTGTATTATGCATATTATTTTAGCCATGCTCATATATATATATATATATATATATATATATATATATATGAATCTGGCTAACGTACTAACGTTAGCAAAATTAAAATCGTGCTAACGGATGTTTATCTTGAATTTCAAATCAAAAACGGCCGATCCGAACAGTTGAAATTGTTGTCCATACTAAAACCTACGTAGGGACCAAATTTTATATTTTTCGAATTTTTTTACTATTTTATCCGAGGCATTGAAAATGAATTAATCTAACGATTCAGAAAATCTTACAATTTCAACACATTCTTAAATGCCTCGGATAAAATAGTAAAAAATTCAACAAAATGTAAAATTTGGTCCCTACGTAGGTTTTAGTATGGACAATAATTTCAATGGTTCGGATCGGCCGTTTTTTATTTGGAATTCGAGATAAACATCCGTTAGCACGGTTTTGATTTTGCTAATGTTAGTACGTTAGCCGGATTCTATATATATATAGAGAGAGATATATATATATATATAGGCTAGAGTGCTCCATGGAGCACCAAACTGCTAATGCTCCATATCGTATCTTCAATTTGAAAAGTCTAACGACAAATCCGAACCGTTGAAGATGATCTACATATTGAATGGGTAAATGTGAAATATAGAGGTAGGCTATATATAGAGATAGGCTAGAGTGCTCAATGGAGCACCAAATCGCTCGTCTTCCACATCCGTTATATCCATTATATATAGATTATGGCTAATGTGAAAACGTTTGCACTTCGGCCGAAGTGCAAAAGTTTCATATTAACTAACTTTTTTGGTCAAAATTTAAGTTTAAGTTGCTTAATAAATTCTTCATATCAAAATATTGTAGGAAATCAAATTTTGTGATTTTTAGAGCTTTCTACCTATATTTTAAATATTTTTAAAAAACAGTCCAGTTTAATATTAAAAAAACATGACATTTTTAGGGCTGTTTTTAAAAAATATTTAAAATATAGCTAAAAAGCTCTAAAAATCACGAAATTTGATTTCCTACAAGATTTTAATATGAAAATTTTATTGAGCAACTTAAATTTAAATTTTGACCTTAAAAAGTTGGCTAATGTGAAACTTTTGCACTTCGGCCGAAGTGCAAATGTTTTCACATTAGCCATACTCATTTATATATATATATTTGAGGACGGATCCGTAGTCGCCATTCATTTCGTAGCCGCTCGCAACCGCTCTATCATATCAAGTGTAAATGATCGATCCGGACCATTGAAAACATTCTCCATAGTAATGTAGAGTTGAAGACCAAATTTTATATTTTTTGGAATTTTTTTACTATTTTATCGGAAGGGTTGAAAATTGGATGTTTGTAAATCGTTAGATAAATAAATTTTCAATCCATCTGATAAAATAGTAAAAAAATTCAAAAAAAATATAAAATTTGATTTCCAAGTCTATATTAATATGAAGAATATTTTCAACGGTCTGAATCGGTCATTTACATTTGCTATCATGGAGCAGTTGCTAGCGGTTGGAAGTTTAACGGCTATGAATCCCTCCTCTCTCTCTCTTTATATATATATATATATAGCAAGGATAAAATAATATGCATAGTACACCACCTTCCGTACTGTGCATATATATATATATATATATATATATATATATATATATCTTAATAAATAGATATTTAAGTTGCTCAATAAATTATTCATATCAAAATATTATAGAAAATCAAATATCGTGATTTTTAGAGCTTTCTTGCTATTTTTTAAATATTTTTAAAAACAGCTCAGATTTAATACTACAAAAGTGCCATTTCTGAGCTATTTTTAAAAATATTTAAAAAATAACAAGAAAGCTCTAAAAATTATGAAATTTCATTTCCTATAAGAATTTGATATGAAGAATTTATTGAGCAACTTAAATATCAATTTATTGAGCAAATTAAATATATATATATATATAACCGCATAATACAAATTAGGGTGTACTATGCATATTATTTTAGTCTTGCTCATATATATATATATATAATTGTGCCAAAATACTTTATAAATCACCAGCATTCATATACTTTACACTCTTATCTAATACAAAGTGCAAATAGTCGATAAAGACTTGAAAATATTTTCCATACTAATATCTATTTTGAGACCAAAATTTTACATTTTTGGAATTTTTTTACTATTTTAACGGATAGGTGGAAAATTCTTAATCTAACAATTTATAGACCTCCAATTTAACAAACTTTGTACCTATCCGATAAAATGTAAAAAATTTCAGGTAACGAAACGAATAACGGTAGATAATGGATAAAAAAGATAAAATTTAATAAAAAAAATTGTATGATTTTGACAAATTAATAGTATCAAATAAATATATACTACTAAAAATACAACAATAAATAACTTTCTAGATATTACAAAAATCACAAAATTTCTTCTCATGTAACTTGTCACTAAAAAAGTATACTACTTAGTACTTACTAATGAAACATTATCAAAAAAATATAATGCAAATCAATTTCTTTATCAATATACATGATGCATTATTTAATACTAAAACAATACATGCATATTTCAATGATTTATAGTTTTTTTTTAGAAATGTAGATTTTTCTAATTTCAATTTAGTTAATTATTTTCAAGTTATGAAATAAATTATAATATATATATTTATATAATTTATCCAATGAGTAATGGATACGATATAGTTCTTACTCGATAAGTTAACGAAAACTTTTTCTTACCCATACCCATGTGGCCAAGTCCGATAAGCTAATGAAAAAAATTCTTATCCATATTCGCTTTAGCGGGTACGATACGAATCGAATAAACGGCCCAAAGGGTTTCACTGATAGCTCTAATGATGTGTTATGTGCATATTATTTTAGTCTCGCTCATATATTTATATGGAAAGGGATCTACTGCCACATTTTTTTAGCCACATCAAGGCCACGCGATCCGCTCCCTTCTTTTCTTGCTGTACGATTTGTGCTCTATATAAACGAGGCGCTGATCAGATTTTAAGTCAAATGCAGAGAAATGCAATGGACGCCTCCATTCTGTCTCATTGCTCCCTCTCTCTCCATTTTCCTTCCCCAAATTTCTTTTCCCCCGCCTGGAAGAAGGAAATGAACGCATAGGGTTTTGTTCGACCCTCTCTCTCACACACCTCACATTATTACTCCTCTCCCTTTTGCCCTCTCTGTGCTACTCCTTTATCTTTCTCTTTCCCTCTCGCGATTGACAATAGACGCACGGACTCCGCTCCTGACGCTCCATCCCTTCTCGAGCAAGTTTTTGAGGTAACTTTTCATGAACCTATTCAAATCTTTCATTGAAATATTCTATGGAGTTGATTAAATTGTCTCATTATTTCTCTTCTTAATTTTTCAAAATTTTGCCAAGCTCTCCATCGAACCCAAGCTTTCGGGGATGCAGCGTGGAAAGTTCACATCGCAATCGACTTCTTCCAGTGTCCTTCAGGGTGAGAGTACAGTTCTGCCGATAATCGATTGCCCAAATTGTGGGAGAAACACGAGAAAGCTCGTGAGTCAGACTCCAAAAAATCCAGACAGAATTTTCTACAGATGCTCCAATTACAAGGTAGCACTCTTTCACTGCATTTTCCAGAAATTAGATTTAATTGAGATAGTGATTTGCATGCAGTAGCTAACAGTATGTATTAATTGAGATTAAGTAGGATTTAATTAGAATTGTGATTTGAAATACTGCATTTAGTTGGAGAATAATGAGTTGAGACCTGTAGCTCAATTTGATCAGTGGTTTTGTTTCAATTTGATCAGTCCATATTGGCGTTTCAAATACTGGTAGTTGCTCCTTGCTGGTAGTCGCAATCGATTTGGAATACTACACTCTTTCTATTTGAGTAGTTGCTCATTGCTGGTATTTGGAGAATTGAGATTTTCCAAAAAAGTTGCTCTTTGCTGGTAGCAGAGAGTGGAGAGGGAGGGTTCCAGAAATTGGAGTACAGCATTCATATTCGACCAATTAAACTAATCTATTAATTATGATTGTAATTGCAGAATCCTAATTGTAAATTTTGGAAGTGGGAGAACGAGTACAAGACATATCTTAATGAAATTGGAGTATTAGGAATGCACATTAATATCGAAAATGAGTTGCTACACAAAGCGATGGTGGAAATGAAGAACGAGATTAAAACATTAGCGAAGGATATGGAAGAATTGAAGAACGAGAGTAAAGCATTAAAGAAGAATATGGTAGACTTGAAGAAACACAATGCACAACAAAGTGCAACGTTGGAGATGATTAAATTTACAATAGTTATAGTTGTACTTACGGGTTTAATTGCAATTATTTGCAAGTAATTTTCAGTTTTATTTAATTGTTATCATTTATTTCATGTAAGGTATGTTAGATTGTTCTACTTAATTATGATTGAAATTGTTTGTAACAAGGATACAATGCTTATATCAGTGTATTATTTAACTCTGCATGTAGCATTGAATCCGCCTAATACATTGTTCTACTTAATTTATTTGTATATGTTCTCTCTCATTTTAGTATTTGTATAATTACTTTTTGGATTAATAACATGGACTTGCTACCCAAAATTCAATGTGTATCTGGACTACAATGTGTCACTATGCAATTGATTTGTTGAATGTAATTTTATTAGAAATGTACCATAGTCTAAAAGATATTACTGCACCGTAGTCTCAAAATGTCCAATGTGTATCTGAACTACAATGTGTCACAAACGAAAAGTAAAGTAACACAGGGCAACATAAAAGATATTACTGCACCATAGTCTCAAAATGTCTGATGTCTTAAATTAGAATATTGGTACCAGTTGGTTCTCATTACAGCCACACAAAAAACATAAAAGATATTGGTACCATAGTCTTAAATTAGAATATTGGTACCATAGTCTCAAAATGTCTAATGTCTTAAATTAGACTCTTGGTACCAGTTGGTTCTCATTGCAGCCACACAAAAAACATAAAAGATATTACTGCACCACTTGATTAGTGCTACATCATAATTGACAAAAAATAGTCTAATGTCTTGAATCAAATTGGAGTTGCGTGTCTCTCTTCTGGACCTGTAATAGAAATGACAAAAAACAGTGAAGAAATATTATACATGGTGAAATAACAAGGAAGAATTTTAAATAAATGAAGATTTCATGTCTCTCTTCTAGCATACCTTTATGCTTCTTGCAAGTACTACTGTAGTGACCTTCTTCATGACAAAATCTACATTTTCGTTTTTGTTTCTTCCCAATTGTCATTGCAGTTTCAAGACCTCCTTTGAATCTTCCATTTCTTGAGACTTGTTTTGGATTTTTTGGCTGACCTTTCGTTCTTGCGACTAATGGATCAGCAATTAATGTAGGGGCAACATTAGTTTGACCTTCCTCTAATAGGACTTCCTCATTATTTGAAATCTTCAACTGTTGCACTTTCTTAATGATATTGTCCATTCCGTCCATTATCTCTCGATACGAGTCATCATACTCGTGTAAGTAAGGCATCAATGCACTTGCTTTGTTGCGAAACTCCAAAGTGCGAATGAGGCTTCAACTATCCATTTCTACCGTCATAGGAATGGAAATTCCATCAGCTGCTTCCTTGGTCCACCTAGAGAGAATGTATTGAGGAGGTATCTTGTGAACACCTTTCTTTTTTAAAATAGCTAAAATGTGACGACACAAAATTCCTTTAAACTCAAAAAGATGACATTGACATGAGGCATCTCTCGACAAAGTATCGAATGAAACTTCAAACTCTCTATTGTATTTTTTGTCACCTGATATCAAGTAGCAGTGCAAATTTCTATTTTTATCGACCTTTTTGTGATCCAATCGGAGGCTCTTTTTAACCTCATCTTCAAACATATTGAAGATGTTTCTTGTGTACACCAAATCAGCATGATCAGATATTTCAAGGGTTAACTCTGTAAGGTGCTTGTGCTTAGAATTATAGTGTTCTTTATTCTCCTCTTTATATCTCTTCAAAACAGCTTTCTCATATTTGGTAACAAATTCTCGTAATGTAGTTCCATTATTCACAAAGTCATTGAAGAATGCGTTCATGCTTTCAGAACGTTGCGTCGTGTTCATTCCAGCAAAGAATACAGTCCGATTATAAACTGGAACCCAAGAAGTTCGAATATTGAAAAGCCCCTGAAGCCATTGATCATCTTTTAGATTGTACCTGAAGCCATTGAACTTCGAATATTAAAATGCTAGATGTTATTAATAGTGTTCTTAAAATAAAAATATAAATGAAAATAGAATATAAACATACAAATAATTTCTTTTCGAAATCAGGGGACATTGAAAAATTGAAAATGTACCTGCCCATAATTTCTTTCCATTGTTCATCGAAATCTTCAGTTGTAATCGATTGATGCAAGCACTTTTTTAGGTCTTTCTTGAATGGCGACTTTGTTCTATAAAGATTGTTGTACTTTTCAGGAAACTTCTTCATTATATGCCAAAGACACAATCTATGAACGCTTGTTGGAAAAACTTTGTTTACCATGTTTCCAATAGCCTTGTCCTGATCCGTCAGAATTGATATGGGCAACTTTCCCTTCATCGCATCTAACCATGTTTTGAACAACCATTCGTATGATTCCTCTAACTCGTCTTGCAACAATGCACACCCAAACAATATAGATTGAAAATGATTATTAACACCTACAAACAGCCCACACGGCAACTTGTATTTGTTGGTATTATAAGTTGCGTCAAAAACCACAACATCACTGAATTGCTCATAACACAAACGAGCCCTAGAATCTACCCAAAAGAAGCTTACCATTCGATCATCAACATCAAGTTTAATAGAATAATAAAAGTTTGGATCATGAGTTTGTTTCATTCTACAATAATTGAAAACACTTTCAGCATCACCGAAATCCAAATTCAATTTTCTGACATCCCTCATATGGTTCCAACAATCCCTATTTGAAAAGTTCACACCCATTTGATCATCTAATACATCAGGTACTGTACCGGTGGGAAGCCCGACTTGACTGAATTTCTCAACAAGATTTTTTGCAACACATGGCATAACTCTTTGATTTCTAAGATTTCCAGTACTTCTTGGGCTTGCAATTTGATGATTGTGGTTGTTTTCGACAGTTGTTACCTCCCATTTATCTGCCATTGTTTTTCTTCTAACA